>JAHLJT010009355.1:6348452-6366471 GCA_031308135.1 Acheta domesticus | reverse complement strand
AGTTTGGAGCGGCAGCCTGCAGGGACGACAGGGACAACGACAACGATGACAGCGACAGGGACAGTGACAGTGACAAGGACAGCGACAGGACAGCGACAGGACAGAGACAGGGACAGGGACACCCACAGGGACAGCGACAGGGACAGCGGCAGGGACAGCGGACAGGGACAGCGACAGGGACAGCGACAGGGACAGCGACAGGGACAGCGACAGGGACAGCGACAGGGACAGCGACAGAGGACAGGGACAGCGACAGGGACAGCGACAGGGACAGCGACAGGGCAGGACAGCGACAGGATCAGCGGCAGCGGTAGGGCTGGGCGTGGATGGGCGTGGGGCGGAGTCGGGCGAGGCCTGTCGGGCCGGCGCGGCGCGGAGGCGGCTGTCATGAGTGAGCGTAATTACCGCTACAGGAAGACGCTTCATCCGCTGCCGCCGCCGCCGCCGCCGCCGCCCGCTCCGTCGACCGTTTACCCTTCCTTCTCCCTCGCGCCCCCTTCCCCAACCCCTTGCTCCGCTCCGGCGCGTCAACCGCCCCCACCGCCGCCGCCAGACCCCCTCCCACGCCTGCGCGCTCCCATACGACGTGTTACGCGTCCGAAGGAAAGGTTTTCTTTCTCAGCTTTCGTGAACTTTTATACGATCCGTTTCGTACGCTTCAATTATACTAAATTATATCATACAGTACTAATATTACTTCTATTAATGATAGCCAATTTTTTCACCTGCGTATGATTATTGCAATAATTGTCATATCATTGTTGTCAAGATGTTTTGTACTTGTTTCACTAAAGAGTTTAAAATTTGGCACTTGCATAAGTCAGAATAATCAGAATGAAACACGAGTATAAAGAAACGGTTTCATTGATGTGCGTAGTTATTCAAATTCGTACAATTATCTTAGAAGCAGAGTAAATGGAGCTTTTGATAACTGGCTTGATTACGAATTGTAATAATAGTACAAAATTGGAGAACCTAGCAAAAAGTTATCTCAAACACTTTTGATTAGTAATCTGGATTAACAGATTTCTCTGCAAGACACGAAGAAGGGCATTTTCACCAAGATATATACAATCCGAAGCACAGGTGATGGTATTTGCAAACAGATAAAATATGATGTAATTCTTGCTCTTCGTCTACCCATCGGTGCGATCGTCTCGATCCAGGCATTCTTCCAAAAATGTTTTCATCGCGTGAAAGAAAACTCAATACTTACCCGAGAGCAGTGCGGCGTCGACCAGGACGACGTCGGTGAAGGCGGAGGCGAAGGTGGAGTGTGAATTCAGCCTCAACCACACGGCGTTTCCAACGATCCCTTTGCAGCTCTGTAAGCAATACAGGAAGATAAGAGACAAACAATAACGGTATATTTAACGAAATGATTTGATAATTTCTTTGTATTTATTCTATAAGTAAGCAGATTTTTAATAACATGTAAAAATTCATTTTTTTTAAATTCAATTAAAAGGAAAGCTGATTAGTATCAAAAGTTATAAGTCAGGGGCAGCTTTGTTGCCTCTGCAACCTCGGTTATCATATGGTCCTAAACGACGGTAGTGAATTTTCAACACTTTCTCCTGGGTGCAATTTTGTCAGGAGGAGAATTCTAGCGGCCAGCTGTTCTGACCTGTAGTTTTCCGTGTTCCCGAACACTTCCAGGGGAATACGCGAACAGTACCCTAACAACCGGCGTCGTGTCACGCGCTATCTTTCTTTCGGTCATTATTGTTCCATCATCTCATCTTACACTAACACAAACACACCAGATGCAATACATTACCACACATGTCGGGAGTTAAGGGACTCGTGCCAGAAATGGGCAGGACCCCCATTGAGGAGGGTACTTTGAGAGGGAAATCCCAAAAATGTCGAATAGGTCGACGCCAGATCTCTAGTTCCACGGGAGACGAACACTGCCTTCTTCCGGTTGAGCCCGCACTACACTGACATGACTAATAATTAAGTCGATGACACGTCCAAAGCTGCTGAATTCTTACTATCGAAGCGAATCTTAACAATTAACATGTTTTGAATTTAAATACACAAAGCAACCTCTTATCCAAACTAGTTCGATGTTATTATCGAAGTATGGTGTTTGTCCATCGCCTTCTATGTCACAATTGTGTGCCACACAAAGTCTTAGGCCGCAAGCTGTGTGCCATACGAAACATTCCAACCCCAGAACTGTCACGCATCAGGGTAGTGGCCGCATACTTTCGCCCCATTTATTTGGGCGCGAATTCCTCCGAGCCAGCCGCCGGCGCCGCGCCTGCTCCGGGGGCGGCCAGCGGCACGTCCCGCCCGGCGCGCCTCCGGAGGGCGCTCCGGTGATTTCCGGCGTCCTCCAGGGGGCGCAGGTGCGCGCGAAAGGACTTCCGGCGCCGGAACTGCGCCTGCGCAGGCGACACTTCTCGCAAGGGAACCGCATGACGTGCCACGACCACACCCGCCTTGGCTTTGGTAGTAAAAATTCTTTTCGCGGTGGAGAAAATCACGTACCTCAAAGGATCTCTAACATCCTCCATAGTTATTTTCTTTATCTTTTTTAATGTATCGATTTATTGTATTATTTGTTGTTTTAACTGTTGAATAGTTTTGAGATCATTATGACTCTCAAAAATTGAACTAAACTACTTATATGTGTCGCATGTTTAGAGGTTAATTTCAAGTTTTTGAAATTGTTCGTAATCTTGAAAGACAAATTTTTGTTGAAATTAATATGTATTTTTTTAATTGAATTTAAGTATCAGTAAAAACTTTTACAAAAATTACTGATACATTAGAGCTTGATATAGCCTTCAATACTGATTTGATATACAATGAAAAACTTACCTGGATTGAGAGGATCGTGATTACGACGGAAATATGAAAACAGTTGAAAATCGGGCGACAAAAAACATCGGGCGAAAGGCCATCGAGATTTTTACTGTCATTAAAATCTTTATAAGACTCTTGGTGCTTAAATAATTATTATATTTTTTACTGATACGTTACTGCTTATTAATGCCTTCGATACAGAGCGCCACATACACCGCATAACATTCTGGATCGAAAGTATAGTGGTTGCGAGAGTAATACGAAAAGAGTTGCATTACGCTAAACGTTCTCTTATGAAAGGGAATTATGGAAGGGAAGTATGAAAAGACAAACCAAGACAAGTGAAGATCTAGTTAATGAGTAAGTAAGTCAATTTAAATCTTTAAAATTAGGTAAAAAATAAAATCACGTATGTATCACGGCGTTTACTAATTTTAATGATCTCGGGCGACAAGGCAATAGCTCTAGGGCTTTTTCGTCGCCACTCCATCATTAGAACTTTTGCAACGCTCTTTGTGCATAAATACCTATTTTTTAAAAGGTTAAATGGTCGAAACCGACCTTGATTTTGAAAGTTAATCTCCTTTCGTGGTAGAGTAAGTTGACTCGTTGAGGCATGCGACTGTAGCGAAAAGTATAAAGCTTATTTTCTGGCTAAATACCTTAGAACACATGTTAAAAACGTAGTTAACATAGTTTGATTAGCGGCGCGAAGCTGTCAGCTGGTTTTATTAAGTTATTCTTGGTTTCCAGTAGGTTTACGGGATTGCAAGACACCTTCATTTTAACTTCATACGCCTCTGGAACAGTATATTGTTCACCACAATTTCGCGCACCGATTTTTGTTTTCGCGACATAATATGTCTGTCAGTTCCAGCAGCTTGATGTAGGTTGCTGATATAATGTAACATGCTCAGCATCATGAAGCACAGTTCTGAGGCCGCGGAGAGCTGGGGAAACCATGAAAAGCCTTCTCAGTTCCTACCTTTCGCGCCACTCAAAATAATCACGATATCAGTAATTTTTGTGTAACTTCTATTGTGTGATTCGGCAGTTAAAACTTTGCAATGAACCACATGTGAACTTTATTATCATTGAAAAAACTTGAGGCGTGTTTGGACAGAAGAGACCATTCTCTTTCGGAATTACCAAAGAAGTTACCTACATAAATAGCGATTCGAATATTGTATGTGTGAAGTTCTCTCGCAAAGACCTGATCATCACAATACTTTGTCACAAAACAATTATCCTTCGCGCATCATCTGCTTTCATTGCCCTCGGCTACTCAGGGTTCTTAGTACTGAAATGCCTTGCAGGCTCATAAAGCATTGTTTTGTCACAGTGGTATTGGAATGTTGTGAAGTTTCGATCTTCCGGTTTTTTGTAAAAGTTCTTTGTGAAAAAGACAAATGAATGGCTGAATCGGTAGCTAACGACTCTTTTCACTTCCTGATAGCAGAGAGCAATCTTTCCACTGCGACCGCAAAAGTCTAACAATTCATGCTTTAACTCTTCAATTTTATGTTAAAATGTTTCTGTCGTTGCTGCGTTTAAGAGGATAACACTTCTTAACAGTCTCTCATATTTCAAAATAATACTTATGAAGTTTGTAACTAATAATTAAAACGTCTTCAATTTCTTCCTATCTTCATTCATGGCGAAAAATACATTCACTCGATCTAGAGATATTAATATCAGAAATATGGGTTATAACCAAAGACTTCCTGATAGATGACTTTTCTCGAGAGATGAAATTGATATGAAAGTAAGGAATACCTTAAAACAGGAAACCATGAAATAAAGTAATATTTGAGTGAAGAACGTTGACTTACAAGCACTGCCATAAACACTGGCAGCAGCACTCAGTGCACAGATTCCTGAGAATTGGAATGATTTTATTGATACATAACCTTTCAGTAGTCGCGCTCAAAATTGTATCGATAGTGGGCGCGTGGATTGCAATTGTGGTCAATTTCAAAAAGTCTAATTAATACTCTACTACGAACAAATTGTCTTCTCATTTGCTTTAATTAGGTAAGGGTATATAAAACCAACAGCAGATGCAAAATAGTATATAATTTATTAACTTGTTGACTTATTACAAATGCTATGAAGAAATGCTATAGACATTTCCACCTATTATGCTTTTAAATACGAAATAAAAAATAAATTATGCCGATATATGTGTGTTTTCGAAACGTCTCGTGTTCTATATGCTTCGTGCACATGATAAACGTTTCCTTATTTACAATCAATAAAGCAGGTTGCCAAAACTGTTGAAAATTTTTTAAGCTATATTTTGTATGTGTTTCATTGTCTACAACTGATCAACATCTTACACAGACTTTCTTTGTGCTTTTTGTACACACACCCAACTGTTGAGAACTTAGTTTTGTTACATTCATTGCATAAATCCGTCAGTTAGTCCGTTAGGTCCGTTAGTTTTCGAAAGAAAGAAGAAGTCATAAGTCGATGACAGGCACGAATTTGTTGCGCCAGAAAAACTTTTAGTTCTACTTCATCGGTAGTCTTTGTAGCACGTTTCCTCGGTGAAGAGTTCTTGTCGTCTCTATGTATGCTTAGTTTGCTTACACATTATTAGTCGAAAAGATGAACCTCGAAGTTTCTCTTCTAGAAAAATGCAGGGTTCTGTAATGAAGTTTTAGCATTTCTTGCATGGAGTTTATGAAGTGGAGGGCGAAAACAATGTTATCAGTACTGATGCTCCTGTTTACCGGCGGCGATAACGTATTCCAAAAATAATGACATTCCCTACAAAGTATATTTTTGTGTTATTCATCTTCCATATTCTCCTTTTGGTTGATTTCTCTGTCGTGCATTGATTAAAGTAATTCGTTTTCATCAAATAAATACATTCTTCCCTTCCTCCTCTTCTAACCACCGACAAATGTCTTTCACTCACACTCACTGCTCAATACAATTCGCGAACTACAGATTCAGCATCCCGCTCAGAAAAACCTTGCAGTTCACGAAACTCTCAGAGGCACGGTTGTCTTCCTCGGGCAGGAACTGTATCGCGGACTACAATTGCATTCAAAGCTATACACGGAACATTGTCGTGGTAACCGCAATAGGCCGTATGTCAAATCTACCTAAGTTTTCAGGGGGAACGAAAAATGTTCTCTACCTCTCCTTGTCTTGACTGTCGCTTTCACAAATGTAAGATCATGATATTCGGTTTTTCTATAGTTCCTCGTTTATTGCAACTGCTGCAGCTCTCTAGGTTGATCACATTGGTGTGTGTGGGAAAGTGAATTTTTCCAATACGCGACTTTTGTGGTTACGACGACTGCAAGCGAAGCTATCATCATTTTAGTATAATGTCACGATAATGAGATGGGATCTCGTACGAAAGGTACTGAAAATTTAGACTAAACACTTGTCAACTCTTGCTGTAAACAGAATTAGTAAGATTGGATTATAATAGTAATCCACGCTACCAATGAAGGGATATTGTTAAAAAATATAGGTATACTTTTATCATAACACTGAATACATTTTGCAGAATACATATCTCGTTTTCTTGCAGAGTGAGATTCACAGATAAATATCCGTATGGCCAAAAGCATATACGTTGGAACGCATGCTTTCAGGTCTATCTAATTTGGCAAAATAATATAATTTCGCGGTAAGAGGAAGGTTCAAAATGTAATTAAAAAGTGTTCTTATTTCTACGATGTACTGGCGCGTACGTCCGACATTTTTCCATAACTGTTACAAGATTTTTCCATAACTGTTAACATTTGGCGGCGTGATATGTGAATTAAATATAAACTTTGTGAAAGTCGTGAAGGCGTTTCATTTTGTAATTTAAAACAAAGCCCATCGCAAAACATGACGAAGTGGATAATGCAGGTTTCCTGGTTGTTCTCTTTTCTCTGCTTTTCATTGCACCATCTCCTTCATCTTCATTGTCATTACTCATCTCATAATCTCACAGTACCCCCATCATCATTACATCTCAATAAAAACACCTTAGCGGGGAGAACTAATGAAATCCGTGTTGAGAGCGTCTCGTCGTCAGCCGTCGGCTCATGGACCCAAAATTCATGACATACTCGTGTGATAAATAAAATAAATACGGCAAAGAGCACATAAGAAATACTGCCCAATGCAAATAAGAAAATGATGCCAGGTACCGCAGTGTTGCAAACGTGTAAGCTTATGATTTTCATTTTGTATAAAGAGGTAGATTGATATTTTACGACTACGTCTACGACTGAGGCCCTGAATCTTCTCCAGCTTTTTTTAAGAAAGCGACGTTGGAGATTCTTTGAATTTAAATAAGAACAAGATTTATAAACTTTTTCGTTACCAATTACCCGGCAATAAGTTTTTCTGTCGAAAATTCTGTTGTTGTTTTTTAGCATTACAATACTTTCTCCAAACTGTGTTAGCAATTTGGAAAAAATAAAAATATGGAGAATGTTCACTTTAATATACTTCTAAATGTAGTAATTTAGAAGTGTATTTAAGTGAATGTGTAAATTATGTAGTAATCATAATAGCAGAGAGTTTGTTTGTACAGTATGTGCAAATTTAAAGAAAAATCAAAATATTCACGTAAGAAAACCAATGGAAGAAAAACATATCTTGGAAATCATAAGAAGTATTTTACCTAAAATTAATCCTTTTCACAGTCAACTGCTCCCTTATTTATTTTGGAAATCTCAAACCATTTCCTTTTTCTTTCCATTGGCGCATTTGAATTGAAGTGTCTTACGCAATCAGGCAACAGAAGTAATATTCCTCGTCTCTGAGACCGCCGAAAATACACGTCACCCAGAAAAAAAACAAAGACGAAGCGAATACATAATGAAACGGAAAAAATATGAAACATGCATCAGATTTCCCCCGCGATTGTTTCGAACTCATTGTATGTGTTTATTCCGTTGCCTGCGAAAACGATTCATGACCCCCGCGTGCCGCGCCGCCTCCCGCCTGCAGTGATATTACGCAATTCGCCATTGTTTACATTGACAATAGTTGCCGCCATCGCGCTGTGTCCCCACGAAATTATATCGGCGGCGGCGGCGGCGGCGACGGCAGCTGGGCGGGCGGCGGCGCGGAAGGCCACGTTCCATTGGCCCCAGCATTGTGCTTCCGCGCGCCGCTCGAGCAGCCGAAACGAAGCGCTCGTGGATCGATTCCGGAGGATTGGAGACGAGCTCCACCGTGAAATGAAGCAACTTCTTTTATTCAATCGTTGGGTAGAAAAAAAATAGTTTTAAATAACTCTATGTGTTCTCAGTGTTACTAACTGTAGTAATTGTAGATCAAGATTTATTATTTTAATGTATGTTCCTCGCTCAGCATCGAAGTTACTTATACATTTCAATTACAAC
Organism: Acheta domesticus; assembly: GCA_031308135.1. Taxonomy (NCBI): domain Eukaryota; kingdom Metazoa; phylum Arthropoda; class Insecta; order Orthoptera; family Gryllidae; genus Acheta; species Acheta domesticus. Next base: position 6,358,288 of record JAHLJT010009355.1, on the reverse strand, counting down.
TTTATAATTTACGAGGTTCTCTAATATGCTTTCGTTGGGTTTAGAGAACCTCACGAGATATCTCCTAGAAACACGTTAATAAATGTTTTAATACATTTATATGAAATTAATAACAACTAATTCACGAATAAGACCCTTGTAATTAGAGAATGATAAGCCACTCTATGAGTAAAATTGAGATATTTACTTTTTTCATTTCTGCTAGAGAATGGAAAAGTGCCAAGGCACCGCTAACTAGTGTAATACAACACAATAATGTGTGATATTACGGAATCTATATTGGTTATTTCAATGCGTGCAGAAGACTCCTGTCTATTAAGAGGAGTCTGTGGGTTACACAATCAGAAACTCGAGAAAAGCCCCAAAACATCAATATTACTCATTTACATTACGCTCAGATTTGTTTAATTACATCTTACAGCGTTATGGTGCTTTACAATCATGTTTAGGTCATACATAACTAACTTACTTTAGCCTAATTTGAGTGATGCTGCTCCCTCTTGAGTCCTCATTGTAACTTTCAGAACTTCGGGAATGAAGAGAAGACTGTAAAGTGATGGTTCGAAAATACAGCAGTTCGCCTAGGGAAGAATGGGTTTTATGAAGGTTTGAAAAAGTATTTCGGAAGTCTTGACTGTATTTTGTTTTGAGTATAGGATTTTCCAAATTAGAAATTTCTTGTGGGTGGAAAAACGGGAGGATATTGCAGAACTTATTTGAGAGAGATAAGAGATGATTGGTCTATTGGGACAAGATCACATTCTTTGAGAAATTCATTGTAGGAGTTACAGCGGGTACTTTTTCTTCAGTATGAACGATTTCGTTCTGGAATGTTTGCAGGGGTTTTATTACGGTAGGGGCAGCATCTCCTTTTACTTAAGTTGTATACTTACTGTACTTGTGCTTAAGTTAAAAGTGGTCAAAGGTAGTTTTTTACGAAAGATGCGCAATATCAGCATTGAGGACAGATTTTCTTAGCGGGAATCATTTGAAAAGCGTCGCCAGTGCTTGATTAGTTTCAATTATGATATGTGGCTTTTATGTCAGCCGGAAATCAAGAATAACTCCTAGATACCTAGTAGGTTCATTTTATGGGATCCATGGGATCATAGAATTATTTGCGGAAGTATTTGGGGGATTATTAATTTCGCCATGAAGTAAAAATCTTAGCCATGCATTTTGACGGGTTAAAATTTAGTCTTCAACTCAATTATGAAAAGAGTTTAAAGCAGATTGAAGGTTAGAAATATCGTCTGACAGGAGCGTGTTTGTAGAATATATTACTCTGTCGTGCGCGTATGTCGTTGAGTGGTTAGTCCCCAAGGGGACATCAACAGTGAAGGTATCAGCAGAGTGGGGAAAGAGAGAAGCCTTGAAGGACACCAGCGTGAATTGTTAAGTCAGGGCGAAATGGAATTATTATTTTAATGGAAATGTTCAATCGGATATGAAACTGAATTTTTTTGAATAAGCATCCGAGATTCCTATGCTACGAAGTTTGTGCAGTACGCCTTGCTGTTTATATGGTCTAATACGTGAGCGGACGTTAAGAAAGCGTCAGTAGAAATTGTTTCTATGAAAGGCACGGGCTGTAACACGCTTGCAATATCTATCAATATAATATTTCGGAGGCGTTTAAGCAGAGCTGGAGGAAATAAATATCGGTCAGTGATCAGAATTTGATTCAGTTAAGGGGGTTTGATGAATTGTAGCATTGAATTGTTTTCGTTCCTCAATCTCTAGAATGTTGCGGGAATGTGCTGGTTAAATGGATAGTGAGGCTGGTGAGGTGGGGGGGCTGCTATGCTATAATTAGAATGTGTTTCAAAATGGCTTTGGACTTAACGGCATATTTGGTGATTTAAACTCTGCAGTAATAATGAGAGAAGTTGCGATAATCTTACACTTAAGACTATTGTTTTAGTTTTTAAGTCTGTAAGCAATTGGTTCATTCCACGCAATTGGTCATGAATAACTTACTTTTCAATAATTATTTCCACCCCTTCCGACGTCTTTTCTGAAGGACTGTAGTGTCTATAAAAATATCGTGAAACACGGACACACGTTTCGGGTTACGTGGGCAAAGTAAAGTTTATACTTTTTGGAGGTTTGTTTAAGTGACACTTCCTTTTATTATGACATTCCCCATAGATAACACATTTGAATGACACTTTGTAGTCTTCCTTGTATGCCCCAATTCTTGACATGGCATAAATCAAACTACAAAATTAGTTTTCCTTGAAGTTCAACAAATTATTGAATTGAATAATTTGGTCACCTTAAGACAGGTTTTCAGTTTGTTTCCGTCTTTAAATTCTACAGCACACAACAGCATTGGAGATCGATTGGGAAATATTCAAAGCAACTGATCTTGTTGGATAGTAATTCTTCACTGCAGTTCATAACAATATTACATACGTAATATGGAACTTTTAACCTTGCTTTATGGAAAACGAAAAGAGTGTTAATGTGTATATTTATTCTTAGAGAAGGTTATTAAATTTTGTAGTATTCAGAGGAAGCCGAATTACATTTATTCGAGAGTTCTTTAGTAGAAATGTAAAGTTATTACTAATTTCCTTGTGAATTTCACAAAAAAGTAGTTTATAAATGTTAACTTCATGAACAAAACATTGAGAATGCTTTCTCAGGTTTTAACGTAGCGGGGAAGTCATCTGCTCTCCCATTGACTCGCTAATATGAGGTCCACTAACGGCGTCGAGCGGTTAGAAATACTCACAGATTGTTGTAAGACATTTGCGTTGAATGTGTTGTGTGTATCTATTCTTCTTTCAACAACCTGGGAGCTGAAGGCGTTGCATCGTTCTCGTGATGGATACGTGACACACAATTTTGTGTTGCAGTTGCCATGAACGTTATTAGAAGTAATGAAGACCCCTGAGTTTGGGAGACTTTCGTCTTCCATGTTGATACTTTTAAAATGAGGCTAGAGAAGTGTGCCGCCCTGAACTCACTTACGGCAGCTCACGGTACTACCACTCGACGTTCATTCACTCCACATTCGTAAAACACTGAGTAGTATTCAACTTACTGCACGGCGAACTGGAGAGCGTTGCTGTGCTAGAGCCACTAGATACAAGAGTAGCGCATTTCCATTGTTCCAACGATACCGCCATTTTATGTCTAGTTGTCAGAAAAATTGGAACTGTGTAGTATTCTGTGTGTGTAATCTTGTGCTCAGTGCGGTTCGGGACTGAATGCGAAGAAATAAAAAGAAAACTGTGCACCCTGCGGCCATGTGAGGAGGTGTTTATGGTTTTATTAAATATTCAGGAACTCGATAAAATCCAAAAACAGTTAAACAGATTCCATTCTGAGGGAGAAAAGCAAGTATTTGATCGTGTTGTTTCACCTAATAGCGTACTGCCCTATCGACTGAATTATGGTACTCAGAGCGACGCTGCTTACTGTGCAGCTTGCCACCACGCATAGCTGTCACGTGAAGAGCCTTCCGTCATTACAGTATTGTGTTATTATGGCTGGCGATATGGAATAGCAACTTTTGCAGACATTCTTGCTATGGATAAGCTATTATTCTGTATAAAAGCACTATGCTATTTCATTATTAGTTTGTTAAATTACTATAATTTATTGCAGAATTAATAATTTTTATTCGTTATTACAGAATATATATTTTCTGTTCTTGTGGTGTAGTTACTCTGGTGTGTGCGTGTGTGTGTGCGTGTGTGTGCGCGTGCGTGCGTGTGCGTGCGTGTGCGCGTGCGTGTGTGTGTGCGCGCGCGCAGTGTTCTGTTGTCGTTAAGCATGTACGTACTAAAATTTGGAAAAAAAATCGGTATGCATATATGTTCAGCTGCAGGCCATTAGCTTTTAAGTTTTGATTTACAAACAGAAATTCATTTGCCAATACACGAATGACCTTTCCTCTCAAATTCAAAAAACCTAACGGACTCTCCGCTAACCACAACAGCAAAGCCACGCGGACCGAGGCATTCGACCTCCAAAACTGATACGTTTAAACTCTTCTGGAGAGTTTGATTTAAGTTGTCATTGTATCATTTGCAATTATTAGGAATTAGACCTTAAGTTAAGGCAGTCGTAGGATAGAAAGAAATACTGTAATAACATGGATTATTGTACTCAAAATACACAGTTTTAGTTGCAAGACGTTTCGGAAGTTGTCTTGACTCAATCATCAAGTCGTGTATACTGCTAAATGTAAGAATTAAATAATTGATTGGCTTCAGTATTATTTTAAATTACATTGAGATAAAATATTGACGAAACAAATAGTTACTCCAGTACGACGATCAAAGACTGTTACTGTGTATTAACTATATGTGCGTGATCAACTACAATGAAGAATTGTTATGCTCAATTAACAAGTCCATTTTACGAGTATAAGGAGAATATAAAAATTGAGTTTTTTAAAATATATTTTCATAAATTAAAAGAATAAAGAAAAGACATTCTTTTGATATTACTTTAATATCGTCGATTAATATGAACTAAATGAAACTGCGGTTGAAATTAAATTGAGTTCTCCTATACAACACAAGTTTTATAACAACATTCCAGAAAACCGGCGACGTTGAAAACCAATGTGGTTTTCACGGATGGCATTGCAAATAATACGACTGTTTGCATCTACTCTACATATGTTACCTCTACTTCTTGAAAAAGAGAGTCTCACCACATTGCCTCACGAGTGTTGTACCGCTAACCCCATTTTAGTCAGTTGTTATTATGAAGTGCGAAAAACCGTGGCGTGGCTGGTCGCGTGGCGGCCTCCCTCATTGGTGGCTGTCCCAGTGCGTGACCAGTCGCAGCTCTCGCGCCGCGCGGACAAGGACCAACTCCCCCCCACCCCACCCCACCCCTCCACCCTCCCGCTCGGCGGAACTTTACGACGCGGAGAATTTGTTTGGCAGCGCCATCTGTTGCGCAGCCATGCAGCGCACAAACTCGAATTTCTTCCGACGACGGTTCCGGTTTACCACGTGGGCAGAGAAAGCGAGGTCTCCCACTTCGCTGAAATAGTGGAACGTTCACTAAGCTTTATTTCTCTCGACCACTTGATGAGATAATACTCAACAACGCATGTAGTCACATGTAATGATGACTTTGCTGTTATTTATATCGCACTGCACTTTCCTGCTATTTATATGGAAGCTAATGAATACTACTTAACGTTGGAGCCTGGCGGTCTAATCCTCCTCTTAATTCTTAATGATATTATTGTGTTCACTACTACTGTTCCACGTTACATCACCACGGCTATCCTCTCTCAATTAGCGGACATTAATCTAAATATCACTACCCTCTAGCATCTTTTAACATAATTCTCTTTAGTAATTAACTTTTTCAGGTTAATTACCATCTGGGGAATTAAAAATAAATATTATGTTGGATAGGCTCTGGGTTTCATTAAATATACCATACTGAATACGTATGCGATAGATATAGAATATTGGCAACACAGGCCAGATCGTTTCAAACTATCCATTCATTGAGCAAATGGCTGTATTTTCTCCTGATCGTCTGCAATAATTATATTAAATCTCCTTTAGTTTTTAATGATTTTTTGCTAAATGATGATCTCTTGTATGTATTAATCACTTTTTGTTATGTTGTTTATTCAAAAAATATTGTTTTATCGACCACTTTCAAATTTGAAAAGCGGTTTTCTACATTCCATAGTTAAACTAACTTTTTAATGCTCTTAAATTATCTTCTTAATTCAGTTCATAGCCTTCACTGATACATCACAGTAATATTAATTTTCTTTTGATTATAGATATCACTTAAATTTTATCTAGAGAAAGTTTGGATTTAATTCAAATTAAAAAGTTTGGATTTAATTAAAAAATCATTTTAATATATAACTCATCAATATTAGATACAGAAAATATCTGAATAGTTTTATTTTAATTTTATTAACTTCGAAATACAAATATTTTCTTCAAGTTTTGAGGAAAAAACTAAGACAAGAAACTGAACCGTCCAAGGATGTTCATTCACTCTCATGTTCATTCGTGAAGTTGAAAATCTCTTTTACACGGAGAGCTTCATCCCTAACGGTAAACGATTCGCAAGGGACTCTTAACAGACATTTATCTGCAATGCACAATAAAAAGATAATACCATCAATATATCAAAAAAAGTTTGGTACTATACAATAAATATAATGAGGAAATTGATGGGTCATGCCTGGAAAATATGGTCCATTTATACAACACATAATTGACGAAAGAGAATTGTTTATCGTTTATTCTTCTGTTTGTTTCTCCGTTTCATTAAACCATCTTTAAACTGATACATTCTTTTATTTTCCAGGTAATGCAGAATTCTCCTTAACCAGTCCTGCAGGTTCAACTGTTTGCCACTGCAGAGACGGTAAAATCAGCGGCCACCGAAGGGTAGGATGAATTGCTTAACTAAACATCTGTTTGCAAGCTGCTAAGCGAAAAACGGTAGTAAATGAGTTCTTCCTAAGAAGTTCAAGAGCAAAACTGGCACAAATGGAAATGTTTGTTTTGTGATAAACGCGTTTAAAGTCTTCGCTGGAGAGAGAAATATAGATTTCACACGCTTAAGATTTGAGAAGATTCATTGGAGTTCGGTTACAACACAATTATTGAAATGATATAAAATTACGGCCAAATTCAAATTCTTAATTTCCCAGTTGCGCCCGAGTTTGCAACACAGGGATTATGTAATGGAAATGCAGTACAAAATTGATCTTATTGATGGATAATAAAGATTGTTGTAATGAATTCTTTTAAAGGTCTACTTGTGCATCTGTAAGCGTGTCTACTAAAGTTTCTTTACCTTCGTTAGTGAAAAATATCGGGTATTAAATTTATTGTACGACACATCTCTTCGATCATGTTACTCACAGAAGAATGTAGTCATGTTAATCCTTTGACAGTTTTAAATGTTTTGTTCGAAAAATTTTGCAACAAAATAACCTGCAATAAATATTTGCATTAACATATTTTCCAATCGATATATTTTCCTGTACAACATTCATACAACGTTTCTGTTCATTATTTTGAGTTTACATCAAGGTTAAAATCATTTAACATGCCTAGTAAGGCATATAGTAACTTTTCAAGCAGATAACTCCACTTTTAAGACCCAGTTATAACTCTTAAAAATCTAAATGATTTGAGTAGCTAAAACAATATTATCCATCGCCGTAATGGACCTGCTTAAAGCATTGCCCTTCATTTACCGCCATCTGCCCTTTGGCAGGATTTCTTCCCAAAGAAAGAGCAGAGAAAGAATTGCGAGGCTGAAATAGTGGAGCGAACCCGCGCCCTTGGGTACACAGAGGAAACCGGACGTCCCTCGAGCCGGCGCTGGCGGCGGCGGCCAACTCGGAGGGAAGCCTTTCGTCCGCAATTTCAAAGGGGGTGTCGCTGGAAGGCGCGGACCGGACGCGGCCGGGCGGGGCAGGGGGCGGGGCGGGGGCGGGGCGGGGCGGGGCCGTCCTTTGCAAAGCAATGGGCGCGGGAGAGGGCGCCGGGCGAGTTTGGGAGTGCCGCGCCCTTCCACCGAACGCTGAGGATTAGTGGTGCGCACGGCCGCGTCGCGTCGCGCCGCGCCGCGCGCTGCCTCGGCCGCTCCCCGCCTTCCGCTCACGCCACGCCTCTCTCATCCTCGCCCCACGGCTCGACCAAATAACCCTGCCCTCGCCACGCCCGCAGGCACAGGCGCCAGCGGGGCTCTTCGGCGATTACACGAGCAGGGACATCGCTCTTGATTGATGATTAATTGATGTTCCGGGCACGTCGACTGCTTTGATCGTTAGTCCCGTTAGTTTAGTGAATGTTTTATCGCAGGAGGTGGTAGCGTTCCTCCCCCACTGGAGGACGAGACTCGGTGTAGACTTACCGTCCACGTTTGGGGATTTCCCCCTCCCCAGCGGAGCACCGCCCCAGCCAGGGGCAGTTTCTAAGCTTGATCGGGTACCACGATGTGTGAGATAGGTAATGCATGTAAGTGTATTTAAGGTGAGAGGATGTGACAAGGAAGAGGAAGAAAATATTGTGCACGAACATGGCTCGTTTCTTAGCTTCTGCTCCGTGATTCGCCGGGTATTGATCGGTGAAACAACGAAAAACTACCGATCAGATCAGCTGACCGCTAGAATTTTCCTCCAGACAGCGGGTGAATGTGACCTAGCTTACTGGCTAGAGTCTAAAACCGTCGGGACTCAATCCCTAGGACCTCCTTGTGAGAGTCGCTGCAGAGTCAGATCGCTCAAGGGTCATGATTGCCGTAACCAATATGGAACAAGCTGTGGTACTGGAGGCGGATAAGATGATAAAATAGAAACAGATGATGAGGCTGGGACAATAGGGGTGATTGAGACCAAGTAAATTAGAATTAACTAACTGGTAAAAGTGGGGTGAGAGCTCCTAGGGGGTGAGGGAGACAAGACAGACCCTGACAGAAAGGGAATGATAGTACAAGAAAGATTTCTTTCTAAAATGATGAATACACGTTAAACGAAAAGTGGGAAGAAAAACTTAGGGAAGAGGCCCAAAAATAACAGCAATACACGCAACAGAGATGTGGGAATTAAGTTTGTACTGTTTATAAAATAAGTACATCTATGATCAAGAGGACAGCGAACGGAATATTCTGTGCGATGAAAATGTTTCTCCAACTTTCACAAAGTACTGGCACTGTTGAGTGTGAGGTCAAATGAATCATTTAGCAATAGTTATATTAATTATTTATTTTATATATTTCTCCATGCGCATTTCACTTTGGTCTTCCGATCATAGTTAAGTTCTGTAGTTCTGATCAGTGAGATTGTAAGTTCTGAGCTATCTCTAGGAGGGAACAGAATTCCACTGTATGGTAATGTCACTTGACACAGTATTTCTTATATTTATATGGATTGATGATTGATTGATTGATTGATTTTTCGTGATTCCGGGAGCTTCAACTACTTAGGTCATTAGGGGTCATACATAAATTACGTAACACTAAAGGGGGACGGAGGGGGTTTGAGGCAGCGTTACGCGCGTTTCATAGAGTTAGGGAAGAGCGTTACAAGGGGGAGGGGGAATTGAAAATACTCGAGATTTGCGTTACGTAATTTATGGACGGCCCTTACTTCCGTAAGTGTAGTGCGTGTTTTCCCCTCGGGAAGTGACTGTGATCTCTCTCTGCTGGACGGCGAGATCGGCGCCGACCTACCGTCGATTAGCGGGATTTTCCCTCAACTAGGTATCTCCCACCAGCTGGACACTCCCCCACCCGAGACAAGCTGTAAGCTCCCGACCGGTCTCCCGGCATGTGTGGTAGTGTAGTGCATGTTAGTGTAAGTGTGTGTGTAAGAGAGGATAGGACAAGGAAGAGGAAGGAAACATCGCGCGCTGTCCGTCGCCCGTTTGTTAGAGTACTGCTCCGGCATTCGCCTGGTGTTTATCGGAGAAACCACGGAAAACTACTAATCAAAGCATCGGTCCGCTAGAATTCTCCTCCAGACAGCGACTGAATTCGACCTAACTGAAAAGCTAGTGTCAAAAATCCTGTTGCCGTCGAGACTCGAACCAAGGATCTCACGGTCAGAGGGACTGCAGTAACATCAGTTGGATGCACTGAGCCATCTCTCCCGGTCTATATTTATATGGGTTTAATACAATTTACACACAAAAAGTCCCCGTACGTGCTTCCCAGTTACAAAACTAATTACTGATACTTAGGTCAGTCAGCGACAACTATTAATTCGAATGCCACCATGCTTTTAAGTTCATTCCAGCAGCATTCGGCTGATGTAGTCAATCACGATTTTAAACCGCATAGATTCACTAACCTGAAGTGCTAAGATTCTA
>JAHLJT010009355.1:6306714-6347452 GCA_031308135.1 Acheta domesticus | reverse complement strand
CCATAACAAAAATCCGATCTTTGAAATTTTGGAATAATGACTAACTCACCACATAATAGTTCCTAGTGTCCAACAATCTCAATGTCTTGGAGACAGAAGTCAGGAAGTGATTGAAAATTTACTGCCTGAAGGCGAACTGACGCTAAGAGGAAAATGGCAACATATGGTGCAAAAAGAAGGATACTACTACTGGTAATTCAGGCAATGTCACCAAGGTTTCAAAAAAACCTGACAAGTAGAGCTATCTGATATATCACCACCAAAATAACAGATGTGGAGGAGTAAATCAGTGACGACCTAGGATTTCTGTCACTTAAACTCACGACCGTTTGTAGTCCATCACCATGATAGGTCGCCTGGTGTGTAAGACCAATGAGAGGAGCTTCTTAGCAGTCTAAAGAGTCTGAAACATTTTATGGTTATATATAGTGATTCAAATTGGGCGCGCTTGCAGCCGGGTTATGCGCGAGGCGTGGGCTTCAGTGGCGGCAAAAGCAGCCACAGTAACCAGAAGCAAGAGCGAGTCTCCGCTGGTAAGGGCGCCTGGCGTATACAAGGGGCGACGGAGCAAGAGGGGCTGCATTGAGATCGAGCTCCGTGTTGTGTCTATTATTGTGATTGTGCCTACGTTGACCGTGTCTCGTTATATTGTTGCTTCTAATTGAATATTGGTTACTTTGGATTGTACTGACGACCGTGCTTGTTTTGTTAGACATCTTCTGGTAAACACGCTTGTAAGCATTAAATTGGTACGATTTGGAATTTGGCTTGTAAGAAGTGAATAATAAACTTTTGTTTGTTGATTTACTTGTTTTGTGTATTTTTCTGGATATAACAAAAAGGACCTATACGGAAAACCAAGGAGAGAGCCCTCTTGCCAAGTAATACTATCTGAATGATAAGCCCATAAGTAAAGTCATAGAGACTTTCAAACAACAATTAATGCCCATGGCGCAAAAATCAAACGCTACATCTTCCCAGCCGAACAGGTTTGCCAGAACCGTCAATTTCCATTCAACCAGCGCCATTAGTATCAGAATATCAACGGAGAACATGCGCAGTGATAAGTACCTCCAAATAGAGAAGAAATAATACTGGCACCTACTGACGAAAAGTCCAACCACGCATAACAAAACGTCATGGACTGAGAGAGTCAAGGGCGTCTATGAGTGGATAGGCTACGGAATGACATTTTAGAATAGCAACGGATGTGGTAAAAGAGCGAGTTTAGATACCATTAGAGGTGCTTCAAACTATGACATACTTTCTGGAACCATTTAGTTTCCCTTTCTTTTCGGTCGAAGTTTCCCGTTTTGCTTTCCCTTTGCGGTTTCCACATCCAGGTACCTATGGCACCTATCAAGGTCTCCCACGAAAGCTAGGGGAGTGCTTATGGAACCTACCTGGGTCTCTCGCGAAAGCTAGGGGGTGAGCTAGGGGCAGTGCCTATAGTAACTTCCATGGTTTCTCGTGAAAGCTACCGCTTCTAGGGGAAGAGCTCATTTATGCTTCCCGAAAAGCACGTCGAGGGGGTACATCTTGGCATTGTAGCTTTACATATGCAGCAATTCAGAATGTATTGTCACTGGTTTTCTGTCCGGGTGAAGTAGGAGGATAGCTCGTGAGACAATACGTTGCACGTAGCCGGCATTATTCCTTACGAGCCTGTGTATTATTCCTTACGATCGATGTCGCGAGTAGTTCGATAGGTAGATAGGTCCCATGCATCCCTTTAGTATAAAAAACCGGTCCAAGTTGATAGAGTACGGTGGGCTTTGCTTGTAAAATATAGAAAGAACTCTTATAAGCACCTACTGGCAACATCTACAACCTATTAGGTATTCTTCTGGCAGCTTCTGAAGAACAAGCTGTCCCCAGCCGGTGGAAAGATCACATCCTCCTCAGAATTGGTTCCTTCGAGGGTATCTGTGAGGGTATAGAGGCCAACATAGATAATGATCCATAGGGAAAGAAATACCTTTCGGACAGTTGCTGGAGTCGTCCCAGCGCCGGCGGTGCGAAGCGCCACGCTCCTTGCGGGGCGGCGGAAATTCCCTTCGCGGCGAGCGGTCTCCGCCGGAAATCGACTCCTGAGCACCGCTCCGGCGCGCCCCGCCGCGCCCCGCCCTGACTACTTTGCCCTGTTTCACTCCACCTCGCCTCGCCCCGCCGCGCCCCGCCGCGCCCCGCCGCGCCCCGCCGCGCCCCGCCGCGCCCCGCAACCCACGCCCCCTCAATTCTCCGCCATGCCCGCTACCCCCATCCCTTCCCGCCCCCTCCCCACCCAGCTTCGCCCCGCCTCTCCCTGCATATTCCGTCGTGTCCTGACGCTCCCCCTCCCCGAACCACCTCCGCCACGCCCCCCGCCACGCCCCGCCCTGCCTCGCCACATCCCGCCACTCCCCTTCTCGGCCCGCCTCGTCACGCCTCGCTTCGCCCCGCCTCGTCCCTTCTCGCCCCGCCCCGTCCCGCTTCGCCCGGCCTCCACCGCTACAAACCGCCGCGCCCCCGCCTCTCTCCGCTGCGCCACGGCTCCCTTGCTACGTCCCGCCTTTCACTTCACTGTCGCACCCCGCCCCGCCCCGCCCCGCTCCGCGCCGAGCCAATTTTTTTTCGAATTTCTGTCCATTTCGTGTTGGCTGCGGTACGATGTTGAAGTTTGCTGAAAGTGTGTAAGTGGAATTCTCTGATCATCATGACTTTGCGAAATAAAATTGAATAAATACGCAGCTCCTAATACTATATTTAGTTGAAATCCGAATTGTTTCCTGATTTTTACGCTAATTTAATGAAATATTTGACGTGGAATAGTACGTAGCTGCCATCTGGGATACAAAAATACCATATTAAGCCGATGTGCGGGTCTGTGCCGCATCTCGCCATCCATCGAGGAAGGAATCACCTCCCCGTCCAGGAATAAAGTAGTAACTATACTGAAAGGACTGATGATTATAAGAGTTCGCGTGCCCGGAACATCAATTAGTCGATCAGCTACCTACGTATTTCCTTGGAGAACTTACAATGTGCTTTTTGTTTTCAAAAGAAGCTTTAATATCCAAATTAAGTTATTCCATAAATATAGCAATAATATTAACAAATTAAAAATGTAGTATTTAATAAAATCATTAAAATCTTGTGTATATCAATTGTAAGAAAGAAACTAATTCTTTTAAAACAATATCGAACTTCTTCGGTCTTACAATCTTCGTCATAACGATGAGTCCGGTGGCCTGTTTGTGTTTATTCATTTATATTGGGCCAAACTCAGTGTTCAAAACGTTTTTCCTTTCTTCCTAGCTTAGGACGTTCACTATAACTTCTCAAGAATACTGTGTCGCAACATTTATTTTCGCGCATGTCGTTAATCTCTTCGTTAAAAGGTGATAAGGGATCGTAAACAACAACGGGAATCGATATTGACGCGAAAACAGTTCACTGATCTGTCTCTTATTCAACGAGTCTGTGTAGAGTTTCGTCTTTCGTAATCTTTTGGTGTTTTTTATAAAAATACTAAGCATATTTTGAATGAAAGTCGCAGATCAAATTCTGAAACTTTTCTGCTTTAATTACCCAAAATATAATTTAAGGAAACATAACAAATATATTCGGCCTAAGTCCGAGCTTTGCAAAAGAAATGCGGATCACAAAGTAGACGTAACTACAAAATGCGAATCACAAAATAGATCAAAAAGTAACCACAAAACACGAAGTGGTAATCACTCAAGAGTTTAAAAATGTATTTCATGTATGAGAGAGGGGAAAACGAGTAAAGTACAAAAGTGAATCATTATTATAAAGAAAGACCTATATATTACAGACTTCTTTTCTATTTTTACAAATTTACCTACTGTTGGTAGAGAATGTTTCAATTATTATTGCGACCACATTTATGTCAATATTGAAGGGTGAGTGAAGTATGGGTTTTTAGTATTTTCTAATCAAAAGATCATAGAAAATCTTTTTCGAGTAAAAATTTTAAATCACTTGTAATTCAAAACACAACATAAAAGACTAAGGAAAATCATTAATGTAATTAAGTTTATTATTAATTTGAGATATGAAAGAGTTACTACAGTCTGGCATAAAAAGTATTTATTACTGAGAGAATGGATTTGCATAATGTGTCACAAATTTTGTTTTCCTCTGCTGTAGCTGAAGTTGATACTTTCTGGCACTTGCGACGAAAGTACACACAAAACTGGATGTATTGCATATCTACTTAATGCGAATACCGTGTTGCGTAATACGATTACCTCGGCCAACTATGGATACAAACTACACGTGGGTCTGGATACTCCTCTCTACAGATTACCAGACTTTCTAATCTAATCGGCACACATTGGCTCAGCATATATCCGTGTCGACGTGTGTGGAAACTCAAAAGCATGTGACCCAGTGCGCAAATTCACAGTATGGTTACAAACACATCACAAGAGAATACACTTCGCCTAGCACTAGACTAATGGAATGTGTAAAGGTTTACTGCAAAACAAAGTAAAAAAAAGATAGATGGATTAAAAAAAATATTCTCGATATTAACATAAATATATTAATAATAATAGAGGTAATAATAAAGTATACAAACATTTAATTTTATCTTAACTATAATTTTTTATTCTGTATTATTGAAAAAACAATATCATTTTAAAATAAACTAAAGTTACGACTTGACTGACCAGAACCTACAATGTCTGTGGAAGAAGTAATAGATAAATGAAACCACGAGTAACTTGACGGTCTAGGGAAGTGGAAATCGCTGCGTAATGGCTAGTCTTCCCTGCGCCCTACCCCTTCGATCCGCTGCCACCCTTCGAGGAATGTGAGGTGGCCAAAGTGAGCTCCCGGGAGATTTTCTCGGGGAAATCATGTTTTCATGGACTCTCATTCCACCATTTGTTTTTATCATTATTATTCATATCTTCTACTTTTGAGATCATTTTTCATAGACCTCAATTATTTCAGGAGATAAAGAATGCCTAAACTCAAATAAATGCATAAATAAATAAGTAATTTATTAAATAAATAAATAGGTAATTAAGTACACGAAGTATATTTCGCAGCCTTAGTCACTCAATCAAAATGAAGGTGTGATGACATTGATCAAAGTGTTCTCTGGGTGTGAACATTTCCTACTGCATTATCGAGTCCACAATATAATAGTTGTCATTTCTTTTGAGGTAACTGCCATATGAACTCTATTAACATAGGATACTAGCTTCACGAAAATAAATTTAATTAGCCGACATATACCCAGAACTTTTCTTCCGACTAATTTCTTTCAGAACTTGATATCAGGCTTCTTTATTATTGTGAACGCGTATGACAAGAAAATTTTGATAGAAAATAATTAGAAAGTGTTTTTCTGGGACGGGTCGTTAACGAACCAGTAGGTACATGAGACATCATTAGAGAGAAAAATATTTTACATTTTATTTATTTCTGTAGTCTGCTAATATACACTTATAATAAAAAAATCTTATTTAGGAGTGTAATTAAAAAATACTTATTGTGGAGTGGAACTCAGCAATTTACATGTGAACACTCTTTAGTTTTTTGTTTCTACACACCGCCCACTGGCGTCATGGTTGTCCAATAATCAACAAATGTCCTGCAGTTTTGTGTGTAGAAAGTGAGATAGAATTATCGATGTTTATTTGACGTGCCGAAATAGATTTTGAAATTGAAATTTTGGCCGCTCTTCGTTAAATCAAGCGCACAACGATTAAAAAGGGTGTCTTGTAAATATTAATTTGAAAATGCATTTATTTCATGTCCCAATAGTCCTGAAGAAATGTACACTCCCTGAAAACGTTTGACTACGCTAATGAATATTTATTGAATAGTTATTGCAGTATGAACAAAGCCAAGGTCTGTGATTTCTCCGAGCTGCGTAAAGACCTCAGAGGAGCCGAATCCCACAGAAGCTCCTCGGGAGTCGTCGAGCGTCGCCGTCTAGGAGGCGTAGGAGGCCTGCATCGGGAAACTTTTGATGAAGCGTCTGATTGAGCGAAGGGCGAGGCGGCGACTGAGAGAAGTTCGAGATATCGATCACGCGTGGCGTCGGGACGCACCTGCGCTCCTCGCCCTGTGAGGCGGACGCCTAGCTCCCACGCGGCAGCGGACCTCTGGCTGCCGCAGCCCAGCCGCTCCCCATGGGCCCATGCCGCGCACCCCGCCCCACGCCCCGCGCCGCAGCCCCGGCGTTCTTCCAAAGTCGGGCACGGTCCTCCACTCTTCAATGGGGGCTTCTTTAACTTCACTCCCCGCCCACCGATCCGCGCGCTACTCACCCTTCACACCCTGCCTTTGCTCCCTGCCTTTGCTCCCCGCCTTTCGCTCCCCGCCTTTCGCTCCCCGCCTTTCGCTCCCCGCCTTTCGCACCCCGCCTTTCGCACCCCGTCTTCCGCTCGCCGCCTTTCGCTCCCCGCCTTTCGCTTCCCGCCTTTCGCTCCCCGCCTTTCGCTCCCCGCCTTTCGCTCGCCGCCTTTCGCTCGCCGCCTTTCGCTCCCCGCCTTTCGCTCCCCGCCTTTCGCTCCCCGCCTTTCGCACCCCGCCTTTCGCACCCCGTCTTCCGCTCGCCGCCTTTCGCTCCCCGCCTTTCGCTTCCCGCCTTTCGCTCCCCGCCTTTCGCTCCCCGCCTTTCGCTCGCCGCCTTTCGCTCGCCGCCTTTCGCTCCCCGCCTTTCGCTCCCCGCCTTTCGCTCCCCGCCTTTCGCTCCCCGCCTTTCGCTCGCCGCCTTTCGCTCGCCGCCTTTCGCTCGCCGCCTTTCGCTCGCCGCCTTTCGCTCGCCCGCCTTTCGCTCGCCGCCTTTCGCTCGCCGCCTTTCGCTCCCCGCCTTTCGCTCGCCGCCTTTCGCTCGCCGCCTTTCGCTCGCCGCCTTTCGCTCGCCGCCTTTCGCTCGCCGCCTTTCGCTCGCCGCCTTTCGCTCCCCGCCTTTCGCTCCCCGCCTTTCGCTCCCCGCCTTTCGCTCCCCGCCTTTCGCTCCCCGCCTTTCGCTCCCCGCCTTTCGCTCCCCGCCTTTCGCTCCCCGCCTTTCGCTACCCGCCTTTCGCTCCCCGCCTTTCGCTCCCCGTCTTTCGCTCCCCGCCTTTCGCTCCCCGCCTTTCGCTCCCCGCCTTTCGCTCCCCGCCTTTCGCTCGCCCGCCTTTCGCTCGCCGCCTTTCGCTCCCCGCCCTTTCGCTCCCCGCCTTTCGCTACCCGCCTTTCGCTACCCGCCTTTCGCTCCCCCGCCTTTCGCTCCCCGTCTTTCGCTCCCCGTCTTTCGCTCCCCGCCTTTCGCTCGCCGCCTTTCGCTCGCCGCCTTTCGCTCGCCGCCTTTCGCTCGCCGCCTTTCGCTCGCCGCCTTTCGCTCCCCGCCTTTCGCTCCCCGCCTTTCGCTACCCGCCTTTCGCTCCCCGCCTTTCGCTCCCCGTCTTTCGCTCCCCGCCTTTCGCTCCCCGCCTTTCGCTCCCCGCCTTTCGCTCCCCGCCTTTCGCTCGCCGCCTTTCGCTCGCCGCCTTTCGCTCGCCGCCTTTCGCTCGCCGCCTTTCGCTCGCCGCCTTTCGCTCGCCGCCTTTCGCTCGCCGCCTTTCGCTCGCCGCCTTTCGCTCGCCGCCTTTCGCTCGCCGCCTTTCGCTCGCCGCCTTTCGCTCCCCCGCCTTTCGCTCCCCGCCTTTCGCTCCCCGCCTTTCGCTCCCCGCCTTTCGCACCCCGCCTTTCGCACCCCGCCTTTCGCACCCCGTCTTCCGCTCGCCGCCTTTCGCTCGCCGCCTTTCGCTCCCCGCCTTTCGCTCCCCGCCTTTCGCTCCCCACCTTTGTTCCACGGCATTCGCTCCACGCCTTTCGCTCCTGCCTTTCTCTCCCCGCCATTCGCTCCCCGCGCTTCGCACCTCCTGCTTCAATTCTCTCCCTGCGCATTGCTCCCCACATTTTACTCCCCTTTCCGCGCTTCGCTCCTCGTGCTTCGCTCGTCTCTGTGATCTTCGCTGCCCGCTCTTCGCATTTCGGTCCCCACCCTTCACTCCCCGCGCTTCACTCCTGGCATTTCGGTCCCCGCGATTCTTTCGCCGCGCTTCGTTACCCCCTTTTCGCTACCCGCGCTTCGTTCTCCGCGTTTCTCTCCCCGCCTTCCACTTCGCGCTCTTCGCTCTCTGGGCTTCTAAAATATATGCATCATTCCTTAATGTAGACTTATTCCCGAAAATAAACGCACACGTAAACGTTACCGAAAGGATAAGGAGAATGAAGTCTGAAATCGTAAAAGGATGCAGGTTATTTCCTGTTCTTTCGGTTGCTGGAATAACCATTTGCTTTTATGGAAGGAAGGGGCTTCTAACGGTGCTTTTTATTGCTTCGATGCATAATAAGTGTCCGGGAAAAAACGAAGGAAGCTACTTGGATCACCAAAGAACGTGCGCCACAAAATTTGTTCTCACAGAGAAAAACACGAAAATCATCAAAGAGTAAGGTACTTGAAAAATAAACGCACGGTACTTCCCTTCTCGCTCACGCGCTTCCCATATTCCATACCAGCCAGGCAGACTGCAGGAGCCGGGGATGGTGAATCAGGTAGTGTGGATCGCACGCGCAACAGTCAATCATTTTGCGGCGGAAGCGCCATTTATTACAGTAGGTACTACCGAAAGTATTGCCTTGGTACCTTCTCTCTTGCCGCAAATGTAACGCGTTCGCCAACATCATGTCATGAATTTTATTTTGTTGATTAAGTACGTTGCATTAATTATTTAATTAAGTACCTTTTTAATTCAAATACAAATATGGCTTTCACTTTGAAACCACGTGTTCTGTGACGCAAGTCATTAACGAACGTTATACAAGAAATATTTGCTGCTAATATACAATACGACTTCCCTGTTTGTTTTTATCATGCGCGTGGCTGTAATTTGCGGCGCTGTATTAGCAACCGTGAGCAGCTGTGATATTTCGCGGAATTACTAGGTGACGTGGGCTTCAGAAACGAAGGAAGAGGACTTCGATTCCTTACATTCGCCTGGAGATCGCGCCCTGAACATAAGAAAAGAAGCGCGGCGGCAGCGGCGGAAGATTCAGACGATGCTGGTGAAATCCCATCGGCTTTCTTCGCGATTGTGAAGTAATGTTTTTATGTACGTAATGCATGTTTGTATGTACGTAATGTATGTTTGTATGTACGTAATGTATGTTTGTATGTACGTAATGTATGTTTGTATGTGCTACGTAATGTATGTTTGTATGTGCTACGTAATGTATGTTTGTATGTGCTACGTAATGCATGTTTGTATGTGCTACGTAATGCATGTTTGTATATGCTACGTAATGCATGTTTGTATGTGCTACGTAATGTATGTTTGTATGTACGTAATGTATGTTTGTATGTGCTACGTAATGTATGTTTGTATGTACGTAAATATAGTTTTTGCGATGAAAAACAAGAAGAGACGTTTAATTTTCAGACTCTTTGCAAACTATACAAATTATAAAACCCACTGAGGTCAAAGATAATCTTCTATTTATAATGTCCGTACCATCTAGACTACAGACGGAAAAAGCCCGTATCTAAAAGTTGAACACAAAAGATGTACGGAACAATTTTGTCACGTAAATTTTCACGATCACTCAACAACTGCTCAACTCGACGCTGAAATTTATTGTTAATTTCGACAACTACTACACCAGAAAACACAATCGCACAGCGATGGAATCATTCAATTTGGAACGACGTGACACGACCCTACAAGGCATAGCGAAACTTATCACGTTGTGGTGGTGGGATTTTATTTTCACGACCACATGGCGTTTGCGGCCTGGAGGTGTTCGACGTTAATTATTTTATTCACCATCGTATAAAATGTAACGGAAGACAACCGAAATAAAATAATTATCTTCACTGCGAACCAAATCCCCATAACGTCAATGCATAGATGATTTTGTTGCCTTTCGATGAATTGGCACTTTTGTTGTCAGTTGGACATTTTCCTTCGGTGTCGTTACCAGTTGTGCCTCGGGGTATTGTCTAGGACTTTTTAGCTTTTTTTAAAAACGATGCGATCAGGATTGGTTGTGTGTGAGCTAAAAACAACTGTAAATAACAGTTGTGCTCTGGCTTGTGAGCTCCATGCATAGGTTTTGATTTGTTGCTCGTAGAAAGTTGATTAGTTGGAAGAATGTTGAAAAAATATTGTTTTATACGGGTTATTGTTGGTAGTTTTCGAATAAGTTTTAACAAACACAAATTGTCTGAAGTTCTAAGAAGTGATACAGTTTTAGGAGCTAGTAATGGAATTACAACCAACGGAAATTTATCACTGAATTATGATTTGGATGTTGGTATTAATATGTTCATCAGAATTATAATGTTGTAATATTAACAGAAATTGAAATACGCATTTCAGTTGATATTTTATTTGCGCTAGAAATACAAATGTTATGGTTAACGCGGCTATGGTTCTCGTCAGTAACAGCCAACGCATCCGTCATTACACAAATACAAGGAAAATGCCATTACAATTCACAAGTCGGGTCTCTTTTCACGACTAATTGAATAAACATTTAACGTATGTTCAGCCTTGACAATAATTTTCTAATTAATAATTTCCAATCCACACAGAAGTTGAAAGGGCAGCCTTCGGGCATGTCTAATGAAAGCATCAAATTTTATCTGAAAGAATTTTTTAGGAACATGATATGTAATTCGCAAATAGAATTTACTCAGTTTTCGGGAAGAGAATTGACACTAAAAATGGCAACAACTTACTCAGCTAGACGTAGTACAGGTCACCTTTTGTTAAGTGTTGATCATATTGATTTCGTTATTCCACGAATAAATGCAGAATTTTCGACGTTTTATTGGAGTACTGAACAGCTGAAAATTCATTTTCTCCTATTCTCTGTCGTCTGTTAGAAATGTGAACTTAAAGAAATATCCGAGATACGAGACAAATGCTGCTCTTAAGTCCACGATTTCAAGGGAATAGAGTGAAGGCTGAAAAGAGAAACAATAGCTTTGACCGCCAAGAACAAAACACAATCGTACGTTCTTCTAGTTTTCCATTTCGAACTATATCGACGACAACTGCACGAAAAAAACAGTAAAGAACAAAACACCTTATCGAATTTTTGTCCGCTTTCACATGTCAGGGCTCGACTCGGCGACACGTTTCCGAATTTCTGGGTCGGTGGAAAGTTTTCTTCGGCTAACTTCGCTGACATAGTTCGTAGCTTGCAGACAGTCGCCGGGCGGCCGCCGCCGCCGCCTTCGGTGAAGTGTGGCGGAAGTGACGGCGGCGGCGGCGAGGAGCGTTGCGTCATGGAGCCCCCCGCGCCCTGAGTAGTCGATACGGGCGTCGAGAGTTGCCACACGACATCGCTGTTGATACTGTCGCCTCGCTGCCAAGCTCTCACTTCTTAGACACAGTGTCGACTCGGAAATGTCACCATGTTTATTCGTAGGTCAAAGGACAAAAATGTAGCTCCAAGCAACCCCAAATGTAGCTGCTTGTGTTACTTCATTAGAACAAATATACCTGATATTGGTTTTGTGGTGAAATGTCGTTGGGATTTAAAATTAAATGACCGCAGGTGCTCTCATTGCCAACAATGCTATTTCTTTCAACAGCAGCTTTCGATGGCTTAGCCATCATCATCAGTTTCTGATGTCTGGAAGCCACAAAACGAGTATGAGTATGAGTAGTCGTTGTGTGGCTTCCAGATAGCAGAAACTGATGATGATGGCTAAGCCATCGCAAGCTGCTGTTCAAATAAATAGCATTGTTGGCAATGAAAACACCTGTGATCATTTAAATCAACCTGAATTCTGGGGTAATGATGAAAGAATACTTTTTCCACTTTTAATTCTGAAGCTAGATTTTTTATGTAATATATTTCTAATTTTTATGTCTTTAAAATGCAATAGTAATATACATATCATTTGTAGTGATCTGTAAAGTTTGAGATACGTATGTGCATTTGGCACCCTTATTTGAAGCGAAACCGAGTAACCAATATTTGAAATCCGAGGACAGCAAATTCAAGTTGGAATAGGTCAACCTTGAAGTAACTCACATAATCTAGAATAATAAAATATTAGTGTGATTGGAAACAGGAAGTGTTTTTCACGATAAATCCCTATTGTTTTTGTTCAGCCCTAAAAAAATTATGAATTTACGTTACAGCAAATCAATGATTGACTCAGGGAGAGGTTTAGGTTTATAAGCATTGGCATTCTTATAACCATGTAATGTTGAATGGTCACAGTATCGTTGGCGTGAAAGCGCAGTTGGGGGGTTGAGGGTACATAGATAGCCATGAATATGGCAAATCAGATTCAGACTGAGAGTTCCTTCTCCAATCAACGAGATGTGGTGGCTGAACCTGTGGTTTCAGCGCGGTTTGTGGACGCTCTAAGAACTTTTCTGCAGTCAAAACATGGGTGTGGGGCGTATTCAACTGTTCTACTGTACACATACTTTCTTTGTACCAGGGATTATTTGTACGTTATCTTTTTCATTTATCTTTATTTTAGTTGTGTCAGTGACTAGAGTATAGTGTACGTAATGCCTTCAGTTTTTTTCGACGTATACTACGCCAACAAAACTATCGTACATTAGCTTCTCGGTCAATGACCCCGAACTCGATCAAATTTTTCTTCCAGTTTCTCTGACGGTTTAGCTAAATGCTAAGACGGCTTGTTTTGCTTCTGGACATAAATGTATCTTCACTCACTTGGCACATTCTCTTGACCTAAGAAGGAAATATAGTTATTTCAGAAATCGTTCTCCGTGTTCTTCCTGCAGTAGGCGTAAGCCGGTAGCTTCATAAAGGGTAACCTAAAGGATAATAGTCCAAATATGTCGATTATTTGCTGTGAATATAGTTTTTGTTACAAGAAACAAATACAGTTTCATTAAATCTTACCAAACAGTCGTTGCTACCAGAATTCATAATTCAATTTCATTTTTTTGAAAAGTGATCTCAGACAGCTCAAGAAAACTTGTTCAGATTGCACTTCACTCAGTGGTACTCACACATTTTTAACTGTTTTTTACATTAAATAAATAAATAGAAAATAAAACCAGGAATAATCAAAACAAACACTATTTTCGAGTAGGAACTTTCATCGAACTGTTTTCTACTTTTGCATTTAGATTTACATCTTTCAGAATCAGAAAATTCGTTTAGGAGGTGATGCTAATTACAATGACATTTCAGTATATTCAATTCTTATTACATTAAGCGGTTCAGGAAGCAATGTGTTTTTAAAGTTGCTGAGAAACTCCCTTGTGTTGCTTCTGGACATAAATGTACATTCACTTTGCGCACCTTGGTTGAACTCTCCTTTTGCTTGTTGTGCTAAGAGTTGTGTCGGTGACTTGGGTTGCAATTTAGTTAGCAATACTATCAAATCAAATATGTAGTTCGTTTACAGATTCAAATAAGTTTTCTTTTTTCTGGAACGAAAATGTATAGTTTTCAAATGCGCTTATCTCTCTTTTTGGGCACTTTCATTATCATTCAACTGCTTCCTACGGTTAAAGCGTGGGGTACAAATTATGGAGCTCAAGAAAACGTGCGCAGACTATATTTCTTCCATACGGTCACATACAGGTTTTACTGTTATTTGACGAAAATGAATGAAATCAGTTTCTCAATTCACTCTTCTTGCTTCATATGTTTTTGTTTTTAAATATTTGTTTGAAGTTGTTATTAAAATTTTATAACTTGCCATGAGAACTCATAATAAGAGGATTACTATTACACGCGTCTCGCCGCCACTGTTCTGTACAACAATTGCGGTTTTGAATTAAATTTATTGCTGAGATGGCGGAGCTTTAGCCACTCTATGTTGCAATATTCTATCTCAGTTTTCCAATGCTACTCGCTCTCGGGTTGTCTTCTGTTTTGAATATCAAGGAAAGAGATGGATGCCATTGTGATTAGCCACACATTCACTCTCCTGTTGAAATCTGTATTCGGCATTAACAATGATGCAGAAAAATATAAACAAATTTTTACACTGAAACAAGAAGAGAAGTTTTCAAACTTTTTTCTTATTTTGGAAGAATTGCACTCTCTTTGCTTCTGCTGCGGAAAATAAACGACCCGTCTTCGCTGTCGGTGCGCGTCGCAAGCGCGACTTACGAGTAAACCGAAAGGTCGAAGGTCGCGTTCTAACGCAGACAGGCATTCCTCACCAGCTAGTAAGCTGCTGTAAGAAGAAGTCACCGTAATTCTCTTTCAGAAATGAAATTACGAACGGATTTTCATAAGCTTTTATCAATCCAGTCCAAATATATCATGGATCTGTGCTACCCCATTCTCTCCCCCTTCTGAACATGATGATACGTTATAATATACACCTCTTTTTATATCGGCATTTCTTATAAGCTGTGCAAGCCCATTTGCAAACGTTTCTTGCTTATGTTCGAAAATAGTTTACAACTTAAAACAATTTAGTTATTGAATATTTATATTTTTATGAATGCTGGCCTCTATGCGAGTGCCATCCAGTGCGGTCAGTTTTTTTTCTGAAAACTTATTCTGTGAAAAATAAGGTAGTTGCTCTGTGGTGTCTAATTATTAAAATGATTTTTTTAATAAAATATTGCAATGTGTTGCGCCGAGCTCACATTGCCAGCACAAAAATGGCGCTGCTCATCCCACGTACCTGGCGTCTCGGCCACCGAATTCGGCACACATACGTGTCATGTTGGACGAGGGTCGGGAATGTCATAAATACGGAGTCTTTTGCTAGTCTTTTGCTGTCAAGACGGCACTCTCATTTTTCTGCAAACCCTCTCTTCTCACTACAAAAGAAGTTGCGGGGCTTCCCTGGGCGCTGCTTGTCAAAGCCAAGGGGTCACCCACCTCTAGATCCCTTGTTCTCCGCAACTGACATCTCGGGCACCATGAAACGCCATATTAGGAAAGATGAAGATCTCCGAGATTTCTTAATGAATTAGAATGTATAATAACTGTATCACAGATGGCAACAATCAGATTTTTTTCCGGGCCTCCCCTAAACGGCCCGAGGAAGCACAACAGAAAATTCAATTAGAAATTTCCAAAAAATAGGTCAAGAGAGTAGGGATTGCCTCTGACCAATGAGCGCCCCATCAGTTTAATAAAACCTTCCAGAATGTCCTAACGTAGCAAATAATACAGTTGCACACACGTGATTGGGGAACTGCACACCCGAAAGGGGTGGGGATATTTGGCGAGGGAGCTGGGAGAAAACGAGTCACTTTTGGTCACTACTCCGCCGGGGCATTTCCGTGTTTTGTCTCCACTGAGGACACTTTTAATCTTGGCTCTGCCGAGTGTGGACGTAAGTATCAGCCTTTTGATCACTTCTGCGCCGAAAGCGGATTAAATTACATAAACATCTTCGAAAATTGTTGTTGC
Source organism: Acheta domesticus (assembly GCA_031308135.1). Lineage (NCBI taxonomy): Eukaryota > Metazoa > Arthropoda > Insecta > Orthoptera > Gryllidae > Acheta > Acheta domesticus. Next base: position 6,332,074 of record JAHLJT010009355.1, on the reverse strand, counting down.
ACTATTCAATCATCATTGGGCAGAGTACGAACAAGTCATACCTGCCTTTCTTAGTAATCCAGCCAAGCGCAAGCTCCAATTGGAACGAACTCCAGTACTGCGAACGTGAAGCGTTGCTGTCCGAAGGGTACCTAGAGGTGCGCTGCTTATTTTAAAGCGCAGCTTAACGCGAGAAGGTGGTGCTTGACGGCCTTTTCATCTCGTAGAGACAATCGCCAAAAACAAGTGCCTTCGCCGCAAAACTGGTTGTCCGCTGATGACAGGTTTTTACACCTGGGGGAACCCGAAGCTGCGTCTAGTTCCTGGCGGATGTCCGACTTCGTCTTCACCGAGGCACCGCCTGGCGTACACGTCCAGAGCAACGGCTCCCACGGCTCAACGAACGAGCAATTCTTCAAAGTGAAGTAACTCCTGCCAACGTAACTCACTGGACAATAATTGTAGGCCCTGTTCGCAACAAAAGCCTAAATTACCGGCCAGAGGAAATTTGCTTAGCAATACTGGTAACTCCATGTACAGTTGTGTTCAATTAAAAAAATAAACGTGTATCCGCCGCTGTGAGAAATATCACTCCAATAGACTCTCATACGTTTATTATTTCATAGTAGAATAGTAAACATTGGAGTCACCTGGAGTCTGATCAGCTCTCCATTGAGGTTCTCTAAAAACGGATTTCGGAAATCAGATTTTACCACGCTTAGCGCTCTTATAAAAAATTCAGCGCCTGCGGCCTGCATTCCACTACAGTATTGGTCACACGACGTATGTGTCAGTACGTATTTGACGCCCTATGTGGGTGGTTCATTACATATTTGGCGGCGCCCACATGGTTAGTTCATTACAATATTTACATTGTTTATTTACCTCAACTTTGTTCTTTTTTTTACAAATTTTACTTTGTGCAATAACTTCTATTGGCCTGTCATTTAATTGAAATATTAATTTCTTTGAACTACCAAGGCCTTTTAAATGTTTTTTTGATCTTCTCTTTGGAAAGGCTAATTATAGGTATTTGGTACGACGTTTCTGCCACGCTTCATGAAGACGTTGAAACTGCGACGACATTAAAGTGAAGTTTTCCCTCGAAGAATCTTGAATTCCAACGGGAACCTTCTGTTCTTGTGTCTTCATGTTAAAATTGTAAATTGTTGCCCTGCAATCCCAATACAGATTTACCGAAATAGGAACAAAATTATTAAATAAACAAAGGTGATGACACTAAACCTAATAATATTATTACACAAACTACACTAAATCGTCTCCCGAAATCTCTCGAAAGGGACATTTCTATTTCGTCTTGTCTTCGCAATCCCATAGGCTAAACGGTCTTGCAACATGAATGATCTCAAATACTAATTATTCCATCTCCCGTATTTAAAGATTCCACACGAGCGTCCCCTACCGAATCTAAATAGCTTCTCCAAGTGCTCGCTTCCGTAATCGAAAATTAAGGCTTTGAAAAAAAATATCACCTCCGTTTTCACTTGTCTTATAACTTTCTATACCTTCAATTTAACCCGTCAGATGGTAGTCGTTTATTCTGTTCTGACGCCTCGCCTACACCAGCAATAAAAGGCGACACCATTGGTTGTCCATTCCTTACTCATTCCATCTTAAGTTGCTACCTAAAAAAATATTCATATTTTGAAATCGACCACATCCCACATCACCACTGTGTTTACTTTATATTAAGAATATTCATTGTCAAATATTTACTGTCTATTTCAACCTCGAACACTCACGAGTCCTTAACTCGTGTTGCAATATTTACGGTTTCTTTCCATAATGTCCAGACTACCAAGTAGCTACCATAAATGGCTACCAAAATAGCTACCCAATATGGTTACCCTTTAAAAATGCATTATTCAATTTGGATATTGTTATTTACAGGTACCAATGATCTAAAATAAGCTATTATAATCTAAATTTACATCCATTCCCTTGAGAAAATTTGGTATATCTCAATGAACATAGGATATTTGTACTACCCTCCCACTTAAGTGCTTTCCTTGTTCGGGGTAATGCAGCTCCGGGAAGGACTACGCGATCTCGGAGACCGGGCTGAGATACCGTATGCTCATCGCGGGACAGAAGCGTAAGACAGGAATGGGAATGCAATTACATCGTCCCAAACCGCATCCCCTGTTCCGAGTGTCCGGATCATTCCGTGAATATTTCATGAGAGGACGAGATTGGTGGCGGACTCTGTAGCTGCTCTGTGTACAGCGGAGCTGCCCGCTTCTACTGTTCGTCACTGCTCGGTAAATTACGACTCCTGAATAAAAATAGTTTAAAATAAATTGTGTATCAATTTAATCAACAGGTCGAGCAGGTATTTAACAGGTAAAATTATATTTTTACACGTAAATTGCTTTACTATTTGTAGACGAATCTGAAATTTTTGAAAGAATGTATTGCTTGATATAATAAAACCATCATATGCATTAACAATTGCCGTTAAAACTTACATTTTCCTTTTTAGAACATCGAATTTATGCAAAATTGGGAGTAGGTTAAATTTATTTTCCTACTCATTAGGTACAACTCGTGGTGTAATTATTATACACGATACTATTTTCACCGTGGTATAAGTCTATAGTATATACAGTCTAAGTTGAATTTTGAGTCTTACTTGACAGCTACTGAGATATACGTTGCCACCACAACGTGTTTGAAAGACATGCATTTATTTCAGAGTAATTTCACTTCTATTTGTGTACATCGTGTCTCATCTGCATGCTTTTGAATTGTAGTAATTCGACGCTATCATTGGAGATTACGGAGATCTTTTGCACAAGTGTACTATCATTTAACTTTTCGTATACTACTCACGTAGTATAGAGAAAGTATTGTCAGACTGCGTCAAAACAGAGTTTTTGGCAGAAAAATCGTATTATTAAGACATATTGGATAAATGTAGTAAATTACTTTCTCTAACACGTTATGTAGGCGGACCCACGATTTGTGGTTCTTTGATATCGAAAAATTAGTTGACGGCAAAACGTGTCCGTCCGCCAGCCAGCCAGCCAGACACAGACAGTGTCAACGCTAGCGCCTCAATGCTGAGCCTTTTTTGTAGTTACGGCTCAAAATCCTAAAGATATACCATAGCCCGCTAGTATGCCTAACAGCCGCGGCACTTCACCGATTCTTATGGAAGCCAGCGAACGGACGAAGTTTCACCTTGTGGCCGCTGGAGCGCTGGTCGCCGATCATTCGCGAGACCTTCGGGCCGTTTTAATGCATAGGGAAATACCCGCATTTCGGACGATTTTGGTCACTTACTGTGATATGAGGCATTGCAAACTCATGTTGGTGGTAATATTAAACAATACTGTAATTATACTTCACTGTGCAGTTTGCTTAAAAGAAATTGTGGGGTGAATGCTTCAAATTAACCCGTCAAATACATAGCATGCGTGAAATCTACTTGGTTAGTAAGCCAATAGTGATTCTTCTTGACATATAAAGTACAATATTTATTCTTAATTATTTCTGATATTTACTTGTAAATTGAAGTATTTAAAGAAAACTGTAATGCACATAATGTCTTTAAGGTTTTTAACGACAATGGATGAAAACGAAAAAAAAAAAACTATTATTTTATCAGCTTCATACTATCTATTTTTACGTTTTCAAATTATATTTATTCTTTAATCTATATTACACGCTCAGAAAAGTAAAAATTGAAAATAGAAGTATTTGTGAAAAAATAATCGCTAAATAACTGGAAGAAACTAATTCTAAAACTGACGACGGGCGCTGTTATAAATAAATGCTGATGCTGTTGTAAATAATACTCAGGAAAGTTAACTAAAAAAAAGTACTCCAAATCACTATTGCCCTGGTAAAAACGTTCTCACCTGGAGATAGTCATAAAATTACTTTTGACTAGCGAAATTCATATTGGCGCTCTTATGAAGGTACAAGAAAAAACTAGAGATTTTCAATAAGAGCAACTAAAGTACAATGTAGACATTATTTCTAATTATTTTCGTAGTCCGCTTCCAAATTCCACAACAATGATAGAACAATAAATCAAACATCAGAAATAAAAATCAACAAACAGACATCTGTGATATCCAATGATGTTTGTGAGAAAATGTGTCACTTTTGATTGACAAGTGTTACAATACGAGAAATATCCAAAGCTGTCTCAAACTATCATTCCCAGTACATGGAGCCAGTATGTTTTTATTGAACGTAAACAAAAATTGTTTGTGCTATTTGGGAGTGTTTTTTCAAGATTTGTATCGAATTTTGAGTATAAACTGAATTGTTAGGTTGCCGAAGTAAGGGTTACATATTTTATTAACGTTCAGAAACATCAAGAATGTATGTGAATATTTATTTACAATGTGAAGATTATTAACATCGGTGGTTATTAAATAAATAAACAAATCATTCTCATCTTTAAATTATCCTGAAGGTTATATGTGGTAGAGCAATGTATTGTGAAAGCTGTACCACGACTTCCAACGTTTGTTGTGAAAAGAAACCTTCAAAAATATATTAAGCCAGCTTTGCAAAGAAACATTTTCCTTGCATGTGACGAGAGCGCAGATTTAATAACGATCATTGACATACTTTATGAACATTTTTTATCAGAGGTCGGGAAGAACATTGCTGCTGTTACTAAAGAAGTAATGGAGATGCCTAAATACTTGAATTAAGAGCCTGTAAATCGAAAAGTTCTGTGTTTGTAATGCATATCTCCGTATATTTGCGTGCAGCAGCAGATCGACGAATGGTCGGCGAGCAGCGCGCCAGCGGTCAGTAGCGGAACTTTTAGCTATAACAAGGAGATGGTCAAAGCGCCGAGGCTTTTAAAGTATACTAGCGGGCTATGGATATACATAGCGCTTTACCACATGTGCTTTGTAATTTGTTAATTTTCCGTTCTACGCTTCAACGTTTTCCTCTTTGATCTCAATCCAATCTTGTACCTTCTGTCGCGATTTGTGGCTTGCTGTCACACTGCGTCGGCAACGCCTTCTCCAGGCCCCGTTCCTCTCCTACCCGCCCCGCCCCGCCCCGCCCCGCCCGCCCCCGCTGCTCCCCGCCCCACCCCTCTTGAGTTCAGCGCTGAGAAATTGCTGAGATAATTCTCTCTTAAAGTGATATTTCCCGATCAATCTGGCCAAACTCGAGTCTCTACGAATATGAAATGGTTATTTTGATTTTATTGTGGTACTTCAAAATGAAGTCTTAATATTTTTGAAGTTTCTCAAAAATGGATCAAACTGTTTTTTATTACATTTTTTTCTTCAGATAGAGCAAAAAACGCTTAAAAATGTCGTATGTCTCTTTTGCGTTGAACTCTCTTAATTAATTGAATCTCTTGTAATCTTAATAAACGCGTCCGCGTTATCAGTCAGCTACTGCCTTGAAGATAGATATCTTTTCTTGATAACATCTAGTTCTTCAAGACAGATCTTTAAGTAAGGTCATGGTTTCGTAAGTTACAAAAGTTGCGAATAATGTGCTGCAGTAGCACCACTTTGAGATAGACTTCAAGGATTAAAAATTCTCGGGCCATCTACCATATAACAATTTTTTTTATTACTTTACATATTGTTGGTACTGCGTACAATGTAACTAAATGTAATAAAGAAATAAAAGGAATATATTGAAGCAAACTCTATGGAAATAAATGAGCCACATTTAGCTAGTAGATGATAAATTGAACAGTGAAGGGAGTAACAAAACTTAGGATTTACTCAACTATATCAATGCAACAATCAGGAGAAATTTTTTTTGAAAGTGTATCAAAACAACGCGGCAACTTGACCAAGACTGAGATATTCTGTTGCTCATCAAAATTTAGACCTCCTCTCGTGCGTGCCAGAGAATCATAATCCAAACGGGTCTAGGGAGCGCCGGATGCTCTGTCTAACTGCAAGAGACGGCTTTGCCTACAGTGGAACAACGGGACATGTAAACGATAGGTTATTAGTCTCGGTTTTTCTCCTCCTTTCTGACACGTTTGTTCAGGCTTATAAAAATGCGATTTATAAAAATGCTTTTCGTAAAAATGAAAACTATGTTTAGTTCGATTTTTTGTATGAATTGCGAAGATAAAGATTCACATTTATTACTAGAACCATTCTTGTGCGAAGTTGAAGGGAACCCAGTTCGTTCTAGGTGGTTAAGTCGAAGCTACAGTATCTATTTTTTTTTCATTGCCTCCCCTGCACAATTCGCGCAGTAGCGCTTGTGCCGTTGTTCGGTCGGTCATTTTAATTCTCAATCCAGGGAATTTATCTTGCGCAGTGCCGGTGCCGCGGACCACCGGTTGAAAAACACCGGCCCATGAGAATGGCGAACGTCGCCGGCCGAGGGTGGAACCAGCGAACCATGCGGCGGCGAGAACAACAGAGCAAGGGAAAAGGGGCGCTGCCAATGAAAACCCGCCCGCCCCGCGCTGCCGCGCCCCGTGCCACACGCTCCGCTAGTTCGGCCCGCTCCGCCGACCTCCCCGGCGTATTTATTCGGTCAACGGCCTCCGGGAGGGACGGGGCGAAGGCGGGCGGGGCGGGGAGCGACGGGGCGGAGCGGAGCGGGGTGGAGCGGGCTGGAGCGGGATGGAGCGGGGCGGGGCGCGACGGGGTGGAGCGGGGCGGAGCGGGGCGGAGCGGGGCGGGGCGGGGCAGGGCAGGGCGGGGTGCGACGGGGAGGGGTGGGGGTGGGGCGGGGCGGGCGGGGCAGAGCGGGGCAGGGCGAAGGGGGCAGGAGCGGGACGAGACGGGACGGGGACGAGGCGGGGCGGGGGTGGGGCGGGGGCAGGGCGGAGCGGGGCGGGGCGGGGCGGGGGGCGGGACGGGACGAGGCGGGGAGGAGAGGAACGGGGCCTGGAGAAGGCGTTGTCGACGCAGTGTGACAGCAAGCCACAAATCGCGACAGAAGGTACAAGATTGGATTGAGATCAAAGAGGAAAACGTTGAAGCGTACAACGGAAAATTAACAAATTACAAAGCACGTGTGGTAAAGCACTATGTATATCTTTAGCATTTTGAGGCGTAAGTACTAGAAAGACATACTTTTAAATTTTTAAAGTGATGGCAGTGCAATTATCTCATTAGAAGTGAGATTTGGGCCATGAAAATATCGGAGAGATGGAATAGACTTAAAATTCCTGAGTACAAAGTTTCAAAGACATTGTGAGTTTGCTTATTTGGATGAAGCACAACATGATTCGCAAAAAAGGTGCGAAAGCGTATTAAACGATTTAAATATTAATTTTATCAGAAAATTGTTTATAAAAAAGTACTGCTTTATTTAATTAAATGAATAATACACGTATGTGTGTAAATGCATATAGCCCATAATTGTCGGGTATGGCGCTTTATATTCACCTGGCCCACCCTGGCATGGCGGGCAGGGCCGTGAACCCACTGCCCGAGGGCGGTGCGCGGGCGACCTCTGAGATGACAGAGTAGGCGGGTGAGGGGCTGGGGGCTCCGGAAGCTGAAGACACCGGGCGGAGCTGCGTTCGAGCGGTGATCGCAGCGAGAAGTGAAATACCGGCGACAATGGGAGCGACGGAAACATTCCAGAGACAGATGTGAAAAATATTAACGAACCCTGAGATTTCATATTCCTTGTATTCGGAAAAAAAGTAAGCGGATGGGAGAATGTTGCTAATGATTTACTAGCTTCACGATCCTTCGGAATGCATTATTGATACATCGAAATGTCATGATTTCAAACGTTCAAATTGTTTTGAAATGTTTTATAAATGGGTAGAGAGATGGAAACTCCAGGTGGAATGACTTCAAATAATAAAGCCTTTACTTCGGAAAATTGAACGCAAATGATTTCATTGAAAAACGTAAGTAATTGTCATTGGGGTTTCAATGATTTATCTTTTGAAATCGATTCAAAATGAAGTTAGAAACACAAGAGTTAAAATGTTTGTTCGGTATCATGTAGATTACCCATACATTAAAGATACATAAATAAATATTGAGACATTCTGTAGTTGATTGCATAATAAATGTACTTGTGCATTCTGTTCTTCACAACTTCACTAAATAATTTTTTTAAAAGCTTGAATCTCATTATGATGTTATCGAGGCAGATTAAAAAATGAGAAAGATTGACAGCTACCTAGTTATGAGGGGGAGAGTGCTTCATTACGCAATCGGAAGCTTAAAGTTTGATGTAACAACAAATTTGTCACAGCTCGTTGAAGAACATGATGATTGCTCTTCTGCGGACGTCAGAAATGGTTGAAAGTCACGAGGCACATCATCATTGTTGTAAGTTTTTGTATCCTTCCTAGTTTGCTATCTGCGTTTCGGTCGGTTATGTAGTAAATTCTGCTTTTTGTTTCTTTAGTTGGTTGGTATTTGCTTTTTGTTTCTATTCCTACCTTTCTATTCCTACTCTTGAAGTACGTGTTATTGCTGTCATAATTTTATTGTTTCTTAAAACAAGGGATTTTCTCGTGTACAAACTCCATTGTTTATTTTTATATTGTTACTTGTTATGCCGTATAATATTGCTGCGTACTAAATCATGAGTTCTTCATGAGTCAGTTTGTCGTAACCAAGAGAACGCGAACGTGTCGTGTCTGAGACCTGAACCTAGGCTTGGACTGGGTCGCCCCAATCTTGCGAATTGCGCGAGTTAGTGACAATACCACGTTCTACATCGGCACTGTCAGCTGTCAATATCTTCGAAATTTTGACCCTGTATAGACTGCAGTGTTCAACAAGGATAAATTACGAAAATATATTTAAATGTAGGCTGGGAATATCTTTAGATAAGATCATATAAATTGTGAATACAAAACAATTAGGAGCATTGTTATGACATTCGGAAATTGAAATAATCTGATTTCATTTTAGAATAAGAAACTTTACGCAGCATTCTTTTATAGATAGAAATTTATGCAGCATTCATTACTTACTCGTTGGTGAGCGTCAAACCGCGAGACGGAAATACTGAGAAGATATATAGAGCATAGCACACAGAAGGTTCATCTGCATAACATCACACATTTAGAAATATAAGAACTGAAGCAATCCTTTATTAACACCTTCTCATTACAATCGAAACTCACTAATGCCTGTCTGAAGGAAAGGGTAAATTTCTTCGATAATTATCGGCTTTGAGGCACCGCGTTTTTGTGGGAGAGTGAATGAGAAATTAATATAAGACATTGAACTTTCCCCTTCATAAAAATAACTAAAAAAACTTTCACAAAAAATTAAGAATACCAATTTCTACGATAAAAACTGAATAATTTTAATATAAGCGGCATTTTAAACTTATCATTTTTCCAAGTCGGATGGATGTTAAAAAACATTTTTGGCATCTGGGGTCCCCAAATCGTATTTACCTTAAAATTTTGAAATAGATTTTCCGTACATTAGATTACTTTCTCGATTTTATTTACATTATTCCCTTTATATGTACGTGCATGAGAAGGTAAAATGTACCGTTAGGGATAAATGTGATCCACAGCAATGATAAATCTAAGTCATCCCATTTCTATTTGCATTTCTCTTGCAATGGTATTTGCTCCGAGAATGACAATTTATTCTGGAAACGGCGTATTGCGTCTGCACAAGGCAGTTGTTTCAAATAACCTGTTTCAGAAAGAAATGCACAAGAACACAAATATTGTGAGACCCATTAGAATTGGTTCACGGCCAGAAAATAAAATGTATCGGGCAGAAGATACCATGAAACCATTGCACACATTATCACAACAAGCGGGTAAAAGTCAAGGCCTAGGGCAATGATTCATACCAATAACAATAATTCGATTACTGTGAAAGGAAAGTTTGTGATGGAGATGTTTACGGGAAGGTTACGGCAGTGATATTGATTATTTTATAAAGATTGATTACTATTAAGACCAGGAATTGTATTATGGAAAAGAGAATGATTGTGATGTCCATGATTACTGTGAAAGCGACGGAAACAATTCTGAAGATAATTATTACTAGAATGAAAATAATTCATGTCAGAGGGTGTAGGCGTGGAAATTATTTTGAAGTGAATGATTACTCTCAGTGTTAGGAATTCAATTACTGGAAAGTAAATGATTGTGATATCCATGATTACTATCAAAGCGAGGCAATAACTCTGAAGGGAGTTATTACTTTGAATGTCAAGAATTACATTTCTGGCAAGGGCATGATTAATATGAAGACGACGGCAAAGATTTTGCAGTGAATCATTACTAGGGGGCCTGATTTTAATGAAATGTCATTTCTTCTTTTCCATTCTGAGTTTTTCTTCTATTTCGACTAATAAGTCATTTTTTCCCTTTTTTCGTCATTATTAAATCTTTTTCGAGGATTTCATTGATTTTTGATGTCATTTCAATGGTATTTGCTTCAAATAATATTTACGAGATGAAACAAATATTCTCGACAGAATTCCTGAGTAGCCTATTCAGTTTCTTCGGTCAAAAATTGTAACGTCGGCAGTTGTATGTAATCTAAGATTTCTGTGACGTCTTCAGCACCATTGTTTATTCGGCGAATTTCACGATAACTAAAGAGAAAGATTTCCCGGTCCAGCCCAGACCAAACGTTTGCAAGCTGAGTTCACTTGAACGTAAGGATGGAGCCTCGACTACATCATTAACATATCGAACGCCTTGAGTTGCTCCTTTGAAATGGTTTTGATAATAATTTATGTCATTTTTCTTTGCTTTCAGAGCATTATTAAAACATTTTAAGAGCATTTTCGATGACATTTTTGGTCATCAAAATCCGCCCCCTAATGCTTTCTATCAGTCTCAGGGATTCGATTCCTCTCTCTCCCCGTCGTCCGCCTTGCGGCGCGGCGCCCCGGCCGAGCGCTTGGGACGAGGCGGGGGCGGGGGCGGGGGCGGTGTGCGGGTGCGTCGCGACGTCCACGTGCGAGTGCATCGCCGCCGAATCCCGGCGCCTGGAGCGCCCGCAGCATCGACCCGCCCCCGCGCCCGCAGCCCGGCCGCCGCCCCCCCACACCCACGCACCGCGGATCTCCCCGTGTGGCGTGCGCGTCGCGAATCTCAGCGCATCACTCGGAAAGATATTTCGACCAACTACAGATGCGGCAGGTTATCACACGGCGTAACGCCTTCAAATATAGGGATGAATGCTATCAAACCGACAATTATCAAATAATTATGAGATTATCTAAATGATAAATGCTGTCAGTATTGTTACATTATTTACCACCGTGTTCTATCTTCATGCAAAAAATTGATCAATTTATTGGGCGTCAAACATCTAGCTTCTTACTGTTTATAAACAATTTTATTTTCCCGGATACGTACGTATAAATGGAGTATAGCGAAAGTTACGTAATCCTGCGCGAAAAAACGGCAACGTTTCGGCAGAAAAATTCATTGCTGGGCCCTAATAACGGAAAAGTGGATATCTCCAGTCGATAAATTAAGAAACAAAATCTAACACATGATGCAGATAGAATCCCTGTTTTGTGAGTCTTTGATACCAAAAAACAATTGAAAGCAAAACGTCTGCCCGTCTGTCTGAACAACGATACCGAATAAACCATTCGATCAAGTGGGGGATCTACCAGAAAGTCGATCAAGTGGAAGATCTCCTAAAAAGTCGATCAAGTGGAAGATCTCCCAAAAAGTCGATCAAGTGGAAGATCTCCCAAAAAGTCGATCAAGTGGAAGATCTCCAAAAAGTCGATCAAGTGGAAGATCTCCAAAAAGTCGATCAAGTGGAAGATCTCCAAAAAGTCGATCAAGTGGAAGATCTCCAAAAAGTCGATCAAGTGGAAGATCTCCAAAAAGTCGATCAAGTGGAAGATCTCCAAAAAGTCGATCAAGTGGAAGATCTCCAAAAAGTCGATCAAGTGGAAGATCTCCAAAAAGTCGATCAAGTGGAAGATCTCCAAAAAGTCGATCAAGTGGAAGATCTCCCAAAAAGTCGATCAAGTGGAAGATCTCCCAAAAAGTCGATCAAGTGGAAGATCTCCAAAAAGTCGATCAAGTGGAAGATCTCCCAAAAAGTCGATCAAGTGGAAGATCTCCCAAAAAGTCGATCAAGTGGAAGATCTCCCAAAAAGTCGATCAGGTGGAGGATCTCCCAAAAAGTCGATCAGGTAGAGGATCTCCAAGGAAGCTGACCAAGTGGGGGATCTCCCAGCAAGTCGATCAAGCGGAGGATCGCCCAGCAAGTCGATCAAGCGGAGGATCGCCCAGCAAGTCGATCAAGCGGAGGATCGACCAGCAAGTCGATCAAGTGGAGGATCGACCAGCAAGTCGATCAAGTGGAGGATCGACCAGCAAGTCGATCAAGTGTGGGATCTCCCAGCAAGTCGATCAAGTGAAGGATCTTTTAGCAAGTGGATCTAGTGGAGAATCTCTGAGCAAATCTCACAAATGTGAAGTGTATTGATCGTCTCAAAACGTCTATTTTCGTTAATATTTTGAAATCAAACGACCGCCTCTTTGTAGGAATATAAATCAAATTGAGTTGTATTTTATTTCTTAGATGTTGTCTCTTCATAGTTAATTCTGTATTTTTTCTCGTATTCGATTTTTTATTGAAAGCTATGTATTCTCTTGAAGTCTGTTCTTGGATGCTTCTGTAGAATTATTTTGGTTCCTAAGAATGTGTTTTATTCAATATATTAATTTCTTTACTTTGAAATGCTGTTTCACAGAGGACTTCAGAGTACATTAGCTTTCATCACTGTATAACAATCGCTGTGTATCACCTTTAAATAAAAACATGTTGATTCATTTTAACTATCAGCATTACATCTGTGAAGTACAATGGCATTTTTCCAAATAGTGTGCATTTCAAGTAATAAGTATGCATTTTGTGTTACTCTTACTTACATTTTATTTTTATTATTAGGGCTTAAGGAAAATTACAACTCGAGATCATCAATAAACGAAAATATTTAGTAATAAACCATATGCGCCACTTCAAAGATCGTCAATTAACAAAAAGTTAAAATAGATGAAGAATAATATTCTGTGATATCAACTATGCAACATTACAGTTTTCGAAGAAGTATTGTTTCACTGTTTACGCTGTTTCACAGTGTATTATTTCATCTACATGAAATTCACAAACAATTTCAAGGATTAAGTATTGTTGGTAGTGCTCAAATTGATTACACAAATATTTATATTTTCTGTGCCGCTCAGCTAAATTATTTCTCATTCTTCAAAAATTAGATCAGTTTGGTGGTATCATTTTGCGAATGTCGAATTTAAGCTGCCAGAAATAATTAAATGAAAATGCGAAAAGAAATGAAACGATTGTAAACAACAGTTCTTGATCTGACACTCGTATTTTTTGGAATATTAACCTATGGTTTGAAACTACTGTTTTGTTTTCGTAAATTAAATTTACAAGAATATTGTGGCAGGGTAAATGAAACATGATGTTAAAAATCTACATTCCTTTCATTAATTATCTAGTACCTAACATTTTGAACTTTTTATTGTTTGCAAAGAAACATTCCGAGATACCCCGCTCAGATTTGGCCGATTCTTAAATTAATTGTAATTTACGAAAAAAAATTCTTTGGTTTTCCTTTTTCTGCGGACAACGCATCAAAACAAGGAAATTATTTCCCACAATTTGTGGCGTAAGGAGCTGATTTCACTGTTGAACGTGGATCGCGTTTTCTCCGTCCTCCCTTGGCTTTCATATCAGCCGGCGCTGAACAGATTAATGTTGCTGCTCGGCGGGCGTCGACACAGAGCACGGCGGCGGTGGCGTGGGCGGGGGATCGCGCCCCGGGGGGGTCCCACGCGACGCATTAAGCATATTAGGAAAGTGTTTGCCGTGAGGAGTCCTCGGAGCGTATCGAGCGTTGAGCGCGGGCGCCCAGAAGGCAGGCGGCAGGGCGGGCGGGCGGGCGCGGTCGCGCGACTCCGTGCGCCGTGCTGATCGATTCTGCGGGCGCCCGCCCGGGCCGCCGCCCCCGCGCCGCCCCGCCCCGCCCCGCGCCGCCCCGCGCACGCTCTCCGCCCACGCGCGCGCCGAGGGCAGATGGGGCGTGCGCTGCGTCCCGCCACTCGATGCGTACGCGGCCATCCACCCCCGCGACGGTTAGAGACAGGATTTGCTTGTAATTACGTATTTTTTGTCCTTCTACTTACCGTTATCAAAATTGTTATCTTGGCGAATCATCGCCCTCCCATATCCAATTTTTTTGTTAGATATTTTTACATATTTAGTACTATATTACATATTTTACATACTTTGCTGTTTTCACAGTATATTTTCTTATTCTTTCAACTTTCTTAAGTTTATTACTTACTTTTTATAAAAAGTATTTTTTTAAATCAGCATTTTTACATCATTTTTGTGAAATGTAGGGGTCAAAAATATTACTGACGCCCCGTTTTGTGACCTGTGACCCTAATTTCCGAGAAAATTTTGCGACTGCCGACGTGTAACACTTCGATGAAAATGTTAATGTGTGAAATGTAAATGTTAATGAAAATGAAAATGTTAATGTTAGTGTATGTTTGCTGGACGTAGATATCGCCAGTTTGTGCGATGGCTTTTATTGCGAATAGTCTGGCTGCTAAACTACGGTCCTGGAGTACAAAACCTGAAGCTTTTACTTCTGAGGAGGAAGTTGTATGACCCAAAGTGTGCATTAACTTGTGCTCTCCAAAATGTTTTAAAAAAGTTGTGTTAATTTTAAAATTTATTTAGGACATTTTTTTCTAAATCTAATTTTGTGCTATGTAAATGGATGTTTAAGTAGACAATTTTAATATTACATATTATGTATTACATATTCTTACTATTTTCATTACATATTTTGGTATTTAATACTACATGTTTTTCCCGTCTCTAGTGATGGTGGTGGTGGCTGGATTGGTGTTGGTCGGGGCAGGATCGGTGTGGGTAATAGTAGTAGTAACGAAAACGGTAAAGACATCGGAGAAGATAACAATTTTTTGTACTCTGAACAAAGTAAATTTACAATCTATTTTACATTAAAATCATCAGTAAATGTGTTAATATTGGTAGTTGACAATTTATAGGTGAAAGTATCCCAGTCGTACCTTTCACCATCTTCTTACGTCTAGAACAAAACCCATTTTATAACTTTTTGTTAGGCATCAAATTTGAGGAATATAATGTGACTGTATATATTGTGACTAAAAATCTATATTACAATTGTAAGGGTTGAAGTCGGTGTAATCGGTTAATTTGTTCACTGTTATCTAATAGGTTAATGGCTAAAGGATTTAGATGGTTATCCATACGTTGAAGATGGCTTGAGTTGCATCTTTTGATTCTTTTAAATACTGTTGGTAATTTTAAGTCTCTGTGTAGAATTGCGTTTGAGATACACCATGGTGCTGCAGCAATTCTAGCTTCTGCGGCGACGGCGTGTTTGGCGGTGACTTTCGTGTTAATGAGGGTGGCGTTCTTGTTGTTGTTGTAAGAGGTGGTGCTGATGACGGGGGTAGAAGCGTTACACGATGAGAGGGTAGCGATGATGCACATTCTGATCAGGTAGTTTATCGCGGATGAGACATTTAACGTAGGATTTTCTTAAATTATAAAGGCCAGATTTACTTTCTTTATGTTTGTCAATGTTTCTTTAGTAATACGATGTAATTGATTTCACGATTGTAAAATAAATTCGAAATAAAATTGCATTATTTTCATATTTTCCTTTCTCAAAGTAGCCATCTTTATTAACCACCTTTTCTCATTTTCAAGAAAATATATCTATTCCTCTTTCTTGTTTCATAATTATTTATCTTAGATTTAAGAGTATATGTAAATTGATTGTTGATCATTTGTTACCAGTTTCAATCTTTGACGCCCTGGGGTACTAAAAAAATAATTATTTATCTGACAAGACGATATTATTATTGCACCAGACTGACTTTATTTATTATCAACTCTCGGTACTCTGGGTACGTAGCGCAAAATCATCCCTGGGTGAAAACGTTGCTGAGGATTTTGACGACTATTGTTAGATTGTTAGCTTTTTGTCGGGACCTAATTTGGAATCAATTTGTGCATAATAATATGATTGTAATTAACGAATTGTGTTCTGTGGTTAGCTGCTGAATCCAGACCCAATTTGGTACCAACATTAAGTTCATTCCAATTACCTTCAAACATAAACTTTGCTGTAACTGTGTTAGATGAAATGTAACAAAAGAGGAAAACTGTAGTTCCAAATATAAGAGGTTGTTGCGCTTTCTGCTTTACTAAATTTCACAATCCAAATCGTACAGTAAACAAAGCCGGGGTAGACCAATTAGCCAAAAGAGAAAATACCAATTCCGTAGCCGTTCACAGTTTCACGAGATGTCCAAGTGCTGAGCCTACTCACTAACAGTTCCAACAGAATAAACAAAGTTCTTAGCGTGGTCGGCGTAGCGGAATCGGTAACAATACTTCCAGCGCACTCGCTCACCGTCCAAATCTAATCTGCTTTTCCGGGCGCCAGGCCGCTTGCTATACACGCGTCACCGCTGCTGACCTAGACTCGCTCCAGCGGCTTGCTGTTTGGCGGAGCGAATGTTGCTGCGCTGAACTACAGACTTCAATACACAGCGCCCTTCGTCTTGCGTGCGCGCCAACTTGAAAGCTGTTTGTGCACACAGCATTTAACAATTACTACGTCTTGCTATTGAACCTCTTATCTAATGCAAAAAGGAAAGGAAGAGTATTTATCTGTGAGATAATACAGTAAGACTTTGGACTATGACAATAGATACTGGAAATTTGAAGCCGATAAATGATCAGATACCGTTTCTCAAGAGGTGTGTAAAGCAACATTCAATTTTAAACCAATTATAACAATAGATGTTCACAAAATTAAGCAAAGTTATGTTTATCAATACCGAAAACAGTCAGTAATCAATACATTTTATTGAACTTCCTCGCGAACTATTTATTTATTTATTAATTATTGCTAATTATCTATATTTCCAAGTTGATTTATTCACTCTTCTTAAGAATTGCGTACACTGAAGAGAAGAATGAACGAAAAGAGATTTTAAGACATCATTTTCAAATTCAAAATAAGCTACCCTTTTAGGTACGAAAAAAACAAGCTGTATTTATTAAAATAAAATAAAATAAAATCTTCTCCCGGGATCGATATTATTTTACCATTATTTTTATTATTGTACCATTATTATTATGTAATGTTTATGTTAGTTATATAGCCTTATTTATATAATTAGCTGCCACCGGGTTATACCCAATTGCAGTTTAAATCAATTTCTATACGTTGACAGCATTGGCTTTGGTAACTGAGTAACTCCTTGCTTCACATATACGATGTAATTTTGACATACTCTTTCTTAGACTAGATCAGTTCACAAAAAACAATTTCTTCATAAAGACTCCATTTGTTGAAGTTGCTTCTAGCAGCACATGCCCTCCGATCTATTGCAAGACTTGTAGCCATACCAGTTGGTTCTGATTGACTCATCATTACAACGTCTTTGTTTTGAGACGATGTTTGTCTTCATGGTTTCAGTCGAATTAGGGTAAGACTTACCTACCTTACCTGCTGATTCTTTGCGATAATATTTAAGGTTACTATGATCGAAGTTACATTAGCTCGAATAGATATCATTTGCATGTTTAAAACAATTCCTGTGAATGTCTTTGAGCAAACAATTACAATAACAAACGAGAACGATGACAGAAAAGAAAAATGAGACGTATGACAATAAGGGGATAAAAATAATTTCGAAGGGGACACAAAAGAAAGAACGCCAGAAGGAAGGGGTTGCTTCGTGTCTCGCTAACCTGCATAACGAAGGGGGGCGGCTGAGTGGCGTCGCCGCCTCGTGTGCGGGGTTTCCATTTCATTCATTACTCCTTTGGCTATTCACTGGAGCAGCGTGCGCCCGGCGGAGAGCGCCCGCGAACACGCGCCGGTGAAACCGGACACGCCGGTTGCGTGCCGCGAACAATTACCTGCACGAACAGAGACACAGGATCATGTTGGAGTCAATCGATCACCATCTCCGCATCACAAAAGGGAGAAACATAGAGCAAAGCTCAAATTGCACTTCACTCATTGCTGCAAATGTAAAGATCTTCTTTCAGGATACGGATATAGGATATTTCAAGGCTTGAAAAGTTCAATTTGTAAAGTAAAATTTATGTTTATTAAATGTGTTTAAATATATTTCAAAATTGCTGTCAGCCATGCCAGGTGTATCTTTTATTATTCATAATGTCATTTCTGCCTGAATTTGTAAATCATCGTAGTTTTATAATTTATTAAGAAAGTTCCCTCCGGTGATACGTAAGGATCATGAAACACTGCTTTAGAGAGAGTGAATTCACTGAATAACGGGCTAAAAATTTGGTGGCAAGGCAAATTTGCACTATGGAGCGCTTAAGATGCAAAACGCACGAAAATGCGACCAAAATTGTGAAGCAGCGAGTTTGAGCATTTGCGAGTTTTGCGCCAAGCGCGTCACTTTATTCTTTTCCCTGAGATGATAATTTTGGTTCGACGGAGTCTCCCTTCAGAGCGCCGATTTGCCAGCCACCGACAGCGTTTGTCCGATGTTCTGTCATCATGGGGCATGAGGTGGATCATTATTCTTCGCTGAGAGAATGTGTAAGGAATTCGTAAGAAAAGATATTACGCACGACTTATCGTATTGTGACGTAACCAATTTTTAGATATCTACAGAAAACTGTTCAATTACTCAACATTTGGCAGCATACATTACTATTTTCATTCACTGAATGGCAATTTTACGACATATAAATAAATAATCTAACCATAATAGTTCAGAGAACTTTGTGTGTTAAATTCGAGAGTTGGGGGATAATCATGGCAGTTTTTTGACAATACAAATATAAGTGGAAAATATGTAATATTCACACATGAAAGGGTATAAACGATGTGCATGAGTATTTAACGTCACATCAAAATTGGGTTTCTCATATTTATTAAGGTATTCGAAATGATAATATTGATTTCGTGTTCCAAAGCATTTTACGAGTTCACAACATTCCAAAAGCATTACATCCCCGTTCTAAAGGCCTGATTAGGCAGATGCTCAAATACCGCACACACCGTCGCAGTCACACAGTCACAGGTCTTCACGTGCGCTGCCGATCGCTAGTTGCTACGCGACCTCGCAGAAACTCTCCTGCCCTTCTCGGGATTGTCCGGTGTGGAAAGGCATTATTCCCGGCTTCCACCAATTCCCTGTGACATTCTCGGGCATTTCTCCCATGGAGGAATTGGTGGTGTATAAGCGCTGCTCGCAACGGGTTACATTCACCTCGCACGGCGGCAGTCTGACAACTGGTTTTACATTGATCTATCTGCTAATAGAGATTCTCACAGAGCCAACTGTTGTGAACACACATTAATATATTTATCTCACGCAACAAATGAAATTGTGTGGTCCGGTAACATTTCTTTTAGAAAAACGGAGTTGTCATGACTTCTGACCCAGCTCTTGACTTTTAATAAATATTAATTATTGTGGTTATTCATTCATTTCAATGGAATACCACAAGATCTCTAGTACTATCAATGAATTTTAATTGTACGACAGTTTCAGCGGAGTACATTATTTACAACCTTTTTTCAAAATTTGAGGCACCTGCGTTAGTGTCCAGTGAAAACGATGTGGACTTATACAGTCTGTGTCAATTCCAAGCAAAAAAACTACACATAGATCGTTTGATTTTTTGATCAACTGAATTCAACCATTGGCTCACAATTATTAGGAAAATGCATTGATCGATTATGAGGTCGGAAGAAACTTGAAACGTGCGTGGGAGAAAACATAACCTTCCTTCGAGAACTCGAGCAGAAAAGATGATCTACGAGAGCTGTCAGAGCGGAAGTGGCGACGAGTGGTTTGAGTGTCAAGTTGTAGGTCAACATCTGGAGTAGGATCTTTCGTCCTACAGAGCGGTGTTATGCATCAACCGGCTATGCTCCATTTTTGGAAAAAAACGAGATATAGGCGCCATAAATTGCGTTGGACCATATTCTAAGTGTACGTACAAGTTCGGCGCCAAATCTGTAAAATAGCTTTATAATTAATGAAAAATGTAAACGCCATCAGTCACATCACGTATTTTGTGTTTTGCAACAACCGGCAATAAACCTAGATCTTCAAATCTGCTGTTCTTAATTTCACATTACGCAGGTGCGCGCCAGATATTCCACTCATATTTGTGTAGTTTGGCGTGCCGATGAATGAAATAATTAAATTACAGTTTTGAGGGCTGAAAACGTAATAAAACCTTTGAACACGATTATCTCAAAACTCGTGCGATGTCGCATAGCCGGTTGATGCATAACACCGTCCGAGTATGCATAGACTCCGGCCACAAAAGCCTAAGCTTTCATAATAAATTTTTGACATTTGATGACAGAAAATATGTAGGCAACAAAACTACTCCATAGCCAGAAACTCCAGAAGTGTAAGCACTGAGCCGATCGCGCCGAGCGGGGCGGAGCGTTGCCCTGGCAGCTGTGTCGGAGCGCTTCGTGGAGCGAGGGCGCGCTGTGTGGCGGGGCGGCGCGGCGCCCGGGCGCGTGTGGCTGCGGGGGCGGGGCTGCGGTGGTGGTGGGTTGGCGCTGCCCATTAATGCGCTGGCGCTGGCGGCGGCGGCGGCGGCGGTCGGCAGGGCGTGCGGCCGAGGTGCGTCAGCGCCGTTCTGGGAGCAACGGTGCGACAGAGCGCGTTAACAGCGGAGACGGGAAGTGCCGTGCAGAGGCGCACAGCGCCGTCCCGCGCCGCGCCGGTAGCAGCCGCTGGAATGGGAGAGGCGCTGGCACTCGTAGTGGACTCATTCCTTCTCTTAGACTGGTTTTAGATGTTAGGTTTAGATTTAAAAATTAGATAGAAGGAACTCTAAATATGTAAATAACCTTAAATCTAATGGTTTAAGTACTAGAATAAGGAACTGTAAATATTGTAAATAAATATATAACAACTCAAAACTGTAAAACTTATTTTCAATAAAGTGAACCAGGGAACGTGGGCGAACTGGGAAAATGAAACCGAATCATTTCTTCTTGGGAGATGCTACAAAACGAATGAACGTGCACCAAGCACACGAAAAGCTTTAAATCCAATGCATATCTGTTCGGGAAAAGCGAATTCAGTGCACGTTAGTCACTGAACATTGCAAGCACTCAACCAGCAGGCGGAAGAGCTCCCACAACGGAGTAGACCGCAAGAACTGAAAACAGCAACTTCGTGTGTGTGTGTGTGTGTGTGTGTGTGTGTGTGTGTGTGTGTGGTTGGATAGGTGTGGGTGTGTGTGGGGGGATGTGTGTGGGGGGGAAGAAGGACTGAGAGCGGGAAGAGAGGGCAGACGTTGCGGTGTTGGCTCAACGTGAAAGAACAGCGATAGTGAGAGTGAAAGAAAATCAGTAAATCAGAAAGAAACAAACGTGACGTCATAGCGAGTGCTTAGAGCAGGGCTGTCTAACTGGCGGCCCGCGGTGCCATTTGTTGTGGCCCGCGAAAGGTTACTAGTCAAAAACCTCTTTCATCCATGTCGAAAAAAAACATTATGCGCCTAGCGCACGTGCCCAGCCGGGGTCAACAGTCCCTTTATTGTAGAAAGAGATCAAGTTTAGATCTTTGCAACTTTTTCTACTCAAATCATAAATTTAAATTCATACTGATGTGTTTCATTGTGTGGTGCATGGTACAGTCTGATATCACGCATGGTTCCATTCCTCGGACCCCCTCCCCCGTTTCAGAGCAGACGGGCAAACTGCCGAGATCGGCAACACGGGGAAGTCAGGTGACGACGATATGAAATGTTTTAGTTGAGGCCCAAGAGGCCGTAGAATTTGGACACCCCTGGTTTAGAGTAATGGGAATGTACACGCTCTTTGGTTGGCGTTGTTGAAATGGTCATTGATGAAAAGTAGAACATATGGAAGTGGAAAACACTATTAAGATATGTGAAATGAGTTGCTTGATCAGGTGCTAGTAACGTTATTATTGAATTGTAATCTAAAGAATGAATTGGATTCATTTGTTGTTCGAAGAGAATTCGTTTCAAATTTTGCATGCGCATTCATTTATTAATAGATATTCTGAAGAGAAATTTTCATCATTATTACGTTGAAATTATCAGACATTTCAGTAAAAAATGTGTAAAATTATATTCTAAATGCTGATGATCATTTGCTTTCAAGTTCTAATAATGATAGTGATAAGTTTCTTCAGCAACTTACTTCATCTGATGATAAATATTTCCTTTCAAAATTCTATTAAAATACATAAAACTACAAAATATCTGTGATTTGATTAATTTCTCTTTTGAAACGTTGATAATTAACTTCGATTCAAGAAATCAGTTGATTCAATTGAACTTCTGATAGATACGAGATGGGCACCGGCAAATTGAAATACCTCATTGCTTTTGAACTTGATTTATACAAACAGAGTTTTGGCGTGATAATTAACAATGCAAAGGGAGGACGCTATTTTAAGCCAGTGAAAAAGCAATGGGATACGAGAGGATTATGAGATTTTCAGAGAAATTAAAAGTTAGGAACTGTAGCAGAAGGGGTTACCAAGAAAGACATTTAGCCACTTTAACGAAAACTCGGGTATTATTACACTCGGGTGGTATTAAGAAAACCATTATTGTCAATTTTGTTGTATTCGATTAGCGAAACATAGTATTGAAAGCCCCAGCGGTTAAAATAGATATCTGCTTCTCAGCAACTCAAGTGACCATTTTAATTCCCAGAAAGTATCACCATAGGAAACCGATATTGGAGAGTTTTGTGGATATTGATTTTGTGTTTTAATATGAAAGATAATTGCGCAGTGCAATTTGAGCACATTAAGAATCAGAATTTTTATGAAAGTTCACTTTATAACGCTATTTGCGATGTTCTTGTAAAAATGTTCAAGAAGAACTCAGTTCACGAGATTTGGTGGCGAATGTAAAAACACCAAAGTGTGCAGAGATACACAAGTACATCTTCAAGTACAAAAAGAAACCACACCACTTATTGTTTCGTTAATTGTGGACTAAGACATGAACTCTAATAACGTTGTAAAAAATTAATTGATGTGTATTTTATTTTCATCAACACTTCCAACGTGTTGTCTAACACCTTCATTTTTCGGGTTCCACCCCGCAAATTACTCGAAAACGTACATTTATAAGAATAAAAAGAATTAAGCAGGTAACGATGAACAAATGAAATTGATAGAAGTTTAATATTAAAAAAATATTGTAATTGCTTCAAGAATATTACAACAGACAAGTCTGTCTTCTTTTCCGAAAAAATGAGTATTTTTAATAGATATTGTCTTTTTTAGCTGATAATTTGCATTTCATACTATTTTATTATGGTTCACATAGTTGATTTTCCGCGAATCCGCCGATATTAGCTTACACACTCAGTTGATTACTAGAAAACAGTTGATGGTTCCCGGGTCGGTTCCCGCCCGTTATTTCACTTTTTAAATATAGTAAATGGTATAAAGATGGTGACTGATTTGAACTTTGGACTTACGTTTAAACAGTCGACGTAATTTTCATACTAATAGGTGCGAAAAATTTTTCCTTGATATGTTATACTATTAAACACACCTTCAAGAATACGGTATGCGTGTGCATGCGTTCTTGTTGCATAAACATTCAATGCATATTAGTGATGCAACATCGACAACAAAACATCGATTTTCACAAAAGTCGATGACGAAAATTTAAAAATTCGTTGAAAAATTACTTCGATGTTTTTAAATATCGATGTTTTCAATAATGTTTCTAAACATCGATGTTGTAAAGCTGGTTTTATGACCAGACTCTAACATTAAATTTGTGCGCAACAAAAAATTAATTTGACTGATATCTAGTATCTTAATTTATAATTAAATTTTAACTTAAAACTGTTAAAAACGCATCACCGTGTGCGAAAGACGACGGAAGACGAATGATATTAGGGTATCAGGATCATCTTGGACGAGGAACAGTCTGCTCAATGAAGGCGGCGCGGAGCGCATTCATGTGGTTCGAACAGATAAATAGTGGTGCCATCAGTATTTATTTCATGTTTTAACTTTTACAAAACTGTGATTATGAGAATTTTTCATCCAGGAACGAAACTTCGGAAACGTATAAAGAGAATCGAGCACAGGACATCGATGTCCAAATATCATAGACTTGAATACGGCGATATTTAAAATATCCATATTTTTTATAGAAATATGGATGTTTTGAAAACATGGACATCGATGTCCGAATGCATGCCTCGTCGTCGACGCTCTCGCCGTACTTCATCCCACCGCATTCCTTCCCACATCCCCTCCCCCCGAACCCACAGCTCTCCCCCGTCGCCGAGCTATCCATCCCCCCACCCCAACTCGTCACCAACATCACCGGGAGAGATGGCTCAGTGCATCAACCTGATGTCACTGCAGCCCCCTCTGACCGGGATGTCCTAGGATCCCGACGGCGGCAGGATTTTCGACACTGGCTTGTCAGCTAGGTCGAATTCAGTCGCTGGCTGGAGGAGAATTCTAGCGGCCGGCTGTTCTGATCGGTAGTTTTCCGTGCTTTCTCCGATCAACACCAGGCGAATGCCGGAGCAGTACCCTAACAAACGGGCCGCGGACCGCGCGCGATCTTTCCTTCCTCTTCCTTGCCCTCTCCTCTCCTCTTACACACACACTAACCTGCACTACACTATGCCGGGAGACAGTTTGGTGCTTAGAGCTTGTTCCGGCTGGGGCGGTGCCCCGCTGGCGGTGCCCCGCTGGTGGGAGATACCTGGTTGAGGGGAAAACCCCGCTAGTCGACGGTAGATCGGCGCAAGATCTCGCCATCCAGCGGGGAAAAGATCATCACCACCTTCGTGCGAGAAAAAACACGCACTACACTTACGGGTCTAATGACCAACGTAGTTGACGCGCCCGGAAACACGAGTCAATCAATGAATCAATCGTCAGCCCGGCCTACTCCGTTCCTTGCGCCCTCGCTCCAGCGCAGTCATTCGTCCGCAAATTGGCCGCACGGGGCGCTGACACGCGAAGCGCGGTGGCGTGCTTGCGCTGCGCACGGACACGGGCGCGCGCTGTTGGCGAACAAAGGCTAATGACGGAAAAACAGCACGCGTCGCTCTTCGGCGGGACCTGCATGCGGGACAAACCCGACGCGACAATGCAGTATTTTCATTGATACGCGACATTTGGGAAATTCGAAAGGAGAGACGGAAATATACTCTTTCCCCGTGAAGCTAACGGACAGTGCCAATAAAAATGAATAAACTTCATAATACATTTCATTCTTGTCCAGAACCATATTATTTCTAAATCTTCTTAATGTATAAAAAAGATGAATGTATATAAGTTTGTTTCAACATTTCTCTAGAATACGTACAGCAAATT
>JAHLJT010009355.1:6264574-6305714 GCA_031308135.1 Acheta domesticus | reverse complement strand
CGCCAACCTCCCCGGTGTATTTATTCGTCAACGGCCCTCCGGGAGGGACGGGCGAAGGCGGGCGGTGCGGGGCGGGCGCGACGGGGCGGAGCGGAGCGGGGTGGAGCGGGGTGGAGCGGGGCGGGGCGCGCGGGGGCGTAGCGGGGTGGAGCGGGGCGGGGCGCGACGGGGCGGAGCGGGGGTGGTGGAGCGGGCGGAGCGGGGCGGGGCGGGGCATGGCAGGGCGGGGTTGGGGCGGGTGGGGCGCGACGGGGAGAGGGGGTGGTGCGGGGGAGGGGGGGTGGGGTGGTGGCGGGGCGGGCGCGGGGCAAGCGGGGCGGGGCAGAGCGGGGGCGGGGCGAAGGGGGGCGGAGCGGGACGATACGGACGATACGGGACGGGACGGGGCGGGGCGGGGGCGGGTAGGAGCGGAGCGGGGCGGGGCGGGCGGGGCGGGGAGGAGAGAACGGGGCCTGGAGAAGGCGTTGCCGACGCAGTGTGACAGCAAGCCACAAATCGCTGACAGAAGGTACAAGATTGGATTTAGATCAAAGAGGAAAACGTGTGAAGCGTACAACGGAAAATTAACAATTACAAAGCACGTGTGGTAAAGCACTATGTATATCTTTAGCATTTTGAGGCGTAAGTACTAGAAAGACATACTTTTAAATTTTTAAAGTGATGGCAGTGCAATTATCTCATTAAAGTGAGATTGGGCCATGAAATATCGGAGGGATGGAATAGACTTAAATTCCTGAGTACAAAGTTTTCAAAGACTTTGTGAGTTTGCTTACTTATTTGGATGAAGCACAACATGATTGGCAAAAACGGTGCGAAACGCGATTAAACGATTTAAATATAATTTTAATCAGAAAATTGTTTATAAAAAAGTATTCT
This sequence comes from Acheta domesticus, assembly GCA_031308135.1. Taxonomy (NCBI): domain Eukaryota; kingdom Metazoa; phylum Arthropoda; class Insecta; order Orthoptera; family Gryllidae; genus Acheta; species Acheta domesticus. Next base: position 6,304,838 of record JAHLJT010009355.1, on the reverse strand, counting down.
TTATTTAATTAATAATAATATACGTATGTGTGTAAATGAATATAGCCCATAAGTGTCGGGTATGGCGCTTCATCGTCACCTGGCTCTGCCCCACCCTGGCATGGCGGTGCACGCCGTGAACCCACTGCCCGAGGGCGGTGCGCGGGCGACCTCTGAGATGACAGAGGAGGCGGATGAGGGGCTGGGGGTACCGGAAGCGAAGACCGGGGCGGAGTTCTGCGTTCGATGCGCATTCGAGCGGTGATCGCCGGAGAGAAGAAGTGCAATACCGTGCGACAAGTGGTCGACGGAAACTGTTCCAGAGTACAGATGTGAAATATTAACGAACCATGAGATTTCATATTCCTTGTATTCGGAAAAAAGTAAGCGGATGGTAAGATTGGGATTTTAATGAAAAATTGGTACTGTTTGGTAATGATTACTGCTTCTCGATCGTCGGAATGCATTATTGATACATCGAAATGTCATGATTTCCAACGTTGCAATTGGTTTTGAAATGTTTTATACATGGGTAGAGAGATGGGGAAACTCCGGTTGGAAGCCTTTTTGGGAAACTGAACGCAAATGATTTCATTGAAAAACGTAAGTATTGTCATGGGGTTTGAATGATTTATCTTTTGAAATCGATTCAAAATGAAGTTACAAACACAAGATTAAAATGTTTGTTCGTATCATGTAGATTACCCATACATTAAAAGATACATAAAATAATATTGAGACATTCTTTAGTTGATTGCCTAATAAATGTACTTGTGCATTCTGTTCTCACAACTTCACTAAAGAAGTTTTTTAAAAGCTTGAATCTCATTATGATGTTATCGGGCAGATTCAAAAATGAGAAAGATTGACAGCTACCTAGTTTATGAGGGGGAGAGTGCTTCATTACGCAAGCGGAAGCTTAAAAGTTTGATGTACAACAAAGTTTCACAGCTCGTGCAGAACATGATGATTGCTCTACTGCGGACGTCAGAATGGGTTGAAAAATACGAGGCACATCATCTTGTTGTAAGTTTTTGTATCCTCCTAGTTTGCTATCTGCTGTCGGTCGGTTATGTAGTAAAATTCTGCTTTTTGTTTCTTTAGTTGGTTGGTATTTGCTTTTTTGTTTCTATTCCTCTACTTTCTATTCCTACTCTGAAGTACGTGTTATTGCTGTCATAATTTATTGTTTCTTAAAACAAGGGAATTTTCTCGTGTACAACTCCATTGTTTATTTTTATATTGTTACTTGTTATGCCGTATAATATTGCTGCGTACTAAATCATGAGTTCTTCATGAGTCAGTTTGTCGTAACCAAGAGAACGCGAACGTGTCGTGTCTGAGACCTGAACTAGGCTTGGACTGGGTCGCCCCAATCTTGCGAATTGCGCGAGTTAGTGACAATACCACGTTCTACATCGGCACTGTCAGCTGTCAATATCTTCGAAATTTGACCTGTATAGACTGCAGTGTTCAACAAGGATAAATTACGAAAATATATTTAAATGTAGGCTGGGAATATCTTAGATAAGATCATATAAATTGTGAATACAAAACAATTAGGAGCATTGTTATGACATTCGGAAATTGAAATAATCTGATTTCATTTTAGAATAAGAAACTTTACGCAGCATTCTTTTATGATAGAAATTATGCAGCATTCATTACTTACTCGTTGGTGAGCGTCAACCGCGAGACGGAAATACTGAGAAGATATATAGAGCATAGCACACAGAAGTTCATCTTCATCTGATACATCACACATTTAGAATATAGAAATGAAGCAATCCTTTATTAACACCTTCTCATTACAATCGAACTCACTAATGCCTGTCTGAAGGAAAGGGTAAATTTCTTCGATAATTATCGGCTTTGAGGCACCGCGTTTTGTGGAGAGTGGATGAGAAATTAATATAAGACATTGAACTTTCCCTTCAATAAAATAACGTAAAAAAACTTTCACTAAAAATTTAAGGAATACCATTTCTACGATAAAACTGATAATTTAATATAAGCGGCATTTTAAACTTATCATTTTTCCAAGTCGATTGATGTTAAAAAACTTTTTTTTGGCATCTGGGGTCCCCAATCGTATTTACCTTAAAATTTGAAATAGATTTTCCTACATTAGATTACTTTCGCGATTTTATTTCATATTCCCTTTATAGTACGTGCATGAGAAGAAAAGTACCGTTAGGATAAATGTGAGCACAAGCAATGATAAATCTAAGTCATCCCATTTCTATTTGCATTTCTCTTGCAATGGTATTGCTCCGAGAATGACAGTTTATTCTGGAAACGGCGTATTGCGTCTGCACAAGGCAGTTGTTTCAAAAACCTGTTTCAGAAAGAATGCACAAGAACACCAATATTGTGAGACCCATTAGAATTGGTTCACGGCCAGAAAATAAAATGTGATCGGGCAGAAGATACCATGAACCATTGCACACATTATCACAACAAGCGGGTAAAAGTCAAGGCCTAGGGCAATGATTCATAACAATAACAATAATTCGATTACGGTTAAGGAAAGTTTGTGATGGAGATGTTTTACGGGAAGGTTACGGCAGTGATATTGATATTTTATAAAGATGATTCTATTAAGACCAGGAATTGTATTATGGGAAAGAAATGATTGTGATGTCCATGATTACTGTGAAAGCGACGAAACCATTTGAAGATAATTATTACTAGAATGAAAATAATTCATGTCAGAGGGTGTAGGCGTGGAAATTATTTTGAAGTGAATGATTACTCTCAGTGTTAGGAATCAATTACTGGAAAGTAAATGATTGTGATATCCATGATTACTATCAAAGCGAGGCAATAACTCTGAAGGGAGTTATTACTTTGAATGTCAAGAATTACATTTCTGGCAAGGGCAGATTAATATGAAGACGACGGCAAAGATTTTGCAGTGAATCATTACTAGGGGCCTGATTTTAATGAAATGTCATTTCTTCTTTTCCATTCTGAGTTTTTCTTCTATTTCGACTAATAAGTCATTTTTTCCCTTTTTTCGTCATTATAAATCTTTTCGAGGATTTCATTGATTTTTGATGTCATTTCAATGGTATTTGCTTCAAATAATATTTACGAGATGAAACAAATATTCTCGAGCAGAATTCTCTGAGTAGCCTATTCAGTTTCTTCTTCGTAAAATTGTAACGTCGGCAGTTGTGAGTATGTAATCTAAGATTTTCTGTGACGTCCTTCAGCACCATTGTTTATTTCGGCGAATTTACGATAACTAAGAAAGATTTTCCCGGTCCAGTCCAGACCAAACGTTTGCAAGCTGAGTTTCACTTGAACGTAAGGATGGAGCCTCGACTACATCATTTAACATATCGAACGCCTTGAGTTGCTCCTTTGAAATGGTTTTGATAATAATTTATGTCATTTTCTTTGCTTTCAGAGCATTATTAAAACATTTAAGGCATTTTTGATGACATTTTTGGTCATCAAAATCCGCCCCCTAATGCTTTCTACCAGTCTCAGGATTCGATTCCTCTCTCTCCCCGTCGTCCGCCTTGCGGCGCGGCCCCCCGGCCGAGCGCTTGGGACGAGGCGGGGCGGGGGCGGGTGCGGCGTGCGTCGCGACGTCCACGTGCGAGTGCATCGCCGCCGAATCCCGGCGCCTGGAGCGCCCGCAGCATCGACCCGCCCCCGCGCCCGCAGCCCGGCCGCCTCCCCCCCACACACGCACCCCCGCGACGGCCGCCGCACACGGATCTCCCCGTGTGGCGTGCGCGTCGCGAATCTCAGCGCATCACTCGGAAAGATATTTCGACCAACTACAGATGCGGGCAGTTATCACACGGCGTAACGCCTTACAATATAGGGATGTTGCTATCAAACCGACAATTATCAAATAATTATGAGATTATCTAAATGATAAATGCTGTCAGTATTGTTACATTATTTACCACCGTGTTCTATCTTCATGCAAAAAATTGATCAATTTATTGGGCGTCAAACATCTAGCTTCTTACTGTTTATAAACAATTTTTTTTCCCGGATACGTACGTATAAATGGAGTATAGCGAAAGTTTACGTAATCCTGCGCGAAAAACGGCAACTTTCGGCAGAAAAATTCATTGCTGGGCCCTAATAACGAAAAAGTGGATATCTCCAGTCGATAAATTAAGAAACAAAATCTAACACATGATGCAGATAGAATCCCTGTTTTGTGAGTCTTGATACCAAAAACAATTGAAAGCAAAACGTCTGTCCGTCTGTCTGAACAAACGATACCGAATAAACCCATTCGATCAAGTGGGGGATCTACCAGAAAGTCGATCAAGTGGAAGATCTCCCAAAAGGTCGATCAAGTGGAAATCTCCCAAAAAGTCGATCACGTGGAAGATCTCCCAAAAGTCGATCAAGTGGAAGATCTCCCAAAAAGTCGATCAAGTAGAGGTTCGCCCCGCAAGTCGATCAGTGGAGGATCGACCAGAAATTCGATCAAGTGTGGGAGATCCCAGCAAGTCGATCAAGGGGAATGCAGGATCTTTAGCAAGTGGATCTAGTGGAGAAATCTCTGAGCAAATCTCACAAGTCGATCAGCGTGAGATCGCCCAGCAAGTCGATCAAGCGTGAGATCGCCCAGCAAGTCGATCAAGCGTGGGATCGCCCAGCAAGTCGATCAAGCGTGGAAGATCGCCCAGCAAATCGATCAAGTCGTGGGATCGCCCACAAGTCGATCAAGCGTGGGATAGCCCAGCAAGTCGATCAGAGTGGTATCGCCCGCAAGTCGATCGAGCGTGGGAATGCTCACAAGTCGATCGAGCGTGGGATCGCCCAAAAAGTCGATCGAGCGTGGGGATCGCCCTGCAAAGTCGATCAAGCTGGGGTCTCCCAGCAAGTCGATCAAGCGGGTGTCGCTCAGCAAGACGATCAAACGCGGGATCGCGCAGCAAGTCGATCAAGCGGAGGATCGCCCAGCAAGTCGATCAAGCGGGGGATCGCCCAGCAAGTCGATCAAGTGGAAGATCGACCAGCAAGTCGATCAAGAGAAGGATCGCCCGCAAGTCGATCAAGTGGAGGATCGCCAGCAAGTCGATCAAGTGGAGGTCTCCCAGCAGTCGGATCAAGTGGAAGATCTCCCAGCAAGTCGATCAAGTGGAGGATCTCCCAGCAAGTCGATCAAGTGGAGGTTCTCCCAGCAACTCGATCAAGTGGAAGAATCCTCCGCACATCGTCAAGCGGAGGATCTCCAAGTAAGTCGACCAAGTGGGGGATCTCCCAGAGAGTCGATACACTGAGGAATCACCCAGCAAGTCGATCAAGCGGAGATCGCCCAGCAAGTCGATCAAGCGTGGGTCGCTCAGCGGGTCGATCAAGCGTGGGATCGCCCAGCAAGTCGATCAATCGTGGGATCGCCCGCAAGTCGATCAGCGGAGGATCTCCCAGCAACGCGATCAAGAGGAGATCGTCCATCAAGTCGATCAAGCGTGGGATCGCCCAGCAAGTCGATCAAGCGTGGGATCGCCCAGCAAGTCGATCAAGCTTGGGGATCGCCCAGCAAGTCGATCAAGCTTGGATCGCCAGGAAGTCGATCAATCGTGGGATCGCCCAGCATCGATCAAGGTGGATCGCCCAGCAAGTTCGTTTAGCGTGGGATCGCCCAGTAAGTCGATCAAGCGTTTGGATCGCCCAGATGTCGATCAAGCGTGCGATCGCCCAGCAAGTCGATCAAGCGTGCGATCGCCCAGCAAGTCGATCAAGCGTGCGATCGCCCAGCAAGCGATCAAGCGTGGTATCGCCCAGCAAGTCGATCAAGCGTGCGATCGTCCAGCAAGTCGATCAAGCGCTGGATCGCCCAGGAAGTCGATCAAGCGCTGGATCGCCCAGGCAAGTCGATCAAGCGCTGGATCGCCCAGGAAGTCGATCAAGCGCTGGATCGCCCCAGAAAGTCCCGATCAAGCGCTGGATCGTCCAGGAAGTCGATCAAGCGTGGGATCGCCCAGGAAGTCGATCAAGCGTGGGATCGCCCAGCAAGTCGATCAAGCGTGCGATCGTCCAGCAAGTCGATCAAGCGCTGGATCGCCCAGGAAGTCGATCAAGCGTGGGATCGCCCAGGAAGTCGATCAAGCGTGGGATTGCCCAGCAAGTCGATCAAGCGTGGGATCGCCCAGCAAGTCGATCAAGCGTGGGATCGCCCAGCAAGTCGATCAAGCGTGGGATCGCCCAGCAAGTCGATCAAGCGTGGGATCGCCCAGCAAGTCGATCAAGCTTGGGATCGCCCAGCAAGTCGATCAAGCTTGGGATCGCCCAGCAAAGTCGATCAATCGTGGGATCGCCCAGCAATCGATCAAGCGTGGGATCGCCCAGCAAGTCGTTTAAGCGTGGGATCGCCCAGCAAGTCGATCAAGCGTTGGATCGCCCAGCATGTCGATCAAGCGTGCGATCGCCCAGCAAGTCGATCAAGCGTGCGATCGCCCAGCAAGTCGATCAAGCGTGCGGTCGCCCAGCAAGTCGATCAAGCGTGGGATCGCCTAGCAAATCTATCAAGCGTGGGATCGCCCAGCAAGTCGATCAAGCGGGAATTGCCCAGCAAGTCGATCAAGCGGGGATCTCCCAGCAAGGCGATCAAGCGGAGATCGTCCATCAAGTCGATCAAGCGGGGTTCGTTCAGCAAGTCTATCAAGCGGGGGATCGCCCAGCAAGTCGATCAAGCGGGTGTCGCCCAGCAAGTCGATCAAGCGGGGGGTTGCTCAGCAAGTCGATCAAGCGGGGATCGCTCAGCAAGTCCATCAAGCGGGATCGCCGAGCAAGTCGATCAAGCGGGGGATCGCCCAGCGAGTCGATCAAGCGTGGAATCGCCCAGCGAGTCGATCAAGCGGGGGATCGCCCAGCAAGTCGATCAAGCGGGGTTTCGCCCAGCAAGTCGATCAAGTGGAGGATCGCAAAGCAAGTCGATCAAGTGGAGGATCGCCCAGCAAGTCGATCAAGTGGAGGATCGCCCGGCAAGTCGATCAAGTGGAGGATCGCCCAGCAAGTCGATCAAGTGGAGGATCGCCCAGCAAGTCGATCAAGTGGAGGATCGCCCAGCAAGTCGATCAAGTGGAGGATCGCCCAGCAAGTCGATCAAGTGGAGGATCGCCCAGCAAGTCGATCAAGTGGAGGATCGCCCAGCAAGTCGATCAAGTGGAGGATCGCCCAGCAAGTCGATCAAGTGGAGGATCGACCAGAAATTCGATCAAGTGGAGGATCGACCAGAAATTCGATCAAGTGTGGGATCTCCCAGCAAGTCGATCAAGTGAAGGATCTTTTAGCAAGTGGATCTAGTGGAGAATCTCTGAGCAAATCTCACAAATGTGAAGTGTATTGATCGTCTCAAAACGTCTATTTTCGTTAATATTTTGAAATCAAACGACCGCCTCTTTGTAGGAATATAAATCAAATTGAGTTGTAATTTATTTCTTAGATGTTGTCTCTTCATAGTTAATTCTGTATTTTTTCTCGTATTCGATTTTTTATAGAAAGCTATGTATTCTCTTGAAGTCTGTTCTTGGATGCTTCTGTAGAATTATTTTGGTTCTTAAGAATGTGTTTTATTCAATATATTAATTTCTTTACTTTGAAATGCTGTTTCACAGAGGACTTCAGAGTACATTAGCTTTCATCACTGTATAACAATCGCTGTGTATCACCTTTAAATAAAACATGTTGATTCATTTTAACTATCAGCATTACATCTGTGAAGTACAATGGCATTTTTCAAATAGTGTGCATTTCAAGTAATAAGTATGCATTTTGTGTTACTCTTACTTACATTTTATTTTATTATTAGGGCTTAAGGAAAATTACAACTCGAGATCATCAATAAACGAAATATTTAGTAATAAACCATATGCGCCACTTCAAAGATCGTCAATTAACAAAAAGTTAAAATAGATGAAGAATAATATTCTGTGATATCAACTATGCAACATTACAGTTTTCGAAGAAGTATTGTTTCACTGTTTACGCTGTTTCACAGTGGTATTATTTCATCTACATGAAATTCACAAACAATTTCAAGGATTAAAGTATTGTTGGTAGTGCTCAAATTGATTACACAAATATTTCTATTTTCTGTGCCGCTCAGCTAAATTATTTCTCATTCTTCAAAAATTAGATCAGTTTGGTGGTATCATTTTGCGAATGTCGAATTTAAGCTGCCAGAAATAATTAAATGAAAATGCGAAAAGAAATGAAACGATTGTAAACAACAGTTCTTGATCTGACACTCGTATTTTTGGAATATTAACCTATGGTTTGAAACTACTGTTTTGTTTTCGTAAATTAAATTTACAAGAATATTGTGGCAGGGTAAATGAAACATGATGTTAAAAATCTACATTCCTTTCATTAATTATCTAGTACCTAGCATTTTGAACTTTTTATTGTTTGCAAAAAATATTCCGAGATACCCCGCTCAGATTTGGCCGATTCTTAAATTAATTGTAATTTACGAAAAAAAAATTCTTTGGTTTTCCTTTTTCTGCGGACAACGCATCAAAACAAGGAAATTATTTCCCACAATTTGTGGCGTAAGGAGCTGATTTCACTGTTGAGCGTGGATCGCGTTTTTCTCCGTCCTCCCTTGGCTTTCATATCAGCCGGCGCTGAACAGATTAATGTTGCTGCTCGGCGGGCGTCGACACAGAGCACGGCGTCGGGGGCGTGGGCGGGGGATCGCGCCCCGGGGGGGTCCCACGCGACGCATTAAGCATATTAGGAAAGTGTTTGCCGTGAGGAGTCCTCGGAGCGTATCGAGCGTTGAGCGCGGGCGCCCAGAAGGCAGGCGGCAGGGCGGGCGGGCGGGCGCGGTCGCGCGACTCCGTGCGCCGTGCTGATCGATTCTGCGGCCGCCCGCCCGGGCCGCCGCCCCCGCGCCGCCCCGCCCCGCGCCGCCCCGCCCCGCGCCGCCCCGCCCCGCCCCGCGCACGCTCTCCGCCCACGCGCGCGCCGAGGGCAGATGGGGCGTGCGCTGCGTCCCGCCACTCGATGCGTACGCGGCCATCCACCCCCGCGACGGTTAGAGACAGGATTTGCTTGTAATTACGTATTTTTTGTCCTTCTACTTACCGTTATCAAAATTGTTATCTTGGCGAATCATCGCCCTCCCATATCCAATTTTTTTGTTAGATATTTTTACATATTTAGTACTATATTACATATTTTACATACTTTGCTGTTTTCACAATATATTTTCTTATTCTTTCAACTTCCTTAAGTTTTTATTACTTACTTTTTATAAAAAGAAGTTTTTTTTTTAATCAGCATTTTTACATCATTTTTGGTGAAATGTAGGTGTCAAAAGTATTACTGACGCCCCGTTTTGTGACATGTGACCCTAACTTCCGAGAAAAGTTTGCGACTGCCGACGTGTAACACTTCGATGAAAATGTTAATGTGTAAAAGTGTAAATGTTAATGAAAATGAAAATGTTAATGTTAGTGTATGTTTGCTGGACGTAGATATCGCCAGTTTGTGCGATGGCTTTTATTGCGAATAGTCTGGCTGCTAAACTACGGTTCTAGAGTACAATACATGAAGCTTTTACTTCTGAGGAGGAAGTTGTATGACGCAAAGGGAACATTAACTTGTGCTCTCTAAAATATATTAAAACGTTGTGTTAATTTCAAAATTTATTTAGGACATTTTTTCTAAATCTAATTTTGTGCTATGTAAATGGTTGTTCAAGTAGAGAATTTAATATTACATATTATATCCGATTTTACGTATTTATTACATATTCCTACTATTTTCATTAAATATTTATGTACATATTTTGATGTTTAATTCTACATATTTTTCCGATCTCCAGTGATGGTGGTGGTGGTGGTGGTGGTGGTGGTGTCTGTATTGGTGTAGGTGATGGTAGGGGTAGCGATAACGGTAAAGACGCCGGAGGAGTCTGCAATTTTTTTGTACTCTGAACAAAGTAAATTTACAATCTATTTTACATTAAAATCATCAATAAATGTGATAATATTGGTAGTTGACAATTTGTGGGTGAACGTATCCCAGTGGTACACATTTCACCGTCTTCTTACGTCTAGAACAAAAGCCATTTTATAACTTTTTCTTAGGAGTTGAGGAATATATGTGACTATGTATATATTGTGACTAATTTGAAAATCTATACTGCAGCTTTAAGGGTTGAAGTCGGTGTAATCGGTTGATTTGTTCATTTTTATCTAATGGGTTAATGGCAAAAGGTTTTAGGCAATTATACAGACGTTGAAAATGGCTTGAGCTGCTTCTTTTGATTCTTTTAAATACTGTTGGTATTATAATGTCTCTGTGTAGAACTGCGTTTGAGATACAACATGGTGCTTCAGCAATTGTAGCTTTTGCGGCGACGGTGTGTTTGGCGGTGACTTTCGTGTTAATGAGAGTGGCGTTGTTGTTGTTGTTGTTGTTGTTGTTGTTGTAAGAGGTGGTGGCTGATGACGGAGGTGGAAGCTTTACACGATGAGAGGGTGGCGGTGATACATATTCTGTTTAGGCAGTTTATCGCGGATGAGATATTTAACATGTATAGGCCTTTATCAATTTAGAAAGGTTAAATTTACTTTCTTTATGTTTGTAAATGTTTCTTCAAAAATACGATGTAATTGATTTCGTGATGGTAAAATAAATTTGAATTTTAATATCATTATTTTTATATTTTCCGTTCTCAGTGTAGCCATCTTTATCAACCTCCTTTTTTCATTTTCAAGAAAATATATCTATTCCCCTTTCTTGTTTCTTAATTATTTATCTGACAAGACTATATTATTATAGCACCAAACTGGCCTTATTTATCATCTACTCTCAGTACTCTGGGTACTTAGGGCAAAATCATCCCTCAGTGAAAAAGTTGTTGAGGATTTTGGCGACTATTATTAGATTGTTAGCTTTTGTAAGGACAATTTGGGATAAATTTGTGCATAGTAAAATGATTCTGATTAACGTATTGTGATCTGTGGTTAGCTGCTGTATCCAGACCCATTTTGGTACCAATATTAAGTTCATTCTAATTACCTTCAAACACAAACTTTGCTGTAACTGAGTTAGATGAAATGTAACAAAAGAGGAAAACTGGAGTTCCAAATATAAGAGGTTGTTGCGCTTTCTGCTTTACTAAATTTCACAATCCAAATCGTACAGTAAACAAAGCCGGGGTAGACCAATTAGCCAGAAGAGAAAATACCAATTCCGTAGCCGTTCACAGTTTCATCAGATGTCCAAGTGCTGAGCCTACTCACTAACAGTTCCAACAGAATAAACAAAGTTCTTAGCGCGGTCGGCGTAGCGGAATCAGTAACAATACTTCCAGCGCACTCGCTCACCGTCCAAATCTAATCTGCTTTTCCGGGCGCCAGGCCGCTTGCTATACACGCGTCACCGCTGCTGACCTAGACTCGCTCCAGCGGCTTGCTGTTTGGCGGAGCGAATATTGCTGCGCTGAACTACAGACTTCAATACAGAGCGCGATTCGTCTTGCGTGCGCGCGCCAACTTGAAAGCTATCTGTGCACACAGCAATTAACAATTACTGCATCTTGCGACTGAACCTCAGATCTAATGCAAAAAGAAAGGAGTAGTATTTATCAGTGAGATGATAACGTAGTAAGACTATTACAATAGATACGGGAAGTTTGAAGCTGATGAAAGATCAGATACCGTTTCTCAAGAGGTTGTCTAAAGCAACAATCAGTTTTAAACCAATTATAACAACATATTTTCACAAAATTAAGCCAAGTTATGTTTCTCAATACTGAAAACAGTAATCAATACATTTTATTGATGAACTTCCTCGCGAACTATGTATTTATTTATTAACAATTGCTAATTGTCCTGTATTTACAAGTTGATTTATTCACTCTTCTTAAGTATTGCGTACACTGAAGAGAAAAATGAACGAAAAGAGTTTTTAAGACATTTTCAAATTCAAAATGAACTGCCCTTTTAGGTACGAAGAAAACAAACTGTATTTACTAAAATAAAATAAAATAAAATAAAATAAAATATAATTAAATATTCACCCGGGATCAATATTATTTTACCATTTTTTATTATTGTACCATTATTATTACTATTATTATTATTATTATTATTATTATTATTATTCCTCTAAATCACGACTTAAGATGTTTATGTGTCGGCTGTATATAAATCTACTCCAGGTTGCAACCAGCTACCTAAGGAGTAGATCTAGGGACTGTCGGTGCCTCTACAATACTTTACGCAAAATGTGGGCTGTTCCAAATAAAGCGATTTCTTGCACTTCCCAGTCTTTTGAATGACCTGGGAGTTTAGACAAGTTCTTACTCAAATTTTGCGGAACAAATCCCAGAGCTCCGATAACTATCGGGACGACCTGTGCTTTTACGCCCCACATTCGGCATTCGGCTGATCTCGATTTCCAAACTCTTGTATTTAAGACGTTTCTCTGCCTCCTTGGTAACGACGTTTTGATCGCAAGGTACAGCAACATCGACAAGTAAACACGATTTGTTCTCCAAATACCGGATGACTATATCCGGTTTATTTGTCGCTATCGTGCGATCAGTTTGAATTTGTTGGTCGTACAATATCGTACACAATCCAACAGACGTCACCGGTTTAGGTGAGTGTTCGTACCACTTGGGGCATGTGTTCGGAACTTTGAGGGCGGTAGAGATCTGCCAGTGGAGGTAGCTACATATCCTATCGTGTCTTTTCAAGTATTCGGTGTTTGCTAGGATTGGACAAGTTGAGACAATATGATCAATGGTTTCTACGTGTTCCTGACAAATGCGGCATTTATCATCTTGGGAAATTTTGAGAACCGCTTATTATTATTATTATTATTATTATTATTATATAATTTGTATGTAAGTTACATTGCCTTATTTATGTAATTAGCTACCACCGGCTTTTACCCATTTGCAGTTGAAATAAGTTGATATATTGACCGCATTGGCCTTGGCAACTGAGTAACTCCTCGCTTCACATATACAGTGTAATGTTGACATACTCTTTCTTAGACTAGATCTGTTCACGATAAGTTCCTTCAGAAAGACTCCATTTGTTCACGTTGCTTCTAGCAGCACATTCCTCTGATGTACTACAAGACTGGTAGCCAAATCATTTGGTTCTGATTGACTCATCATTACAACATCTTGCATAGATTTTTTGAGACGATGTTTGTCTTCATGGTTTCAGTCGATTTAGGGTAAGACTTACCTACATTATCTTCTGACACTTTGCGACGATATTTGAGGTTACTATGAGGTTACATTAGTTCGAATAGATATCATTTGCATGTTTTGAACAATTCCTGTGAATGTCTTTCAGCAAACAAATACAATAACAAGCGAGTACGACAACAGAAAAGAAAAATGAGACGTATGAAAATAAGGGGATAAAAATAATTTCGGAGGGGACACAAAAGAAAGAATGCCAGAAGGAAGGGTTTGCTTCGTGTCTCGCTAACCTGCATAACGAAGGGGGGCGGCTGAGTGGCGTCACCGCCTCGTGTGCGGGGTTTCCATTTCATTCATTACTCCTTTGGCCTTACGCTATTCACTGGAGCAGCGTGCGCCCGGCGGAGAGCGCCCGCGAACACGCGCCGGTGAAACCGGACACGCCGGTTGCGTGCCGCGAACAATTACCTGCACGAACAGAGACACAGGATCATGTTGGGGTCGATCGATCACCATCTCCGCATCACAAAAGGGAGAAACATACAGCAAAGCTCAAATTGCACTTCACTCATTGCTGCAAATGTAAAGATCTTCTTTCAGGATACGGATATAGGATATTTCAAGGCTTGAAAAATTCAATTTGTAAATTAAAATTTGTTTATTAAATGTGTTTAAATATATTTCAAAATTGCTCTCAGCCATGCCAGGTGTATCTTCTATTATTCATGATGTCATTTCTGCCTGAATTTGTAAATCATCGTAGTTTTATAATTTATTAAGAAAGTTCCCTCCGGTGATACGTAAGGATCATGAAACACCTCTTTAGAGAGAGTGAATTCACTGAATAACGGGCTAAAAATTTGGTGGCGGCAAATTTGCACTATGGAGCGCTTAAGATGCAAAACGCACGAAAATGCGACCAAAATTGTGAAGCAGCGAGTTTTGAGCATTTGCGAGTTTTGCGCCAAGCGTGTCGCTTTCTTCTTTTCCCTGAGGTGATAATTTTGGTTCGACGGAGTCTCCCTTCAGAGTGCCGATTTGCCAGCCACCGACAGCGTTTGTCCGATGTTCTGTCATCATGGGGCGTGAGGTGGATCGTTATTCTTCGCTGAGAGAATGTGATAACGAATTCGCAAGGAAAGATATTTACGCACGACTTATCGTATTGTGACGTAACCAATTTTTAGATATCTACAGAAACTGTTCAATTACTCAACATTTGGGAGCATACATTATCTTCTGAATTTTCATTCACTGAATGGTAATTTTACAACATATAAATAAATAATCTAACCATAATAGTTCAGAGAACTTTGTGTGTTAAATTCGAGAGTTGGGGGATAAATCATGGCAGTTTTTTTGACAATACAAATATGAGTGGAAAATATGTAATATTCACACATGAAAGGACATGGTATAAACGATGTGCATGAGTATTTAACGTCACATCAAAATTGGGTTTCTCATATTTATTAAGGTATTCAAAATGATAATATTGATTTCATGTTCCAAAGCATTTTACGAGTTCACAACATTCCAAAAGCATTACATCCCCGTTCTAAAGGCCTGATTAGGCAGATGCTCGAATGCCGCACACATCGTCGCAGTCACACAGTCACAGGTCTTCACGTGCGCTGCCGATCACTAGTTGCTTCGCCACCTCGCAGGAACTCTCCTGCCCATCTCGCGATTGTCCGGTGTGGAAAGGCATTATTCCCAAGAGATTCCACCAATTCCCTGTGAAATTCTCGGGCATTTCTCCCATGGAGGAATTGGTGGTGTATAAGCGCTGCTCGCAACGGGTAACATTCACCTCGCACGGCGGCAGTCTGACAACTGGTTTTACATTGACCTATCTGCTAATAGAGATGTTCACAGAGCCAACTGTTGTTGTGAACACACATTAATATATTTATCTCACGCAACAAATGAAATTGTGTGGTCCGGTAACATTTCTTTTAGAAAAACGGAGTTGTCATGACTTCTGACCCAGCTCTTGACTTTTAATAAATATTAATTATTGTGGTTATTCATTCATTTCAATGGAATGCCACAAGATCTCTAGTACTATCAAAGAATTTTAATTGTACGACAGTTTCAGCGAAGTACATTATTTACAACCTTTTTTCAAAATTTGAGGGACCTGCGTTAGTGTCCAGTGAAAACGATGTGGACTTATACAGTCTGTGTCAATTCCAAGCAAAAAAAACTACACATAGATCGTTTGATTTTTTGATCAACTGAATTCAACTATTGGCTCACAATTATTAGGAAAATGCATTGACCGATTATGAGGTCGGAAGAAACTTGAAACGTGCGTGGGAGAAAACATAACCTTCCTTCGAGAATTCGAGCAGAAAAGATGATCTACGAGAGCTGTCAGAGCGGAAGTGGCGACGAGTGGTTTGAGTGTCAAGTTGTAGGTCAACATCTGGAGTAGGATCTTTCGTCCTACAGAGCGGTGTTACGCATCAACCGGCTATGCTCCATTTTTGTAAAAAAAACGAGATATAGGCGCCATAAATTGCGTTAGACCATATTCTAAATGTACGTAAAAGTTTGGCGCCAAATCTGTAAAAATAGCTTTATAATTAATGAAAAATGTAAACGCCATCAGTCACATCACGTATTTTGTGTTTCGCAACAACCGGCAATAAACCTAGATCTTCAAATCTGCTGTTCTTAATTTCACATTACGCAGGTGAGCGCCAGATAGTCCACTCATGTTTGTGTAGTTTGGCAGGCCGATGAATGAAATAATTAAATTACAGTTTTTCGAGCTGAAAACGTAATAAAACCTTTGAACACGATTATCTCAAAACTCGTGCGATGTCGCATAGCCGGTTGATGCATAACACCGTCCGAGTATGCATAGACTCCGGCCACAAAAGCCTAAGCTTTCATAATAAAGTTTTGACGTTTGATGACAGAAAATATGTAGGCAACAAAACTACTCCATAGCCAGAAACTCCAGAAGTGCAAGCACTGAGCCGATCGCGCCGAGCGGGGCGGAGCGGTGCCCTGGCAGCTGTGTCGGAGCGCTTCGTGGAGCGAGGGCGCGCTGTGTGGCGGGGCGGCGCGGCGCCCGGGCGCGTGTGGCTGCGGGGGCGGGGCTGCGGTGGTGGTGGGTTGGCGCTGCCCATTAATGCGCTGGCGGTGGCGGCGGCGGCGGTCGGCAGGGCGTGCGGCCGAGGTGCGTCAGCGCCGTTCTGGGAGCAACGGTGCGACAGAGCGCGTTAACAGCGGAGACGGGAAGTGCCGTGCAGAGGCGCACAGCGCCGCCCCGCCCCGCGCCGGTAGCAGCCGCTCGAATGGGAGAGGCGCTGGCACTCGTAGTGGACTCATTCCTTCTCTTAGACTGGTTTTAGATATTAGGTTTAGATTTAAAAATTAGATAGAAGGAACTCTAAATATGTAAATAACCGAACAAACTGTAAACCTTTCTAGTACTTAAACCTAATGGTTTAAATACAAGAATAAGGAACTGTAAATATCGTAAATAAATGTATAACAACTCAAAACTGTAAAACTTATTTTCAATAAAGTGATCCGGGAAACGTGGGCGAACTGGGAAAATGAAACCGAATCATTTCTTCTTGGGAGATGCTACAAAACGAATGAACGTGCACCAAGCACACGAAAAGCTTTTAAATCCAATGCACATCTGTTTGGGAAAAGCGAATTCAGTGCACGTTAGCCACTGAACATTGCAAGCACTCAACCAGCAGGCGGAAGAGCTCCCACAACGGAGTAGACCGCAAGAACTGAAAACAGCAACTTCGTGTGTGTGTGTGTGTGTGTGTGTGTGTGTGTGTGTGATTGGATGGATGTGTGTGGGTATGTGTGGGGGTGTGGTTGGATGGGTATGTGTGTGTGGGGGGGAAGAAGGACTGAGAGTGGGAAGAGAGGGCAGACGTTGCGGGGTTGGCTCAACGTGAAGAACAGCGAGAGTGAGAGTGAAAGAAAATTAGTAAATCAGAAAGAAACAAACAAACGTGACGTCATAGCAAGTGCTTAGAGCAGGGCTGTCTAACTGGCGGCCCGCGGTGCATTTGTTGTGGCGCGCGAAAGGTTACTAGTCAAAAACCTCTTTCATCCATGTCGAGAAAAAACATTATGCGCCTAGCGCACGTGCCCAGCCGGGGTCAACAGTCCCTTTATTGTAGAAAGAGATCAAGTTTAGATCTTTGCAACTTTTTCTACTCAATTCATAAATTTAAATTCATACTGATGTGTTTCATTGTGTGGTGCATGGTACAGTCTGATATCACGCATGGTTCCATTCCTCGGATCCCCTCCCCCGTTTCAGAGCAGACGGGCAAACTGCCGAGATCGGCAACACGGGGAAGTCAGGTGACGACGATATGAAATGTTTTAGTTGAGGCCCAAGAGGCCGTAGAATTTGGACACCCCTGGTTTAGAGTAATGGGAGTGTACACGCTCTTTGGTTGGCGTTGTTGAAATGGTCATTGATGAAAAGTAGAACATATGGAAGTGGAAAACACTATTACGATATGTGAAATGAGTTGCTTGATCAGGTGCTAGTAACGTTATTACTGAATTGTAATCTAAAGAATGAATTGGATTCATTTGTTGTTCGAAGAGAATTCGTTTTAAATTTTGCATGCGAATTCATTTATTAATAGATGTTCTGAAGAGAAATTCTTATCATTATTACGTTGAAATTATCAGACATTTCAGTAAAAAATGTATAAAATTATATTCTAAATGCTGATAATCATTTGCTTTCAAGTTCTAATATGATAGTGATAAGTTTCTTCAGCAACTTACTTCATCTGAAGATAAATATTTCCTTTCAAATTCTATTAAAATACATAAAACTACAAAATATCTGTGATTTGATTAATTGCTCTTTTGAAACGTTGATAATTAACTTCGATTCAAGAAATCAGTTGATTCAATTGAACTTCTGATAGATACGAGATGGGCACCGGCAAATTGAAATACCTCATTGCTTTTGATCTTGATTTATACAAACAGAGTTTGGCGTGATAATTAACAATGCAAAGGGAGGACGCTAGTTTAAGCCAGTGAAAAAGCAATGGGATACAAGAGGATTATGAGATTTTCAGAGAAATTAAAAAGTTAGGAACTGTAGCAGAAGGGGTTACCAAGAAAGACATTTAGCCACTTTAACGAAAACTCGGGTATTATTACACTCGGGTGGTGTTAAGAAAACCATTATTGTCAATTTTGTTGTATTCGATTAGCGAAACATAGTATTGAAAGCCCCAGCGGTTAAAATAGATATCTGCTTCTCAGCAACTCAAGTGGCCATTTTAATTCCCAGAAAGTATCACCATAGGAAACCGATATTGGAGAGTTTTGTGGATATTGATTTTGAGTTTTAATATGAAAGATAATTGCGCAGTGCAATTTGAGCACATTAAGAATCAGAATTTTTATGAAAGTTCACTTTATAACGCTCTTTGCGATGTTATTGTAAAAATGTTCAAGAAGAACTCAGTTCACGGGGTTTGGTGGGGAATGTAAAAACACCAAAGTGTGCAGAGATACACAAGTACATCTCCAAGTACAAAAAGGAACCACACCACTTATTGTTTCGTTAATTGTGGACTAAGACATGATCTCTAATAACGTTGTAAAAATTAATTGATGTGTATTTTATTTTCATCAACACTTCCAACGTGTTGTCAAATACCTTCATTTTTCGGGTTCCACCCCGCAAATTACTCGAAACGTACATTTATAAGATAAAAAGAATTAAGCAGGTAACGATGAACAAATGAAATTGATAGAAGTTTAATATTAAAAAAATATTGTAATTGCTTCAAGAATATTACAACAGACAAGTCTGTCTTCTTTCCGAAAAAATGAGTATTTTTAATAGATATTGTCTTTTTTAGCTGATAATTTGCATTTCATACTATTTTATTATGGTTCACATAGTTGATTTGCGCGAATCCGCCGATATTGGCTTACACACTCAGTTGATTACTAGAAAACATTTGATGGTTCCCGGGTCTGTTTCCGCCCGTTATTTCACTTTTTAAATACAGTAAATGGTATAAAGATGGTGACTGATTTGAACTTTGACTTATGTTTAAACAGTCGACGTAATTTTCATACTAATAGGTGCGAAAAATTTGTCCTTGAAATGTTATATTATTAAATACACTTTCAAGAATACGGTATGCGTGTGCATGCGTTCTTGTTGCATAAATCTTCAATACATATTAGTGATGCAACATCGACAACAAAACATCGATTTTGACAAACGTCGATGACGAAAATTTAAAAAATCGTTGAAAATTACATCGATGTTTTTAAATATCGATGTTTTTCAATAATGTTTCTAAACATCGATGTTGTAAAGCTGGTTTAATGACCAGACTCTAACATTAAATTTGTGCGCAACAAAAAATTAATTTGACTGATATGTAGTATCTTAATTTATAATTAAATTTTAACTTAAAACTGTTAAAAACGCATCACCGTGTGCGAAAGACGACGGAAGACGAATGATATAAGGGTATCAGGACCATCTCGGACGAGGAACAGTCTGCTCAATGAAGGCGGTGCGGAGCGCATTCATGTGGTTCGAACAGATAAATAGTGGTGCCATCAGTATTTATTTCATGTTTTAACTTTTTACAAAATTGTGATTATGAGAAATTTTCATCCAGGAACGAAACTTCGGAAACGTATAAAGAGAATCGAGCACAGAACATCGATGTCCAAATATCATAGACTTGAATACGGCGATATTTAAAATATCCATATTTTTTATAGAAATATGGATGTTTTGAAAACATGGACATCGATGTCCGAATGCATACCTCGTCGTCGTCGCTCTCGCCGTCCTTCATCCCACCGCATTCCTTCCCGCATCCCCTCCCCACCGAACCCACAGCTCTCCCCCGTCGCCGAGCTATCCCATCCCCCCACCCCAACTCGTCACCACCATCACCGGGAGAGATGTGCATCAACCTGATGTCACTGCACCCCTCTGACCGGGAGGTCCTAGGATCCCGACGGCGGCAGGATTTTCGACACTGGCTTGTCAGCTAGGTCGAATTCAGTCGCTGGCTGGAGGAGAATTCTAGCGGCCGGCTGTTCTGATCGGTAGTTTTCCGTGCTTTCTCCGATCAACACTAGGCGAATGCCGGAGCAGTACCCTAACAAACGGGCCGCGGACCGCGCGCGATCTTTCCTTCCTCTACCTTGTCCTATCCTCTCCTCTTACACACACACTTACACTAACATGCACTACACTACCACACATGCCGGGAGACCGGTCGGGAGCTGAGAGCTTGTCCCGGCTGGGGCGGTGCCCGCTGGTGGGAGATACCTGGTTGAGGGGAAAACCCCGCTAGTGGACGGTAGATCGGCGCAAGATCTCGCCATCCAGCGGGGAAAAGATCATCACCACCTTCGTGCGAGAAAAAACACGCACTACACTTACGGGTCTAATGACCAAACGTAGTTGACGCGCCCGGAAACACGAGTCAATCAATGAATCAATCGTCAGCCCGGCCTACTCCGTTCCTTGCGCCCTCGCTCCAGCGGAGTCATTCGTCCGCAAATTGGCCGCACGGGTCGCTGACACGCGAAGCGCGGTGGCGTGCTTGCGCTGCGCACGGACA
The DNA here is from genome assembly GCA_031308135.1 of Acheta domesticus. Lineage (NCBI taxonomy): Eukaryota > Metazoa > Arthropoda > Insecta > Orthoptera > Gryllidae > Acheta > Acheta domesticus. Next base: position 6,284,066 of record JAHLJT010009355.1, on the reverse strand, counting down.
CGGGCGCGCGCTGTTGGCGAACAAAGGCTAATGACGGAAAAACAGCACGCGTCGCTCTTCAGCGGGACCTGCATGCGGGACAAACCCGACGCGACAATGCAGTATTTTCATTGATACGCGACATTTGGGAAATTCGAAAGGATTGACGTAAATATACTCTTTCCCCGTAAAGCTAACGGACAGTGCCCATAAAAATTAATAAACTTCATAATACATTTCATTCTTGTCCAGAACTATATTATTTCTAAATCTTCTTAATGTATAAAAAAGATGAATGCATATAAGTTTGTTTCAACATTTCTCTAGAATACGTACAGCAAATTAAAAAAAATCGCACGAAAGCGCAATTGCATTGCACCCGAAAAAAAAAGAACACAACAGTTTGCGCAGTTCAGAATACTTTTAAGTGTTTTATTGTGGTTTGATGCGACCCGGAAATCATCTAGCTACCTAGAAATTGCCCAGCAGCGTCGAGGGCAAGGTATACAGTACACGAGGTTGCGTACGAATGAGAGCCGCGCAAGTCTGATTGATTGATTGATTGTGATTCCGAGCGCGACAACTGCTAAGTTCATTCGTCCAGGAATTGTAGTGAATGTTTCCCCTCGAGAGGTGTTTGACAGAACAAAGTAAAATTTTTGAGCCTAGTACAAATTTAAACACTAGTCATTTATGAGCTCAGAGGAATATCAATTACCTCACTTTACAATGAATTTAAAGGGTTACTTTTAAACTTTCGACCTAAGAAAGATGAGTTTTAGAGGCCAAAGACATTGTTGTTACACAAAGTTTATTTCTCACTTTTTGTTCGTCAGCAAAATCAGCCATCACTAACCTCTAATCAAACCGCTATTTTTGAATACGGAGTGACGGTTCAAAGAAAGTGGATAGAACGAACATCGATTAGAACATCGCTGAGATGAGGTAGTCATTGGCAAAGAGTGCATATGAGAATGGAATTATTTCACTAATTTTTTTATCGTCTTATGACTAGATTATTACAGTGTCTAAATGTTCAGAAGCACTAAAATATTTGGAAGTATACTTGTAAATATAGAAATACTTTTAATTTTTTTTACCCATTTGTCCCGTTTTTATTCGTTTTTGTGATTCTATTAAGGGGCAAAAAGCGGCAAAAATTACTTATACTATTTTATCTTCTGGTATATGCTTTGTCCTATGGAAAGTGATTTAGGTAATTTATGTTCCTTCTGCTACTTTTTAGGGATATCGGTTTCTTACTTCTTATCTTCTTGAGTTTTTTCATTCTTACTCTCTACTTTGATCAAGAGAGATTCGCTTCCATTTTCTAGCAAAGTCGAGGCATCTCTTGCTGTTTAAACCCGTCGATGCACTTAAGGGGCCTCGGAGGCCCCCTGACATCTTCTCATCGCTGTAACTCTGTTGTTTTTTTCTTGTGGCTAATAATATTTCTTGACATCTTAAAACAATCATTTTTGTTACTAATACTACAAGGAGAAGAGACGGAAACAAATCGGTTTTTAGAATTTAGCTTTTTCTGTAGGTAGTCGCACTTTCCACTTAAGGGGCCTGAAAGGCCCCCTGTTTGTTCTGTGGGTTCGTTGAAAATATTTCTATAAAAAATATTGCACGATCAACAATCGCTCTACAGCAATGAAATTCCTTTATACTTTCACTTTTCGACACTATCTCTTTTGAGTTAGCTTCTTCAATAATCTTTAATACAAAATTTTGTTTTGCATCTGTCACAAGTGTGAATACATTCTCTAAACTGTGTGGGAAGTAGTGACCTTCAAACATTAATCTCACTTCAATGAATATGTGTGAAAAATTGTATTGAAAAGAGCTTGATTATATACCGAAGGGATTTGTTTTTGAGTAAAAGAAGTGATCCTTTTTTCACAGCAACAATGAATATTCGTATTTTCGAAGATATTCGAAGGTGCATGCACTTTGATGACAAACGAAAGGCGGTGATCTTTCAGAACGTATACTAGGAATAAACCTGATAAATATGGCATAAATATATAGTCGTGTTGTGATGTGGAGAATGGGTTTGCATTCAACAGCAGTATATATTTTGGTAGGCAAAAGGACAAACCCTTGGCGAAAGATTTGGCTGCAAATGCGAAAGAACGGACCCACCCTTGAGGAAAGGAGGATACAACGTTTCTATGTGTATTTTTTACGTCCTTACTCGCAGAGTTCCTGTTACAAAAAACTTACACTGCTAAGAATTTCATGTCAAAACACAAAAGAGATACCAAATGAACTGAAAACATAAAAAACAATTTTTTTACTGTGTCTGCTAATATTAACATTTTTCTCTGTCTTCCAAAGCAAAAGAATATATATTTATTTACACGTCCATACATCACAATCAGCAATTTATTGATCTTGACAACATGAAACCATAAATGATCTTATATAATAAAACAAAGTTTGGAGTAGATGGGATGAATCAGATGGTTGATGACTAATATACGTCAAGACCTCAAACGTGCTAATGACCAATGCATCTCGCGTACAATGTAAACGATATTGCAGCACTGATGCAATGTCTATTACACCAAGATGCCCAAAAACTAGAACGAAAATGTCACTTGGTGGCGACGGATTTTCCTAAATGAACTAACGAAAAACTTCAAAACCAAACATAAAATCAATGATTAACAATCCCAAAACACAGAAAAGAACATTGAACTGCTTAAATATATTCGAAATTCACAAAAGTGTATCCATAGGACACAGCAACAGAATTTCCACAAGTAAACGGGAACGGTTAGCGATTTTTTAAATTAAATATTAATAAAATAGGAAAGAAATATTTCGGTTTATTACTATTTATATATAATTTCCTGTTCTTATTTATGGCCGCACAAAATGGGCTGAAAGAGTTGTTTGTACAAAATGTGAAAGAAATATTTGAGGCGAAGAATAAATATTTTATTAGTTGGAATAATTGCAAATAAAAATTGCATCATAATCAAAGTCTTACTGTAGTAAACTACATGAAGAAATAAAATACCATTATCATTAATTCTACTAAAAATTACCTCACTTTTTCCGTCGTGCGTTGTAAATTTAGGAGGGGGCCCCAGAGGCCCCTTAAGTGTTTAAGTGTAATATTCTTCATCGGTGCATCGACGGGTTAAGTTAGCAATTGGGCATTTGCGTTCACAACAGTACATTGTTTAACCTTTCCTTTCATCTGTTTCCATAGCTAGGAGCCATATTGAAATTGTTTTCTTTAAGAAACAAGTATTGTCTTCTCGTTCGTTTATGTAAATATTGAAAAGCAATGTAAGAGAATTATTCATTGCTTTAGCGACATTAGATAGAGGGGAAAATCTGACTTTTTTTGAATTATTAAGAGGACATGAGAACTACTGTAATAAATTTAAAAGATAGTATGTATATATTTTCTATATTTGAAGTGAAAAACTTCCTGTGAACTTAAGCACCGATATTTTTAGCATTTATTACATTTATAATTTGTTACTGTCCTATTTGAATGGAATTTTAATGAGTATTGCTTATACAACTCTTATTGATCATAAGAATTTGTACAGAACCAAAATTAGTATAAATTTGCAGACGGTCTAGAAACATTACTAATGTAGTGAAAGCTCTAGAGATGTTCGTACATTTTCTTACCCTTATTATACTTGATATTTAATAGTAACTATTTGCACATTAGTTGACATTGTATTTGTTATTAATATTCTTAACATTTTGTATCTCAGGTTCATAACAATATCTCCCCACACATGTTTCCACTTTTGCTTGTTGCATCCCCAGGAGAACGATAGCTCGCCTCTTGAATTCTCGTGGGTGAGGTGCTCTTTCAGGTGCTCTGCTCATTCCGCAGCACTTCGATTCGCGCCCACGTTCCTCCCTCCCCTCCGAGGCGCTGCTCGCGAATCCGCGCCAGCTTACCCGCCCCCCTCCCCCTCCCCCTCCCCCGGCACTCTTCGGAGGAAAAACGAGCATCAGCGCTATCCGAGGGGCGGGGGCGGCAACGGCGGTGCCGAGGGCGGCGGCGGCGGCGGCGGCGTCGGGAGCAACGCACAACACTGTATGGAATGTAGCGAGACGCTGGGTAGAATAGGAACCTCGACTATTCCCCAAGAATTGCCGATGACAGTGTAGAGTAGAAAAGTATGAAAAATAAAGAATGTAGGAAAATAAAACAGAACAAACTATCTTTAATTATTGAGTTTTTATTATAATATTCGAGAACATGTTGACATGTAAGTGGTGTTGTAATATATCCTGGACCATCAGCACTCTTAATGGTCAGCTATCAAATTTTGCTGATTCCATTTCCTATTTTGATTGATGGTTCTTCATTCTGTGTTATATTCACATGTTCTGTAAAAGAAAGTGTTCCAAGATTGAATATAATTTTCTTAAATTGTATATAAAAGTTGGTGTATTTTATGGAGTGTAATCTAGGCTTTAGAATTTAAACTGAATCGTTTCAGGGATGGAAAATTATTCTACCAATGCAAGTCTTAGAAATGACCAATATATGACCAGGGTAACTTCCATTTATGATAATGGTTTGAAATACGTTTAAATCAATAAGTGCATTATTACCGAGCAAGATTTATTCAATTGTTACCAGAAATTTGACATATGAGCTGAAATTAAAAAAAAAAACTCCCCCTAGGGAGCATGTTGTGATTAACAACAGTACTCGTACAGCCTTACGAGATTCGAAGAGCATGGGTATTTTCACTCAGATTGTGCGGAGGAGTTCCACATGGGTGATGGACGAAAATAGTATTATGCGGAAGACAATGCTGCATAGACTCTTTGCGTACGAGGAATAAAGCTCTGTTGGATAATGACAATGCGCAATTTTTTCAGTGGAGAAGATCGGTTAATGACTTGATGGGGAGACGATATTGAATTATCACGAAGGAGAGATATGACCGCAGATAATCTGAAGTAACAGTGGAGGTGAATGGAGACAACGATAAATAATCAAAGTACATTTTTCACCATGTGATTTTTCAACCTTTTGGGTAGTAGTTGACTGAAAATATCGATATAAATGAGTTAATGATAATAATTATGAGCAGCGATAGACGAAAAAATTAAAGATTGTTGAAGTGGAATTGTAAAATGAGCGAAGATGAGAGTGAAACATTGCGAAATATAAGTGAAAGATAAGAAATGCTAACAGTGGAAGGTGGTGAGGACGAATACTGGAAAATTGCGAAATATTGTCAATGGAGAATGTATTTCAAAGCTCGATAAAAATATACACATTTCTTATGAGAAGTCGATAATAACCTTTTACATTATCGAAGGTAACGTTTAACGAAGGTTGTTGCAGTAAAATGGAGGATGATGAGATTTTAGAGATGAGTGCAGAGAAAGGATGGTGTCGGTGGAGTAAGAAGAAAATGACAAAGGTCATCGACACATTGCAGGTAGCGAAGGAGCTCGGAGCTTGGTGTGAACGATAGAACTACCGTTCAGCGGAAAATGCCAGGGTGGACGCAAGAAGAAAATGTCATAGGTCTTTCCCACAGACTTTTGGTAAATCACAAAGGATATTTTTCACATTAATAGTTGAAATGCATTACGGGCTCTTTCCTACAATTTTATTCAAGGGGACGTTTAAAAAATTAAAGGGATAATATTTTGTTTTCTTGTTTATACAGTGTAGAGTAGTATTGTATTTACATATTGAAAATGTCTATTTATTGTAGACAACTTTCGCTTGTGATTGTTAAGGAAAACTCTTCAATGTGGTATTTTACTTATTCGCAAACATAACATAGTCAAAATATATGTTCTGAAAGTTTTGTAACTTCAAATAAATTTTACCAATCCACAGAATAATAAATTAGTTATCACATTCATACTTATAAATCTAAATTATAACAGGATTTTTTTCACATGTTATCCAATCAACTCAATGTTTTTCAATGTATATATTTATCATAACCCATGGGAAGAATGCGTATACTGAAATCACGATCGCTATGATTGATTCTACCCACCATAAACCATGGTTCACACATTCCACTGTTAACAAACTTGGGCACAGTGTTTCGTGTCGCACATGTGTAGGACTGCGTTTCATTTTGTCGCAGCTCTGTCTGTTTTTGCCTGCTTCTGATACAGTCTTTCATCCGTTAAGTGTTCAGACTCAGTAAAACTGAAATACAAATATTTTATGTATTTTATTACCTCATCGGTAATAAAATATGTAATACCCCCATTCTACCCAACGTATTCAGACATTCCAGAAATCAAAGTTCTTGGATCTGTCAAAAACAGGAAAAGACAATAATACAATTGTGGATCTCTTGTTTTCAAATACTTTTTAAAATTTGACTTGATCACCTCAAACTATTTTAACAAATTTAGGGGATGGTTGTGAATAAAGCATACAATAATACGAATCACTGTGCATGACTAAGTTTCCGAATCACATGTCTTGATTAAAAAGTGTTGTTTATATTTTTGTTGATATTATCAGAACTATAAAATTCTACCAGAATGAAAAAAACCCTTCTGCAACACATCTTTCGGCTATGTAGTTTTGTACAAGATATTCATAACAGCATTAAAATCTTATATACTTTATGAATCATTTACGTTACGACGTACTTCTGTATTCCATCAATTTTTTGTTGTTGCATATGTCATTTGAATCACCCTGTAGTAAATTGTTTCGTGAATTACAAAATCTGGTTTCTACATCACGAAATTCTGCTAGTTCTGTACGAGTTTAAGCATTGCTAATTTTTCAATAAACAGAACTCTTTATTATTCATTTGTGATTTGAAAGATTGAGGTTTCACTGTAGAAGGTTTCTTGCATAAAGACCAATTTGTGTTATTCTTAAGTGAAGATATTACTCAGTTTTAAGTTTTAATTATCAGTTTTAATTTTTTCATACCACTGTACATCTAGGAATTTCTTATGGTGATCAGAGTACTGCGAAGATCTTTTGGCCATAACTAGCGTGAAGTGTACGAAACATCGAAATATCCTAGACCAACTAATCCTCGCGCAAGCACATGAGTGACCGGCCGGGAGCGCCCGGCCTGGTGGCAAAGGGAGCGTCCAGGTCGGGCGGGCGGGCCGGCGGGCGGGCGCGCCGGTGACGGGTGCGGCGGGCGCGGGGTTGGCGCCGTCTCCGGGGTGATTAATCGCTCGCCGGATGCGACGCCATCTTGCGCTTCCGGCTAATTACACGCGTCCCCGCGGCGCGCCCTGAGCGACGCGGCCCGGAGCGGCGCGGAGCGGCGAGCCGCGCAGGTGGGAGGGGAAAGGAGGGGGAGGGGAGGGGAGGTGGGGGTGGGGGGCGCTCCGAGCCGTGCGCTCCCAAGGCGCGGCCTGCGAGACCCCAAAAGGGGGAAGGAACAAACGACGAGCTGAGGCGCACTATCACCTCGCCAAGTGAATCGGTTTTCTGCGCAGTCATCTGTTAGAGCCAATGTGCGAGTATCTCTGGTTGATGTGTCCCTGTCACACTTTTGAGTATTCAAGTGATAGTTATCTCTGATATAATTTTTGAATTTCATAGACATTTCTGATTAGTCGTCCTCTGAGGAGTATTTATTTTTTAATTCTCTCGCATTTTTTGTGGGATTTAAGGTGGCTGGATTATTGTCGGGTGTTAAAGTTGTGGAAGGACGCCTCTGTTACAAATATTTCAAAAATTTAAATACATCAAAGCTCTTTTATGTGATTATAAAACTGCTACAGAAGAAATAATCAATATCATCACACTAATAGAGTATAGATTGAACAAGCTTCTAGATAAATCAGTATATTCCAATTACTTGGCTGTTAGATTCAGCTACGATTACTTATTTTGATTAATAATTGTTTTAGTTTTCAAGAAAACATACTGAAAAGATATATGCTCTTGTTTCACTCATTTAAAGATAATACTTCCGACAATGTTACTAATCGCCCTCTGCTAAAACTGTAATGAAATGCCTTGGAGCGGAAATAGTCTATTTCCGTTTAGTTCAGGGATCAGATCCACCTTACTACTTTAGCAACCCCTTTCTTGATGTAACTTTAGGCTAGTATTAGTAAAACTAATATTAGAATATATGTTCCAATAATACATAGCCTGCAATTAATCAACATCAGTCTACCATATTTCACAGGACGAACTTGTAAAATTTAAACGAAAATTATAATTTACTGAAACTTAACATAACGTAACGTTTCGTAACGTAACATTTTATTGCAATTCTAGGCAAAATAGCCTAATTTAATAATTCTCCAACATCGAATATTAATAAAATGTCCAACGATACTTATTTCCGAAATAATTCTAATAAGTAATGTTTAAAAGAATCTCACGAAAAAAATATACTATAACCTAGTACAATTGGGGCGTTTCGTGCGCCGTTTATGCGCGGTTGCGCCGATGAAACGGGGGGCCATGGCGAAGAGAGGGGGCGGGCCGCAAAAACTGGGCCGAGAGTCAACAGCCTCCGGCGTCGCCTTGATTTACCACGAGATCCAGAGCCTGTTTGCTCGCTTCGGCGGGCGATGGCGGCAGGCGCAGCAGGGGGCCATGGAAGGGACGACAGACGATGGGGAGATGCGATCAAGGAGGTTCAAAGACGTTGGAATAGAAATAAACTACTCACTGAGGTCGTTGCTGTAACGAAATGTTTGGAAGGTCACCAGTGTAGTGGAAACGTGCGTACCTCATCGAAATCGTTGTGGGTCCGTTAGAATAATGAAATGTTCTTTTTGGTGCGTGTTCTTTTCTTTAGAATAACATGTTGTCCGGTGCATGTATTATTTAATTGTATGAAAATATCCGTGAGATAAGATAATGTAAGAGGTGTCAGGCATATATTAACTGTACGGACAAATTCATTGTTCCAAATTCCAATTAAGTATAAACGTTTGACTCTTCAGAACGAAATATTACGAGAGGAACATCTGTGTAATTTCTTAACAGTAATTAATTGCAAATGTTGAAGACCTTTCGTGTGAAACTTGCATATCTGTATCGTGAAATAAAATTCACAGTTGGCATAGAAAACATGTATCTAAACATTATCCATATATATAGCTAATGTTTTGGTTATTCGTTTCATATTTTTATTTCTGTTTCACTCACCCGGAAACAAAGATACACTGTCAGAAATTTCCGCATTACTTTTAATGTAAAAGTACATTAAAGTAAGTATCATGTACGTAAGTGAAATTTAATGTACCCCACAGTAACTTTAAAGTACGTGTGTATTAAATGTAATGTACGTGTACAATTAAATTTACGGTATACGTATACATTAAATTTACTGTATGTGTAAATTAAATTTACGTACATGATACTTACTTTAATGTACTTTTACATTGAAATTACTGTATTTGTGCATGGAATTTACTGTACATGTACTAACTTCAATATTTAATATTTGTTCAAATAATTGTCAGCCTGAGCGGGATTCAAACCCGTCTCTCCTGGTTTACGCCCACTTGGTCTAACCAATATCCTATCGAGACAATCAATACTTTGAACATGTTCTTAGGCCTGATGAATTGCCCGTTGGTATTTATGCAATTGTCACATTTTTGGACGCGTTTACGCTCGGAAATATGTCCCGCAGATGTAAAGAATACTAAGTTCTGATCTTGGTACTGAGTAACAATTGTATTTTAATATTTAAATTTGTTCAATGAATAGTCACCCCGGCCGGGATGCGAACCCGGGACTTCTGGTTTACGCGCAGGTGCTCTAACCACTGAGCTATTGTGACATCCAATTGCTTTAGCAGGTACTTAGGCCTAACGTATTGCTCGCTGTGATATGCATAATATATTCTTTACGTCTACGGAACATATTTCTTTAGACGTAATATGTATTAAATATGTATTAACTCTACAAAATTATGTATATTATTTATAATTGTCACTATTTCTTCACCTGTTTTGGACGCGTTTACGCTTGGAAATATGTTTCATAGCCGTAAAGAATACTAAATTCTGACATTGTTACAGTGACAATTCTTTGAAAAACTTTAAATATTTCCGGAGAATTTGAAAAAATTGGTAACTAAAGAATTAGCGTACTATGTACATCGCTACAATTTTATTATAGAGATTTTTACAATTTTATTTGTTACCAATTTGAATGTAAATACGAATTTTAAACATTTATTATTTTTTGTATACACGTTGAAAATATATTTTAAATTTATTATACGTAAGTTCAAATAGCAGAAGAAAATATTTCTAAAACCTACACTGATTTTAATTTTAACATTAAATTTAATGCACAAACACATTAAAATCGCTTTAACGCACACGGTACATTAAATTTAATGTACTGAACTACATTAAATCTACATTGATTTTAATTTACACATTATATTTAATGTACATGTACATTAACATCAATGTACACTGTACATTAACTTAATGTGAAAAGTGCATTAAACTACATTAAATTTAATGTAATTTCTGACAGTGTAATTAAAACGATCGCAAATGCAGGGACAGATTTGAAACCCGCGCGCAAATTATCCACTACAGTGGTGGTCACAGCCCCTTGCTTTTTATCCTCTTTCCTGAACTATATCCTTCATCGACTTTTTGTAAAGGGTGAAGGACGTTTCACAGTTATTCATAAAAAATCTCATTATAGTTTGCAACAAAAAATGTTAATTTTTCTACAAAGAAATACGGGTGTAGTGGAATAGAATGTAGAGATTCGTCAGCCAACATTACTTAAAACTGTTCTGTAAGGTTGGAATTCGCCGAAAGCGAAAGCCGTCGTTTACCAGAGGAAACAGTACGGGAAAGAAACGGTGAACAATAACTTATTGTTCATGATTTGAATGACGACCGTGTTTCTTTTATTTCTGACCATGTTGAAAAGACTAAACGTTCTTTTTGAAAGTAATATTTTTTTGTTATTTAAGGTCGCATCTACTACTAGGTTATTAGCGACCACTATTGGATTTAACGTTATGAGGATGAAACGATATGCTGATGACAGGAGGTGAAAGGACGATTACATACAACCATGTCCGAGGTCACTTCGACACCCTTGGCGTTCTCTGCCACGGGGCCGACAGTAATATTTTTGTATGCTCAAGAATGTGTTCTAATTTTTGCATCCTTTTTTAGGTTTGTCATTTTAATTGTATTATTCCCTGTAAAGGAAAGTTGCAGGTCTGCGAAATAAATAAATAGAACAAAATAGTATGTGAACATATGTACGAGATAGCGTTTATTGTTTCAAGTAATCTCAAGTGGCAGAGGAATATACGAACTGCTCGGATGAATATTCTGTCAGAAGGTTTGCTGTAAGGTTGGCACTATCCTTTACCCTCTTCTTTTTGGCAACATTTCGTATTTTCTCCTCTGAGGGTTGGCAGTTGCAACGTCTGTAAATGCATTGCAAAGTGTGTGTGTGTGCGTGTGTGTGTGTGTGTGTGTGTGTGTGTGTGTGTGTGTGTGTGTGTGTGTGTGCAAGCGCGCATGTGCATATTTGGGTATGTTTTCTCTCGCGCAGCATTTTTCCTCCCCCTCCCTCGAACGTATTTATTTTCCCCAAGGGTCCCCAGTGGGATCTTCTCAACGAGATATCTCGCAAATATTTATTTTCCTGGCGCACAGAAATGCTAAGTTTGGCTTTAAAAACGTTTCTATGATTATTTTGCATTTGATGTGACACATACTTGTGCTACGAGTAAGTAGCATTTGAGAAATATTTGTATTAAAGCTACGTAAAGTACCGTTGAATTTATCTTCTAAATATTACTATGTGTTAAATTAAACGAGACATTCAAAATAATTCAATTAAAAATTGTTTAACATTTATGAAACTGTTTATAGTGTTGATTCATGTTATGCACAGTTTTCAATTATAACATATTAATAATACCTATGTGCACATAATAGAAAAAAGTACTTTACTTTTGACGTTATTATTTATAGAAAAAATGTAAAAGAAATGTAATGTAAGAAAATCTAAAAGAAAGTGATTATTACATTTTTCTGTTTTACAAATGTTCCAGTTTACCAGGGTTTCGACATCGTTTCACTCATTGTACCCAACTTAAGGAAAGTCAACATTCACGAAAGAAAAAATTAAATGTGATTACATTAATTAACCGCATGTGCTTTGGTTGCAAAGTAAAGAGAAAAGAAACACTGAATGCACTGTAACTGAGCCACTAAAGTGGAGTCTCCTCCAAAAAATGTTAAAAAAATTTATTCAAAGAAGAAGAATTGTGAAATGAAAACTGGATTGCCATATTTCGTGAATATCTGGGAAATGAAAATACGTTGACCTAAACGCGTCTCATTGACAAAAAAATCCTGCATAAAACGAAAATTATTACAAAAATAAAAATTAAGGTACGAATATCCTCGTTATCTGGTACAGTTAATTGAATGAGATCATTATTCCACGCCTGTCGTCAAATTTAGAAATTAAACTGAGAAACGTCGTTTCGTAGTTCTTGTATTTTAATTTAATTTTAGTCTATTAGCTTTCTCGCTTCAATTTGTAGAATGTATTTCGATGAAAACTATTTTGTTCTCCATAGAAAGAATGAATGTAATCAATTTGAACCTTTTAATGAAGACTATCAATTTAATTAACACAATGTTACAATGTGGAGAGGAGATTATTCAACGTGTTAAAATAATTTATATTATAATAAAGTTTTATTATAAATAAACTATTAACTTGTATTACAGTGTTTATTTTACATTTCAGTGTGTTCAATAACTTCGTTAATTTCCTCCACAAAATGAACCCTAATTGAAAATTACTAGCCCGTTCTCTTCAAAAAGATCAAGAAGTTTTGACGCACACCCACTTGACACACAACCACTTTGAAGCACAACCGAATTACTTACTAGTTTAATTAGCTACATTTATTAGCTATCTTGTGAAAATAATGATGCTAAAGCCAGTGTCTGATCGGGAGGAACTACGGTGGAGAATTTTAGTCACTAGCTAGAAAACTAGGTCACTCATGCTCAGAAATTTAAAATAATGAATCAAAATAATATCGAACGTATTCAGAAATAATGTCCCGATTCTTAACTTTTTTAAAATTTCATTTTGTTTATTTACTTCGTACAGATCGTTCCGTTCAACAAATCCTCGTTCAAAAAATCCATGTTCTATGATCTCTACAGCACAGTATGGAATTGAAGACCTTGGAGTAATAATATGCTATGCCACATGTGTGATGAAATTGAGATATTAGTGTATTTCGACGCCACATATATGCATCTAGTTGTTGGGTTTCTATTTTAAAGATTCACCCAAGATGGGTGTGTAATTCAAAAATTAATGTTCTTCAAATCTAATGTAATTAGATGTATGTTGATTAGATAGATTGTTGATTTTATGTAGATTGTAATGTCTAAGCTTTTACTTTCCTTTTTCTCAAACTTACTTATAGTGGCATAGCATGTTATTGCCCCTAGGTCTTCATTTATCAATTTGGGTCTTCGGGAGGCTCTGTTATTCGGCCGCCTCGCAGGTGGGCGTGGGCGTGGGCGGGAGGAAACGGTTTTGGCGCGAGATAGACAGCTAGATCGCCTACTCCCAGAAATTTAAAAATAATCAGTCAATCAAAAAAGTGTTGAACGTATTCACAAATAGTTTCGTGATTCTTGATATTTTTTATGTAATTTTGTTCTCTCACTTCCTACAGATCGTTCCGTTCCATGAATCCTCATTGAAAATTGCAATTTTCTATGCTCTGTGCAGGGGGTACGGAATTATCAATTTGAGTCTAAGATTGTTTGAGTCTGCTATTCGGCCGCCTCTCGGGCGGGTGCGGGCGCGGGCGGGGGCGCGGGTGCTGGTGTGGACGTGGGCGGGAGGTGGCGGGAAGGAAACGTTTTGGGCGCGAGCTACATAGCTAGGTCACCCGCGCCCAGAACTTTAAAATAAATGAAAAGGATATTGAACTTATTCAGAAATAGTTTCGTGATACTTGATATTTTCTATTTCATTTTGTTCATTCACTTCGTACAGATCACTCTTCAATGAATCCTCATTGAAGATGGCAATATTCTACGCTCTGTACAGGACGGTACGCAATTATCAATTTGGGTCTTCGATAGACTCTGTTACTCGGCCGCCTCGCGGGCGGGAGGGGCGTGGAGGAAATGGCGCGGGGGCGGCGCCCAAGTTGGCCGGCGCGGCGCCGCGCGCTGGGGCAGCTCTAACTGCGCGGGCGCGCCCTGGAGGCCGACGCGGGATTCGCAATTACGCGAAGGAAATGACTTGTTTACGCCACTAGTCCCGGGCGGCGTTCGCGAATCGATTCGCAGCTAGTGCCCCGCGCCGCGCCACGATTGCACCTTTTGCATAGGGATTGCGCGCGCCGGAGGCCAGCCGCAGAGAGAATCGGCGGGGATTATTGGAGCGGTTTTCATAACACCAAGGAAAGGAAGTCTTTTAATAAAGAGGGAGTGATAACTAGATGGGATTTTGTACTCTTACGAAGGTAAACAACTACATAATGATTAAAAACAATTAAGTTCCATCTGCTGGGAAGTGTGAATTTACGTACTTAAAATATTTTCAAAAATCTAAAATGGGAATAAGGAAAATTAAAGTAAAATACTAGTTTAAATAGATTTACCTTGCAATTTTCTATACTTTTATTAACTTAATGGTATTTTTAATATTATAATTTTTGTATACAAAGTGTATACAAAGATCCAAAGAACGCTATGAAAATAATTAAAGTACCAATGTAATGTAATTCAGTAACACGGATCGTCTATAAATTACGTAACGCTAAAGAGAGAGGAAGGGGTTCTGAGGCAGCGTTGCGCTGCGTTACAGAGGGGTAGGGGGTATTTGTTAAGTGTTACATAACATTAATGTTTATTTTTTTACATTTTTTAACAGTTGCTGAAATAATTCCTTTTTCAAGTCCTAAAACATTAAAATATTAACTAATTAATTTCTTTTAAAAACCTGTACTAATGTATTTGTTGTAAATTGTTACAATGGAAATATTTTTTCAACTTTCTTTTAAATCTGTAAAATTACGAAGAAAATATTCAACACAGATATGAAGAGAAATCTAGAATCCATTTAAGTTGCCGCTGAAGACTCTTGTATTACCCACGACCGCGTGTGCATATCTGATCAACCATTTCTCGCCCAAGCAGTCTTCTTTCACTCACAACTTGCCCCAATCTTATTGTTAGGTGCAGCCAGCATCGCCAAATTTCTACTTTATCATTAATTTTAATATTCAACACAAGTAAAATAAATACAAATTTTTACTATGTCATAATTTATTTCCACTTCTTGCATTTAAAGGGGGGGTGTCGCAAGCTTTACATAATTATTTATGGCGGGTTCAAGCGCGCTTTTCGGGTGCGTCACAGGGGGGAGAGAGGGTATTGAAAATACTCTTAAATTTGCGTTACGTAATTTATGGACGGCCCTTTAACAAAAGTTTTAAAATAACTACACTAAGAAATCAATGTTTCTCATAATATTTCTCAGTTATCTGATAAAGAAAAGAATTAAGTAATCTATTATTTCTATTGTATATTTCTGGTTTGTTGCGATCTGCAGAGAATTTCTGTTACCTTTAGTCATTACTAATTACAAGTATAAAAGATGAGAATAGAGGAAAGCATTGCAAACAATGATCAAGTTTTTGTAGAAATGTTTAAATACGAGGTAAGTTTCACATAAAATCACAACTTCTTTTTGCGTTTATACAACTCACGTGCGTAGATTTTAAATATTTCCTTTCGCTTAACGTTCAACAAGTTGCAATGGCAGGTTAGTGGATTTAATGCAACCCTCATCTCCTAAGCTCCGGCAACCATTTGGGATAAAGCCGTCAGTTGGCACGTAAGCCGGATGTCTTCTTTACTCGGATGAAGTAACGCAATGAGGAAATGCAAACTCCGCCCCCGGTTCCTTTCTCCGTCTTCGCCAGCCAGCGCGCGCTCGTTGCCGCGGGAAAGGTCAGACAGCGACCGCGAGGCGATGCAAGCGCGGGCGCGGGGCGCGGGCGCGGGCATGGCGTTTGGAGGGGCGGAGGCGGGGACGAGGCGTAGAGAGCGAGGAGGGCGGGGCCGGGGACGAGACGACGGTGTGGACAAGACGGGAGCTGGGACGAGTGGGGAAGGAAGAGGTGGGGAGGGGCCGCGGACAAGGGAAGCGGGGACGAGACGGGAAGGGGATGCGGCGAGGGCGGGGTCGAGGGCGGGGTCGGGGGCGGGGTCGAGGGCGGGGTCGAGGGCGGGGTCGAGGGCGGAGTCGAGGGCGGGGTCGAGTTGACAGAGGGATGGAGGCGAGGGCCGGGACGAGACGAGAGCGGGGCGAGGTAAATGCTTGGACAGGACGGGGACTTGAACGAGGCGGGGGCGAGGCGATGGCGAGAATGAGGCAGGGTGGGGAGGAGATGGGTGCTGGCTCGAGGCGAATGCCGGAACAGGACGGGACTCGGACGAGGTGGTAGCGAGGGCGGGGACGGGGACGGGGGCGGGGGCGGGGACGAGCGAGGGCGTGGACGTGGCTAGGGGCAGCTGGCATTGGCGCTGGCGACTGCGGGGGGCGGGGTGGCAAGGACGGCGCACTCTGGGGGTAAGGTTTTTAATTGGGTTCACTTCAAAGCGGTGGCAGCGCTGCGCCTGCCCCCCCCCCGCCGGCCCTTGACTCGCCCTGAGGGCCGCGAGGCCGCGCGGCTGCGTGCAGTGACCTCGACGCAACCGCAGATTCAGTTCAAGAACGGTACACACTACGTAAATAATAATAAATGCATAATTGGAATATAAAAACGAGGATTAAAGAAACGCAATGAATGGTATAAACAAACTAATGGATACATACATTTTAGTACAAAAACAAATACCTGTTTTATGAAGTTTTGGTTCAATGCCTTTTGAGTTAGTTGAAGATGTAGTCTTTCGCGACCAGAGTCCTGTCCATGCTCCCGACTGCCAGCTTGACCTTATGTTGCCAACGTTTCGTTTAAGCACTTCTCTGAAGTACACCACAAGTTCAATCATGGTACCTCGTCTTGGAAAACTTTTTTCTTTAGTTTTTCACTTGATCTAAAATATCATTATATCCACCGTGCTTTATCGAAAATTCATTATATTCAGAATGAAATCAATAAAAATTCCCAAAAGATGCATAAATAACGTTATTTATTCGATAAATGATTGATTCATTTTGATCGCGCTGATAGCTGCGAGTTTTTGATCCTGTCTCAAAACGTCGCGGATTTAGCGCATTCTAGCGCCTGAACTGTTTGTGAAAAAATTAAAATTATGTTAAAATTGTAGGAAATTTTACCTACTTTCATTATTTGTATCATGTTATTTCGATTGCGCGTATTTTCGATTAAAACACTTTTCAAAATAAAAGAAGAAAACGGAAAAAATAAAGAAGTGTTTCTGTTTTAACAGTTTTCTCTTGAAACAATTTCTGTTGGTGTCAAAACCTTAGTAAAACATCGGAATATTTTCCTTGATCGGGGCGTTGAGAGCACCGTTTGACTGGACTATTTGGTCAGGTCTCGGGGCAATGCCCCGTTTGAGGTTATCTGGAGAGCGGAAAACGACGTCAATCATCACAGAATCTCACGTTCTACACCGCCACTTCCCCACTTCTCAAAATACAACATACAGTACACTTACGAAACTGATGTTCTAAGTAGTAGACTTACACAGAATCAAAACTAAGAATTCTTTCTCTATTGCTTGGCGTTAAAGGATTCTTGGCCCATCGAACAGTCGAGGCACACTGACAGTAAAGTTACACTTCTGAATCGCATAAAGTGAAATGTGGATGTATGTACTTTGAGAAAAATTCAAGAATCCATTCTCCATGTATGATTTGTTATTTTTATTCTTACGTCTTCAGATGAGTAACATGAGATTAACTGAGTCATACATGACGTTCTAGCACTGCACCCAGCATTATTTCTGATTTCTTCGGAAACTAGTAGGTGCTTCAATGGCACATACACTTTCAAGATTATTGTAACTTTTGTAATTTTTCAAAATTTCAGAGTTCAACAAAAAAGGAAACTGTGCCATTTTTAGAAGCGTACTGATGGTGTTGAGCTTTTTGGGAAGAAAATTTAAAGATAAAACTTTTTTTAAATTCGCCTATATTTCACTCAGAATTGCGCGAATGCTGTTCATATTTTCGAAAAATTGTTCTTGAACTTACTGTCTTATTTAAAGATCTGAAATACAGATTTCATTATGAAAAACGTACGTTTTCAGTATCGTAGTTGGAGGAAGATACTAACATTTTTTTAACTCTTTGATTTTTGATATCTTGGAGAATTTAATAAAAGTTAAACTTGCACCATTAAACAAGCATGCTTCTGCTTTTTCCGAAAAAAAAAAAAACAACAAAAATTTGAAGCCGTTTTTTGGGATTTTTTTTAAATATAAGGCTTCTTGTAAATAACACTCATACATCAAAATATCTCTTTCAAATTCTCATGGGTCTCAAATTCGGCCAGATTGATCTCGGAAAATCAGTTTTGGAGAAAAACTTCTAAACGGTTTAGACTCTCGTTTTTACCACAGATGAACGGGCAGGCAGAGAGTTCTGCGGCAAACCAATTTTCCAATAAGAAGGAGCCACAAAACGTGGATTCTGAATACATAATGTGTTACAGGAAGTAATTTACTGTAGTATAATAAACACGATTTATCCACTTCTTTGTTATCACGACCCCAAAATACGATATTTTCTGACAAAATGTGGTCTTTTTATTATCTAAGTAGGTTAGAAAGTAAAAACTATCCTGAACACCAATCTAGCCCAAAGATTCTTTTTAATCGAAAATTCGACTATCTTTACTGTCCGAAACCTGAATTAGGAAAATCTTGAAAATGTCTGGAAGTCAGAGACATATTTTTAGTAATTTTTATATTTTCTTGGGTCGCAATCTATATGTAAAAATGCATCATTGGCTATTCTACTAGGAGGGATAGTAATGATTGATTAAACTGTGTGAAGACTTAAATTTTTGTGCAAAGAGTTAAACGTTCGTTCTCTTTCTTAATTTATCATTATAACCTTAGTCAGTTGAAACAAATGACTTCAAAAGAAAACTAGGGAGGATTCGTTGACGATTATGCAAATTTCCTGACTGGAAAAGGCACTGAATTCCATCGTTATATTGAATAACCAATATTCATAATGCACCAAAGTGAACAGTTTGACTTACTCTTTATTCAGGAGGTGAGTTTACACACATTTTTCTGCTTTCGTTGCGATGACAACTACTTAAAAGATCTACTACGCGTAATACAAAGCTCCGAAACTTCCTTTATCATCTTTTTTATGGCATAATCTTCAATTACACCTTCAAGAGAACACACAGATAAATTAATTATATTCATGACAGAGAAAATATTTTAATGGAACAAATACTAAAAGAACTTCAATGAAAAAATCACATAAAGTTGTAAGTTGTAAACACAAACTTGAATGCAGAACATATTGATTTGCATCCTTTGAATA
>JAHLJT010009355.1:6154011-6263574 GCA_031308135.1 Acheta domesticus | reverse complement strand
CCCTGAGCGACGGCGGCCCGGAGCGGCGCGGAGCGGCGAGCCGCGCAGGTGGGAGGGGAAGGAGGGGGAGGGGAGGTGATGGGGTGGGGTGGGAGGGCGCTCCTCGAGGGCACGTGCGCTCCCAAGGCGGCGGCCTTTGCCGAGTAACCCCAAAGGGGGAAGGAACAAACGACGAGCTGAGGCGCACTATCATCTCGCCAGAGTGATCGGTTTTCTGCGCAGTCATCTGTTAGAGCAACCATGTGCGAGTATCTCTGGTTGATGTGTCCCTGTCACACTTTTGAGTATTAAAGTGATAGTTATCTCGGATATAGTTTTTGAATTTGATAGACATTTCTGAATAGTCGTCCTCTGAGGAGTATTTTATTTTTTCGATTCTCTCTCTCACATTTTTTGTGGGATTTAAGCTGGCTGGATTATTGTCGGATGTGAAAGTTGTGGAATGGAAAGAAAAGTACGCCTCTGTTACAAATATTTCAAAAATTTCAAATATTTCAAAGCTCTTTTATGTGATTATAAACTGCTACAGAAGAAATAATCAATATCATCACACTAATAGAGTATAGATTGAACAAGCTTCTAGATAAATCAGTATATTCCAATTACTTGGCTGTTAGATCCAGCTACGATTACTTATTTGATTAATAATTGTTTTAGTTTTCAAGAAAACATACTGAAAAAGATATGTGCTCTTGTTTTACTCATTTAAAGATAATACTTCCTGACAATGTTACTAATCGCCCTCTGCTAAAACTTTAATGAAATGCCTTGAAGCGGAAATAGTCTATTTCCGTTTAGTTCAGGGATCAGATCCACCTTACTACTTTAGCACCCCTTTCTTAATGTAACTTTAGGCTAGTATTAGTAAAACTAATATTAGAATATATGTTCTAATAATACATAGCCTGGCAATTAATCAAAATCTAGTCTACCATATTTCACAAGCACGAACTAGAAAGTTAAAAACGAAAATTGTAATTCACTGAAACGTCTACAAAACGATAAAACGTTACCCGATAATCGTAACGTACATTTATTGCAATTCTAGCGAAATAGCCTGAATTTAATAATTCTCCAACATCGAATAGTAATAAAATGTCTAACGATAATTATTTTGAAATAATTCTAATTAGTAATGTTTAAAAGAATCTCACAAAAAAAATATACTATAACCTAGTACGATTGGGGCGTTTGGTGCGCCGTTTATGCGCGGGTGCGCCGATGAAACGGAGGGCCAGGGGGAAGGGAGGGGGCGGGCCGCAAAAACTGGGCCGAGAGTCAACAGCCTCCGGCGTCGCCTTGATTTACCACGAGATCCAGAGCCTGTTTGCTCGCTTCGGCGGGCGAATGGCGGCGGCGGCGGCAGGCGCAGGAGGGGGCCTTGGAAGGGACGACAGACGATGGGGAGATGCGATCAAGGAGGTTCAAAGACGTTGGAATAGAAATAAACTTCTCACTGTGCTCGTTGCTGTAACGAAATAATTGGAAGGTCGCCAGTGTAGTGGAAATATAGAAATCGTGGTGGGTACGTTAGAATAACGAAATGTTCTTTTTAGTGCGTGTTCTTTTCTTTAGAATAACATGTTCTTTCCGGTGCATGTATTATTTAATTGTATGAAAATATCCGTGATATAATATTACGAGGTGTCAGGCATTTATTAAATGTACAGACAAATTCATTGTTCCAATTCCAATCAAGTATAAACATTTGACTCTTCAGAACGAAATATTACGAGAGGAACATGTGTTATTTCTTAACAGTAATTAATTGCAAATGTTGAAGATCTTTTGTGTGAAACTTGCATATCTGTATCGTGAAAGAAAATTGACAATTGGCACAGAAAACATATATATATATATATATATATATATATATATATATATATATATATATATAGCTAATGTTTTGGTTTTTCATTTCATATTTTTATTTCTGTTTCACTCACCCGGAAACAAAGATAATGAAAACGAGCGCAAATGCAGAGACAGATTTGGAACCCGCGCGCAAATTATCCACTACAGCGGTGGTCACAGCCCCTTGCATTTTATCCTCTGTCCTGAACTATATCCTTCATCGACTTTTGTAAAGGGTGAAGGACGTTTTCACAGTTTATCATAAAATATCTCATAATAGTTTGCAACAAAAATGTTGATTTTTCTACAAAGAGATACGGGTATAGTGAATAGAATGTGGAGATTCGTCAGCCAACATTACTTAAAACTGTTCTGCAAGGCAGGAATTCGCCGAAAGCGAAAGCCGTCGTTTACCAGAGAAAACAGTACGGGAAAGAAACGGTGAAGAATAACTTATTGTTTATGATTTGAATGACGAACGTGTTCTTTTATTTCTGACCATATTGAAAAGACTAAACGTTCTTTTGAAAGTAATTTTTTTTGTTATTTAAGGTAGCGTCAACTACTATGTCATTAAGGTCATTAGCGACCACTATTGGATTTAACGATATGGTATGAGGACAAGCGATATGGCGATGACAGGGGGTGAAAGGACGATTACATACAACCATGTCCGAGATCACTTCGACACTACTGCCTTGGCGTTCTCGGCCACGGGGCTGACAGTAATATTTTTGTATGCTCAAGAATGTGTTCTAATTTTTGCATCCTTTTTTAGGTTTGTCGTTTTAATTGTATTCCCTGTAAAGGAAAGTTGCAGGTCTGCGACATAAATAAATAAATAGAACAAAAATAGTATGTGATCATATGTACGCGATAGCGTTTATTGTTTCAAGTAATCTCAAGTGGCAGAGGAATATTCGAACTGCTCGGATGAACATTCTGTCAGGAGGTTTGTTGTAAGGTTGGCACTATTCTTTACCCTCTTCTTTTTGGCAACATTTCGTATTTTCTCCTCTGAGGGTTGGCAGTTGCAACGTCTGTAAATGCATTGCAAAGTGTGTGTGTGTGTGTGTGTGTGTGTGTGTGTGTGTGTGTGTGTGTGTGTGTGTGTGTGCAAGCGCGCATGTGCATATTTGGGAATGTTTTCTCTCCGCGCAGCATTTTTCCTCCCCCTCCCTCGAACGTATTTTATTTTCCCCAAGGGTCCCCAGTGGGATCTTCTCACGAGATATCTCGCAAATATTTATTTTCCTGCCGTACAGAAATGCTAAGTTTGGCTTTAAAAACGTTTCTATGATTTTTTTGCATTTGATGTGACACATACTTGTGCTACGAGTAAGTAGCATTTGAGAAATATTTGCATTAAAGCTACGTAAAGTACCGTTGAATTTATCTTCTAAATATTACTATGTGTTAAATTAAACGAGACATTTAAAATAATTCAGTTAAAAATTGTTTAAAATTAAGAAACTGTTTATAGTGTTGATTCATGTTATTCACAGTTTTCAATAATAACATATTAATAATACCTATGTGCACATAATAGAAAAAAGTACTTTACTTTTGACGTTATTATTTATAGAAAAAATGTAAAAGAAATGTAATGTAAGAAAATCTAAAAGAAAGTGATTATTACATTTTTCTGTGTTACAAATGTTCCAGTTTACCAGGGTTTCGACATCGTTTCACTCATTGTACGCAACTTAAGGAAAGTCAACATTCACGAAAGAAAAAATTAAATGTGATTACATTAATTAACCGCATGTGCTTTGGTTGCAAAGTAAAGAGAAAGAAACACTGAATGCACTGTAACTGAGCCACTAAAGTGGAGTCTCCTCCAAAAAATGTTAAAAAAATATATTGAAAGAAGAAGAATTGTGAAATGAAAACTGGATTGCCATATTTCGTGAATATCTGGGAAATGAAAATACGTTGACCTAACGCGTCTCATTGACAAAAAAAATCCTGCATAAAACGAAAATTATTACAAAAATAAAAATTAAGGTACGAATATGCTCGTTATCTGGTACAGTTAATTGAATGAGATCATTATTCCACGCCTGTTGTCAAATTTAGAAATTAAACTGAGAAACGTCGTTTCATAGTTCTTGTATTTTAATTTAATTTTAGTCTATTAGCTTTCTCGCTTTCAATTTGTAGAATGTATTTTGATAAAAACTATTTTGTTCTCCATAGAAAGAATGAATGTAATCAATTTGAACCTTTTGATGAAGACTATCAATTAATTAACACAATGTTACAATGTGGAGAGGAGATTATTCAACATGTTAAAATAGTTTATATTATAATTTTGTTTATAATAAAGAATTATTATAAATAAACTATTAACTTGTATTACAGTATTTATTTTTACATTTCAGTGTGTTCAATAACTTCGTTAATTTCCTCCACAAAATGAACCCTAATTCAAAATTACTAGCCCGTTCTCTTCAAAAAGATCAAGAAGTTTTGACGCACAACCGAATTACCACTTTGAACGCACACCCACTTGACACACAACCACTTTGACGCACAACCGAATTACTTATTAGTTTAATTAGCTACATTTATTAGCTCACTATCTTGTGAAAATAATGATGCTAAAGCCAGTGTCTGATCGGGAGGAACTACGGTGGAGAATTTTAGTCACTAGCTAGAAAACTAGGTCACTCATGCTCAGAAATTTAAAATAATGAATCAAAAGTAATATCGAACGTATTCAGAAATAATGTCCCGATTCTTAACTTTTTTAAAATTTAATTTTGTTTATTTACTTCGTACATATCGTTCCGATCAACAAATCCTCGTTCAAAAAATCCATGTTCTACGATCTCTACAGCACAGTATGGAATTGAAGACCATGGAGTAATAATATGCTATGCCACATGTGTGATGAAATTGAGATATTAGTGTATTTCGACGCCACATATATGCATCTGGGTGTTGGGTTTCTATTTTAAAGATTCACCCAAGATGGGTGTGTAATTCAAAAATTAATGTTCTTCAAATCTAATGCAATTAGATGTTGTATGTTGATTAGATGTTGTAATATGTAGATTGTTATGTCTAAACTTTTACTTTCGTTTTTCTCAAACTTACTTATAGTGGCATAGCATATTATTGCCCCGAGGTCTTCATTTCTCAATGTGGGTCTTCGATAGACTCTGTTATGCGGCCGTCTCGCGGGTGGGTGTGGGCGTCGACGGGAGGGGGCGGGGAGGAATAGATAGCTAGGTCGCTTACGCCCAGAAATTTAAAAATAATTAGTCAATCAAAAGTGTGTTGAGCGTATTCACAAATAGTTTCGTGATTCTTGATATTTTTTATTTAATTTTGTTCTCTCACTTCCTACAGATCGTTCCGTTCCATGAATCCTCATTGAAAATTGCAATGTTCTATACTCTGTGCAGGGCGGTACGGAATTATCAATTTGAGTCTAAGATTGTTTGAGTCTGCTATTCGGCCGCCTCTCGGGCAGGCGCGGGCGCGGGTGCGGGCGCGGGTGTGGGCGTGGGGCGTGGGCGTGGGCGTGGGCGTGGGCGTGGGCGGGAGGTGGCGGGAAGGAAACGTTTTGGGCGTGAGGTAGTTATCTAGATCACCCGCGCCCAGAACTTTAAAATAAATGAAAAGGATATTGAACTTATTCAGAAAGAGTTTCGTGATACTTAATATTTTCTACTTCATTTTGTTCATTCACTTCGTACAGATCACTCCGTTCAATGAATCCTCATTGAAGATGGCAATATTCCACGCTCTGTACAGGACGGTACGCAATTATCAATTTGGGTCTTCGATAGACTCTGTTATTCGGCCGCCTCGCGGGCGGGCGGGGCGTGGAGGAAATGGCGCGGGGGCGGCGCCCAAGTTGGCCGGCGCGGCGCCGCGCGCTGGGGCAGCTCTAACTGCGCGGGCGCGCCCTGGAGGCCGACGCGGGATTCGCAATTACGCGAAGGAAATGACTTGTTTTACGCCACTAGTCCCGGGCGGCGTTCGCGAATCGATTCGCAGCTAGTGCCCCGCGCCGCGCCGCGCCGCACCACGATTGCACCTTTTGCATAGGGATTGCGCGCGCCGGAGGCCAGCCGCGGAGAGAATCGGCGGGGATTATTGGAGCGGTTTTCATAACACCAAGGAAAGGAAGTCTTTTAATAAAGAGGGAGTGATAACTAGATGGGATTTTGTACTCTTACGAACGTAAACAAGTACATAATGATTAAAAACAATTAAGTTTCATCTGCTGGGAATTTACATACTTAAAATATTTTCAAAAAATCTAAAATGGGAATAAAGAAAATTAAAGTAAAATACTAGTTTTAAATGGATTTACCTTGCAATTTTCTATACTTTTATTAACTTAATGGTATTTTTAATATTATAATTTTTGTATACAAAAGTGTACACTAAGATCCAAAGAACGCTATGAAAATAATTAATGTACCAGTAATTCAGTAACACTTACGGATCGTCTATAAATTACGTAACGCTAAAGAAAGAGGAAGGGGTTCTGAGGCAGCGTTACGCTGCGTTACATTGGGGTAGGGGGTATTAGTTAAATTAATATTTACGTAACATTAATATTTATTTTTTTACATTTTTTAACAGTTGCTGAAATAATTCTTTTTTCGAGGCGTGTACTAAAACATTAAAATATTAACTAATTAATTTCTTTTAAAAACCTGTACTAATGTAATTGTTGTAAATTGTTACAACAAATGGAAATATTTTTTCAACTTTCTTTTAAATCTGTAAAATTACGAAGAAAATATTCAAAACTGATATGAAGAGAATTATAGAATCCATTTAAGTTGCCACTGTAGACTCTTCATTTTACCCACGACCGCTTGTGCATAGCTGATCAACCATTTCTCGCCCAAGCAGTCTTCTTTCAGTCACAACTTGTCCCAATCTTATTGTTAAGTGCAGCCAGTATCGCCAAATTTCTACTTTATCATTAATTTAATATTCAACGCAAGTAAAATAAATACAATTTTTTACTCTGCCATAATTTACTTTCACTTCTTGCATTTAAAGGAGGGGGTGTCGCAAGCTTTACATAATTATTTAGGGGGGTTCAAGCACGCGTTACGGGTGCGTTACAGGGGGAGAGGGGGTATTGAAAATACTCTAAATTTGCGTTACGTAATTTATGGACGGCCCTTTAACAAAAGATTTAAAATAACTATACTAAGAAATCAGTGTTTCTCATAATATGTCTCGGTTATGTGATAAAGAAAAGAATTAAGTAATCTATTATTTTCTATTGTATATTTCTGGTTTGTTGCGATCTGCAGAGAATTTCTGTCACCTTTAGTCATTACTAATTACAATTATAAAAGATGAGAGGAAAGCATTGCAAACAATGATCAAGATTTTGTAGAAATGTTTAAATACGAGGTAAGTTTCACATAAAATCACAACTTCTTTTTGCGTTTATACAACTCACGTGCGTAGATTTTAAATATTTCCTTTCGCTTAACGTTCAACAAGTTGCAATGGCAGGTTACTGGATTTAATACAATCCTCATCTCCTAAGCTCTGGCAACCACTTGCCGTCCATTGGCACATAAGCCGGATGTCTTCTTTACTCGGATGAAGTAACGCAACGAGGAAATGCAAACTCCGCCCCCGGTTCCTTCCTCCGTCTTGGCCAGCCAGCGCGCGCTCGTTGCCGCGGGAAAGGTCAGACAGCGACCGCGAGGCGATGCAAGAGCGGGCGCGGGCGCGGGCGCGGCATGGCGTTTGGAGGGGCGGAGGCGGGGACGAGGCGTAGAGAGCGAGGAGGCGGGGTCGGGGACGAGACGACGGTGTGGACAAGACGGGAGCTGGGACGAGTGGGGAAGGAAGGAGGTGGGGCGGGGCCGCGGACAGGGGAAGCGGGGACGAGACGGGAAGGGGATGCGGCGAGGGCGGGGAAGAAGTGAGGGCGGGGTCGAGTTGACAGAGGGATGGAGGCGAGGGCCGGGACGAGACGAGAGCGGGGCGAGGTAAATGCTGGACAGGACGGGGACTCGAACGAGGCGGGGGTGATGGCGAGGGCGGGGAGGAGATGGGTGCTGGCTCGAGGCGAATGCTGGGACTCAGACGGGGCAGTGGCGCAGGCACGGACTGGGACAAGGGCGGGGACGGGGCGGGGACGGGGCGGGACGGGGCGGGGACGGGGCGGGGACGAGGCGAGTGCGAGGGCGTGGCGAAGCAAATGCTTGGACAGGACGGGGACTTGAACGGGGCGGGGGCGAGGCGAGGGCGAGGATGAGGCAGGGAGGGGAGGAGATGGGTGCTGGCGCGAGGCGAATGCCGGAACAGGACGGGACGGGGCGGGGAAGGGGCGGGGCGGGGACGGGGTTGGGGACGGGGGCGGGGCGGGGACGGGGTGGGAACGGGGACGGGGAGGGGGCGGATGCGGGGACGGGGACGGGGCGGGGATGGGGGCGGGGACGGGGGCGGGGACGGGGACGGGGGCGGGGACGGGGGCGGGGACGGGGGTGGGGACGGGGGGCGGGGACGGGGGCGGGGACGGGGGCGGGGACGGGGGCGGGGGCGGGGACGAGCGAGGGCGTGGACGTGGCTAGGGGCAGCTGGCATTGGCGCTGGCGACTGCGGGGGGCGGGGGTGGCAAGGACGGCGCACTCTGGGGGTAAGGTTTTTAATTGGGTTCACTTCAAAGCGGTGGCAGCGCTGCGCCTGCCCCCCCCCGCCGGCCCTTGACTCGCCCTGAGGGCCGCGAGGCCGCGCGGCTGCGTGCAGTGACCTCGGCGCAACCGCAGATTCAGTTTTGCTCAAGAATGGCACACACTACGTAAATAACAATAATAAATGCATAATTGGAATATAAAAACGAGGATTAAAGAAACGCAGATGGTATAAACAAACTAATGGATAAATACATTTTAGTACAAAATACAATACTATTTTATGAAGTTTTGGTTCAATGCCTTTTGAGTTAGTTGAAGATGTAGTCTTTCGCGACCAGAGTTCTGTCCATGCTCCCGACTGCCAGCTTGACCTTATGTTGCCAACGTTTCGTTTAAGCACTTCTCTGAAGTACACCACAAATTCAATCATGGTACCTCGTCTTGGAAAACACTTTTTTTCTTAGTTTTTCACTTGATCTAAAATATCATTATATCCATCGTGCTTTATCGAAAATATCATTATATTCAGAATGAAAATCAATAAAAATTCCCAAAAGATGCATAAATAACTTTATTTATTCGATAAATGATTGATTCATTTTGATCGCGCTGATAACTGCGACTTTTTGATCCTGTCTCAAAACGTCGCGGTTTTAGCGCATTCTAGTGCCTGAACTGTTTGTGAAAAAATTAAAATTATGTTAAAATTGTAGGAAAATTTTACCTACTTTCATTATTTGTATCATGTTATTTTCGATTGCGCGTATTTTCGATAAAACACTTTACGAAATAAAAGAAGAAAACTGAAAAAAGCACGAAGTGTTTGTGTTTTAAACAGTTTTCTCTTGAAACAATTTCTGTTGGTGTCAAAACCTTAGTAAAACATCGGAATATTTTCCTTGATCGGGACGTTGAGAGCACCGTTTGACTGGACTATTAGGTCAGGTCTCGGGGCAATGTCCCGTTTGAGGTTATCTGGAGAGCGGAAAACGACGTCAATCATCACAGAATCTCACGTTCTACACCGCCACTTCCCTACTTCTCAAAATACAACATACAGTACACTTACGAAACTGATGTTCTAAGTAGTAGACTTACACAGAATCAAAACTAAGAATTCTTTCTCTACTGTTTGGCGTTAAACGATTCTTGGGCCCATCGAACAGTCGAGGCACACTAACAGTAAAGTTACACTTCTGAATCGCATAAAGTGAAATGTGGATGTATGTACTTTGAGAAAAATTCAAGAATCCATCGTCCATGTATGATTTGTTATTTTATTCTTACGTCTTCAGATGAGTAAACATGAGATTAACTGAGTCATACATGACGTTCTAGCACTGCTACCCAGCATTATTTCTGATTTCTTCGGAAACTAGTAGGTGCTTCAATAGGCACATACACTTTCTCAAGATTATTGTAACTTTTGTAATTTTTCAAAATTTCAGAGTTCAACAAAAAAGGAAACTGTGCCATTTTTAGAAGCGTACTGATGGTGTTGAGCTTTTGGGAAGAAAATTTAAAAGATAAAACTTTTTTTAAATTCGCCTATATTTCACTCAGAATTGCGCGAATGCTGTTCATATTTTCGAAAAATTGTTCTTGAACTTACTGTCTTATTTAAAGATCTGAAATACAGATTTCATTATGAAAAACGTACGTTTTCAGTATCGTAGTTGGAGGAAGATACTAACATTTTTTTAACTCTTTGATTTTTGATATCTTGGAGAATTTAATAAAAGTTAAACTTGTCACCATTAAACAAGCATGCTTCTGCTTTTTCCGAAAAAAAAAAAACAACAAAAATTTGAAGCCGTTTTTGGGATTTTTTTAATATAAGGCTTCTTGTAAATAACACTCATACATCAAAATATCTCTTTCAAATTCTCATGGGTCTCAAATTCGGCCAGATTGATCTCGGAAAATCAGTTTTGGAGAAAAAACTTCTAAACGGTTTAGACTCTCGTTTTTTACCACAGATGAACGGGCAGGCAGAGAGTTCTGCGGCAAACCAATTTTCCAATAAGAAGGAGCCACAAAACGTGGATTCTGAATACATAATGTGTTAGAGGAAGTAATTTACTGTAGTATAATAAACACGATTTATCCACTTCTTTGTTATCACGACCCCAAAATACGATATTTTCTGACAAAATGTGGTCTTTTTTATTATCTAAGTAGGTTAGAAAGTAAAAAACTATCCTGAACACCAATCTAGCCCAAAGATTCTTTTTAATCGAAAATTCGACTATCTTTACTGTCCGAAAACCTGAATTAGGAAAATCTTGAAAATGTCTGGAAGTCAGAGACATATTTTTAGTAGTTTTTATATTTTCTTTGGGTCGCAATCTATATGTAAAATGCATCATTGGCTATTCTACTAGGAGGGATAGTAATGATTGATTAAACTGTGTGAAGACTTAAATTTTTGTGCAAAGAGTTAAACGTTCGTTCTCTTTCTTAATTTATCATTATAACCTTAGTCAGTTGAAACAAATGACTTCAAAAGAAAACTAGGGAGGATTCGTTGACGATTATGCAAATTTCCTGACTGGAAAAGGCACTGAATTCCATCGTTATATTGAATAACCAATATTCATAATGCACCAAAGTGAACAGTTTGACTTACTCTTTATTCAGGAGGTGAGTTTACACACATTTTTCTGCTTTCGTTGCGATGACAACTACTTAAAAGATCCTACTACGCGTAATACAAAGCTCCGAAACTTCCTTTATCATCTTTTTTATGGCATAATCTTCAATTACACCTTCAAGAGAACACACAGATAAATTAATTATATTCATGACAGAGAAAATATTTTAATGGAACAAATACTAAAGAACTTCAATGAAAAATCACATAAAGTTGTAAGTTGTAAACACAAACTTGAATGCAGAACACATTGATTTGCATCCTTTGAATAATATTCATGTATTCGTAATCATATAAAACCTTTGATTTTCGGTTGAGAAGTTAAATTGAATCATTACAAGCGGCTTATTTCATCTAATGAACATATGTACTCTAAATATCGTTTCCATCCAGGACGTTTCTGGGTGAACCTTAAACCTGTGTAATTTTTTATACGAAAATTCGCTTTAAGACTACTGAAAGTTGAATAGTAAGTAAGCAAATTGTTCTGATCTCGTATTTTCAGCATACTTAGCTTCATATTCTCAGACAAAACGCCATTCTTTTAAATTCTCTACAGCCAATTTAAGGTTCTCTGTGATTTATTGGAAATTAAACTTTTGTCAAGTACCCTTGAAACTTTGCATTGAAATTCTCTTACTTTACCGTCCACATAGAAATAATCTTTACAAACTTCAATATTTAATGAAAATTATTGAACTTGCGCCAACTGAAAGTAGTTCAAACTTTTTCATTTGCTATTGTTCTAAATGTAGTATTTCTAAACATAGTAATCCTAATTTTAAAGAAGTTATCGCTTTTGTATGTGTTTCTTTGTTTAAAAACATAGATAATTTATAAATGATGAAAACATTATCTAATAATATATTTAGTTTAATAATGATAATCAGTAATAATGATTATCATTTTATGATAATATTAATTATTATTATTATAACCAAAATGTGTGACGAAGCGTATTTTTTTTCAGTGCAATGAATATCTGGTCAGTTCCAGTCTTCACATACTCCTACGGTATCGTAAAATGAAGAGAATCTGACCTTAAGGAAGCTGAGCATATTAACTAGGTGAACTTTCAAAAACCTTTATTGGCTCTATATTAATTCTTTTGTTAGGATACAATAACTGGCTCGAAACGTGGTGGGTTGGGAATTAATATAAAAAATCTTGAGCCTCAAGCACAAAAAAAGTATACTTCAGCTGTGCCTAGCAACATCTTATCGAACTTATACAACTAGTTTATAAGTTAACTAAGTTACTAACTTATAAAAGACAGTGGATACATGCTTCTAATTTTCGTAAAGGAAATACAAGATTAATATCTAAACCAATCTATTTAAGATGCAAGTAAGATAAGCAATTAACGGGCGATTTCCAAACTTTTTCATAGATGAAATTGATGAACATTCGTCAGCAATTTGGCTCGCTGGCAACCACCTATATTCAGAAACAGAAGGGTTGCCATGAAGTCCACAACAGAGAACAATTACTCGACAAACATTCAAACATGTCATTGCTTTTCGTTCTGCATTATCAGAGACATTTTATCTGGGAAAGAACAATCAGTTTTCTAAACTAATTTATTGGGAAATTGCCGTTAAGAACAACCTATTGAGTTCGTCCCACAACCTCTTTGTATAAATACCACCCAGTTAATGGAATCAAATAAAAGGCTACTGTATTGAGATAGTTCGATCCCACGACGAAACGCTGGATTTTAATAAACCAGATGACCTAAATATTGAGGAAAAAATAAATCCTAACTTCCATGCCTGCCGCTCTCTCTTTCCAAAATAAAGAAAAAAGAGACAATGACATATGAATGAAAAACACATAAAATGTAATTGGGGTAAAAAGAAATGCCTCTGTGGTATCTAGTGTTTCTGGTTTCGTCTCCAGAAACTTCCGAAAAATATAACGTGCACAGCCACAGACCATCCTGACCGACCGTTAAAACGGGGCACTCTT
This sequence comes from Acheta domesticus, assembly GCA_031308135.1. Lineage (NCBI taxonomy): Eukaryota > Metazoa > Arthropoda > Insecta > Orthoptera > Gryllidae > Acheta > Acheta domesticus. Next base: position 6,250,464 of record JAHLJT010009355.1, on the reverse strand, counting down.
ACGAAATACAGAGAGTCACGAAGGTTTTGCCATAAGTGAGAACAATACAATAAATGGCTTCTGTAAATTTTCAAAATATTACTTTTTTGGCATAAAACTGTTGTCCTAAAGACAGATTTTGAAAATAAGAACATTTATAATTTTTAGAAATTACTCGCAAAATACCCGGCGTTGTTCAGGTTTTTTCATATTCAATCGTGAAAGAAGAAAACGTCTCCGTGGCTCCCCGTGACTCTCTGTATCTGTTTCTATCTAGCCCATCTCTGTCCCTCTCTATGTGTCTTTCTGTCTAGCCTTGGTCTCTTTCTCTCACTGTCTCTTTCTATCTATGTGTGTCTGACTCTCTCTCTCTCTCTCTCTGTCATTCTCTGACTCTCTGTTTCTCTGCGTTTCTGTTTGCTTCTGTCTGTCTGTCTGTCTCTGGCTGTGTCTCTCTGCCTCCGTCTACCTCTGTGTCTCTCTATGTCTGTTTACGGTCTCTCTCTGTATCTTTATCTCTTTCAGTCTCTCTTTGTCCTCTCTGTTTCCCTCCCTGTCTGTTTCTTGTCTCTCTGGGTCTATCCCTTTCTCTTTCTGTCTCTGTTTCTCAGTATGTGTATGTCTCTCTCTCTGTGTCTCTGTCTCTTATCTTTCTCTCTTACGCGCGCCGTCTCTCTGAGTCTGTCACACTCTGCATCTCTCCGTCCCTCTCCACCCCTCTCCATCCCTCTCCGTCTCTCTCTGACTTACCTTGTCTCTCTCTGCCTCTCTCTGTCTCTCGCTCGTCCCCTATCGTTCTCATGGGCCTCACCCTGCGTCACATGGCAACGTGCAACAACAATGAAGCCCAGGTGAAGTGCAATTTGGTCTTTTTTTGCGGACACTCTGTATTTTTGGAAATTAATATTTCAATAGTACAGTATTGATGGTTGATATTTTTTGTATCATTTACACCTTTTAATCATTTAAATTGCTACACTTGTGCTTTACACATAAACAAACATCAAGGATAAATTGTGGAAAATTGACTTTTATTTCAAAGGGCATTCACGAATCGGCAGTATCAAGTGTCCAATTGCTCGGGGAAGCATTGCTATGTCAGTCACTTTCCGCCGTTTTTGTAACCTGTCGATCGGTGATATGTTTCACAATGAGTTCGATTGTCTGCTGTCAAACACAACACAGAGATCACGTTCTGCCATCGCACACAGTCCAACGAACGGTACTTCAGTGTATGGTTACCCAGAAACAAATCTTACACTGCCGTCTCTCGCTCTAGTCAGATGGCATTAAATACGACGGTAGTAATGAAACGCACAATCGCGAACAGTTCGTAAGGGAAATGAATTAAATGAAATGTCGATTTTTTTATATTTAAGCGTAAAAGTGGTGAAAAAGGTGAAAAGTGTTCGATTGGAAATTTGAATAAATTGTATCAAAACAAAAGACATTGCAGACAATGCGCATGTAAATCATTTTGATATTGCCCGAATATGTTGGAATGGGACAAATCTATAAGAGCATTGAAATCACATCTTCACTGCATTTTTGTTGCCTGTGAAAATGTATTGTAATGTTTCCTTATGAATGATTAATTTTCTAAATGTAATTTACATTACTGGTCAGAGTGAAGGCGACGTATTAACACAAAATTATCCATTATTATGATTTGTTTAATTTGGATTCTTACTGGAAAAATCACCCAGAATTAGAGTAAATACAATTAAGTGTAAGAATGTTTTAATTGTTCAGCAACTTAAAAGACAGGTAGTGTGAAAAATTAATATTATTGTAGACATTCTACACTAAAGTAGAGAAACGCAAGTATCCATCGGTGTGGAGATAAAACGAATGTGTTGGTTGAGATACAAGAGTGTTAATGAAGCTTTTAATTAAGCTAGAACCTGAAATAGACCAATGCAATTATGACAACAGACATAACAAATTAATACAGTGCATAGACACAGCCCAATCCACGCTGGTGCAAAGCAATTTCCTTTCTGGAGTTCACGGGAAAAATGAAACCTTATGCAATTGTTACTATAGATGCAGATTTTGGCGACGTTTGCTATCAACCCCCAACAAAAGAAAAATAAATAAGTTCATAAAGAACATATTGCTTCAAATTTTTTAGACAACTGTCTTTATAGAATACTGATATGTAATAAAAAATCTCAGTGACATAAAGAATGTTATAGATAATCTCAAAAACTTAAAGCAATATGATTCTTTATGAAAAGATAAACACACAGAAAACTTCCCAATCATAATATTAAAAATAAAACATACTTTTATCTTTAAACCAGGTTCATTTTCAGTTCTTGCCAACTAATAAGCCGCGGTTGTGAGAGAATTTCTTTATTGCAATCTATTAAAGAGCACCGGCTACACATATATCAACATTTCACCGAGATACACGTCTTTGTGGAACGCCAACAACACCTGCAGATGACAGCAGTAGGTAGAGCTGCCTTCTAATGTCACAGTTCAAACGATCATCTAAATGCTATCGACGGCCAAAGGACAAACAACGCAAAGAACTTTTTATTGGACAATGCCGTGTGACCGCCTCAACTTGAATGAAGTCTGTAGTTCGCAATAGTCACAATGGTAATCATAGTGATGAATTCATGAAATCTCATCTGATTGCTATACCGGCACAAAATGTAGTATGGAGATACTAGTTTGGACATAAAATAGGTACCAAGACTTTGAGAACGTGCGTGCAAATTGGCAATAAATATTAAGACTGGATAGTTTTGATCTCTACCCTCGCTTTACGTTTTTGTGACTATGTAGTCATTGGGCATAATCTATGAAGAAAAATGTAAATTTGGATTTCCATAAGTATATTTATTTCATTTTTGCTAATCATACAAAGAATCTCAGCAATCCAAGTTTTGAAGTGAAGCAATCAGCGGCCCTAGTCCGGTTGTCGCCAATTTAACTCCTGAAGGCGCCTCACATTTTCTAGTGAATTTCTTATCATTTTATGGTTAATAATTCTTCTCAAGCGATCGAGATGTTTCCCGCCTTTCTGTTAGCTTTTTAATTTTGTACTTGGCAGAATTATCTGAATTTGGCAACTTTTTTACTTTATTTGAAATATTCACCCGATACAACTTTTGACATTATTCATTTTGAACGTTTTGAGTGTGAGTTGATATAATAATCCCATATCTACAACAATATCCTCAATCACTTCTTCAAACCTTTCCTTTACAAAAGTGTAACTAATTTCTCGGTTGTGAACAGATGATTTCCAGCCCCCATCCGACCCATTCTACTAGATGATGTAAGAGCACAAACATTCAACATGAACACGATTAGTTGCAGGCCGCAATCTATTTTCAGAATAGTATTCGCTTCTCTGACCTTGAATACTTGGACCTCAAATTATAATTAAATATTTGTTACGAAAGTGTTCCATAGCTAATTCTGGCGGGATCCTTTGTGATAACCTTTTAAAAGATGTTTTCACGTCAAAATATCCGAAATATAATCACTAAAATATGAGATATGGAAATTATTTATCGGCTGAGGTGGCTCAGGAGAACAACAGGCGGTACTGAACGAGGGGTCCATAAGTGTGAGATCCGACGGTGGCAGGATTTTTGACAGTAGCTAAATAGCTAGGTCGAGTTGAGCCGCTCTCTGGATAAAACATGCAACAGTCGGAAGCTCTGATAGTCTTCCGTTGTTTCTCCGATACTTTCCAGGAGAATGCCGTAACAGAACCCTAACAAACGGACCATATACCGCATGCTATCTTGTCTTCCTCTTCCTTGAACTATCTTCACCCCTTACACACACATTTACACTTAATGCACTTCACTACAACACATGTCAGAACACCAGTCTTACAATTTGCCCTGGCTGTGGCTATGCCGCGATGGAGAAAGCACCGCAACATGTAGATCGATGCCACATAGCGCCATCCAGCGGGGGAAGAACATCGTCACCTCCCATAATTAAAAGCATTCACTACATTTACGGGGTTAATGACGCCCGAAAACAAGAAACAATCTTTAAGTCCATCGAAATTATTTCATAAGCGATTACAAATTTATCATTCAATTATTACTTCTCTCTCTGTCAGATTCTCTTTCAACCACTAGCGGGACAACAACCATTCACGCGGAACGTCACAGTGATTTTCGGTACGCAACATAGAGAGAGGGCAGGGCGGGGAGCGCCGTGTGTAATCGGCAAATAGCGGTGGCCTGGAGGCGCGAGGCCCAAACATTTCAATTCGCCGCACCGCTTCACCGGGCGCGACCGCGACCGCGACCGCGACCGCGGCAGGGCGAATCGCGGTGAGTGCGCCCGCGCCCGCCATCTGTGCAAACGCTTCCCTCCCATGCGCGCGCCGGGCTGGCGACAGCGCGTGGGACGACACGGATCGCCACTGATAGAGAGAGGGTGGCGGTGAAGGGGGTGTGGTTATTGTTGGTGATTATGAAGTTGATTATAATGATGGTATTTGTGGTTGTGGTGTTGATAGTTATGGGCTTGATGGTGATGCTGTGAGTTATGGTGCTGGTGGTTATGGGGTTGGTGGTTATGGGATTGGTGGTTATGGGGTCGGTGGTTTGGAGGGGTGGTGGTTTTAAGGTGGTGGTGGTGATTTTGAGGTGGTGGTGGTGATTTTGAAGTGGTGGTGTTGGTGGTTTTGAAGTGGTGGTGGTGGTTACGGGGTGGTGGTTACGGGTTGATGGTTACGGTGTGTGTGATTCTAAACTTTATAGAGATGATAGGATGGTGATAGATAAAGGTAGTGTTAGTGGTAGTGGAGATGGTAAAGAACTGGTGATTTTGGTGGAGGGTTTGTGGTAAGGAGAGACATAACGCGGGATAACTCTTAGCAATGACGGATATTAAAGGATGTCGTGGTAAAGATGTATGGCCCCGAATATCAGATTTATAAATTATAAATATTGATTTTTAATAAATAACTTGTATTTTCAAATAGAATGTCAGTGACACGCAAAATTTGGAAGAACGAAAATCTTGTTAAATATGCAATAAAAAATATATTTTTATCTCAGTTTATTTATTTTCGGAATTATAGTTACCTACTGTAGTGCAAAACAATGTTTCACTTTCTATAGATTTCTCTCATTTTTCACGAAGCAATTTCTATGCCTGGACTGGAACCCTGAATGCATCCGATTCGTTAAAGTCCGTCACAACTGTTTTCTGGAAAAGGAATCCACGTTCAATGAATAATAGAACAGTCCAATCCATTCTGCTTTTCTCAATTGAGGCCAAGGATAGATTCGTCTTCCCAATACGGGAACCCGACAATGCATCTAGTGGACTTATTTGAAGCAATAAACCCTTGCCACAGTGTAGGGAGATACGGTACATGTTAACGAGGGAAAAAAAAGAGAAATAAATGTGTAGGAGAATGCCAAAGAAATCTAACGGAAAGGGGGAATAGATAGGGCAGAGAACAAATATCGCTTAAAATATCAGAAGTATCAAAGACCAAATTCCAAGAGACCAAAGTACTTTTGCAATTTCCTTGAACTATAAATTTATTGCGATTTCAACGGTTGCATGTACTCCTATGTCAGTGTTTGCTTAAAGTCAGTTTATTAAGCATTTTTCTTTTGAAGTGCCACTGGAGATATTTCGGCAATTGGGCTGACCCGCTCCGCCCGGCCGTCGTGGTGCGTTGACCCCGGAGGCGAGCTGGCGGCGACAAGCGCGGCCGCTCACAGGAGGCGAGGAAGGCCGTGACGTCACGGCCCCAGCCATTAGCGGGCCGGAAATGTCGCCGCCCGGGCCATCGCCCCCACTCCGCCCACGTCGCAGACGCCCCCAACCCGCCTTCCTCGCCCTCACCCGCCCTCGCTCCCACCTTCGCTTACATCTTCGCTTATGCTCTCGCTTACGCCCTCATTTACGCACTCGCTTATGCCCTCGATACACCTTCGTTTACGCCCTCGCTTACGTTCTCGTTTTACGCACTCGCTTACGCCCTGGCTTGCTTACGTTCTCGTTTACGCACTCGCTTACGCCCTCGCTTACGCCCTCGCCTACGCCCTCGCTTACGCCCTTCGCCTACGCCCTCGCCTACGCCCTCGTTTACGCCCTCGCCTACGCCCTCGCCTACGCCCTCGCCTACGCCCTCGCCTACGCCCTCGCCTACGCCCTCCGCCTACGCCCTCGCCTACGCCCTCGCCTACGCCCTCGCCTACGCCCTCGCCTACGCCCTCGCCTACGCCCTCGCCTACGCCCTCGCCTACGCCCTCGCCTACGCCCTCGCCTACGCCCTCGCCTACGCCCTCGCCTACGCCCTCGACTACGCCCTCGCCTACGCCCTCGCCTACGCCCTCGCCTACGCCCTCGCCTACGCCCTCGCCCTACGCCCTCGCCTACGCCCTCGCCTACGCCTCGCCTACGCCCTCGCCTACGCCCTCGCTAATGCCCTCGCCCAGGTGTCCGCCTTTGTTCACGATCTCCCTTTCGCATCGCCTTTTGCTCATCGTCCATGGCTTTGCTCCCACCATCGCCCTCGCCTTTGCCTTCGGATCATCTTTAACTCGCTCTCCTTCCATGGCACATTTTATGTTTTTTGCTCCAGCTTCCCTATTCGCCAATTTTTTCATTAGTAGTTGATCGTTCTCTATATATGGCGTTCCCTAAACGAAACATTGGTTTTGCTTTGGGACATGAAGTGAACACTTGACCACTAAAAAGCGCACTGAAATAATTCTGCTCTCATAATATCGATGGCGATCTCTGGGTTGTGAAATGGTTTGCGCAAATACAAGAATTCAATGGTCCGTTGATGTTTCATTTCGTTCATTGGGTATCCTGACATTTAAACATGTATTTATTGTTCAACTGATGTATACAATTAACTTTTTCTCACCGTTACTCTCTTTCCTGTGGGATTTTATACAATGGATGTTTTCTGAAAATGGCCATTTTTATTACAATAATAACACTACTACACAAAAAAACGTGCGACTTCTTTAAAAAGCAAGAAAATTGTCTCTTAAGATTGCAGTTTATAAAAAATAAATAAAAATTAAAAATCAGAGATGGAAAAATCTTATAACCTGAACTATCAACACTAATAAAAGATTCAGGATGGATAGGCAATTTGCCATACATACCCGTCGAGGGTGTTGTCTAAGTAGAAGTAAACCTTCACATCTCCGCTGTTTTGTGTTTGCCATGATATAAAGCTGTAACGCATTAAGATTACTTACTGCATTTCCTGAATTTCCTTAGTTATTGATTTCAATGTATCATTTAGATTTTAAGGAAACCACATAGTCGTGTTCTGTTCAATTAGATATTAGCAAGAAGAAACGATTTGTTGCTACACGGAAGTTTATCAGTTGAGTCTCCTTTTTACAGAATCTGCAAAACCTCATGTTGAAGATTAATAAAATCAATAAGTTTGCTCCTTAGTCTTACCGGAGAGAAATTAGGATACCAAGAATGAAAATGAAAATTTCTGAATTGATGGATATGAGAGAGGAAATAATGGCAGAAATGTATTTGAGCATATCAATGTTTTTGCCACCGTCTTTTCCGAAATGCAAGTGTCCTCGTGAGACTACCACCGGCGCTTCGTGGCTCCGAAAATTCTTTGTATGTATATATTCCAGACAAAAGAGCGGCTGCGAACAGAATTTGAAAACCACACAAAGTCTATGACTGGTATTGGTGACTTCAGAGGTTAAAGTGGTTCATGTATAATTCGTTTGGTGATAATATAAAGACGAAACTTCGGTTTAATTTTTACACTCTATATTACCCACTATCCATAACAAGTCGTGCAACTCTCATTATTAACGACAGCTAATTATTAACGTCATAGATAGAATTGGGTATCTCTATTATGCGTCTTATCAGCCGTGTGTCGCTCAATAGTTTTCATAATACCTTATTCTTGCAAGAAAAAAGCTCATTTAAAAAGAAATATCATTTTGTGAATAAGAATTATATTGTACCATTTTTAGCATATTTGTTCCGAATGTTCATAACGCGAATGTAGAATTTTTAACGTTGGTTGGTTGGTTGTTGTTGGTGATTTCAGATGCGTGAACTTCTAAGGTCATTCGTACCGTAAGTGTAGTGCTTGATTTTTCCTCGTGAGGAGGCGGTGATCTTCCTCCGCTGGATGGCGAGATCCGGCGCCCACCTACCGTCGGCTACCGGGGTTTCCCCTACCAGGTATCTCCCACCAGCGGGGGCACCGCCGCAGCCGGGACACGTTGTAAGCTCCCGACTGGTCTCCCGGCATGTGCGGTAGTGTAATGCATGTTAGTGTAAGTGTGGTGTAAGAGGAGAGGATAGGACAAGGAAGAGGAAGGAAAGATCGCCCGTGGTCCGTGACCAGTTTGTTAGGGTATCGCTCGTCGCTCACCTAGAGTTGATCGGAGAAAGAGCAGCCACCCTATCAGAGCAGCCGGCCGCTAGAATCCTCCTCCAGACAGCGACTGATTTTGACCTAGCTAAAAAGCTGGTGTCGAAATTCTTGGGGCTAGAACCATAGAACCTCCCAGTCAGAGGCACTGCAGTGACATGCCCTGAGCCACCTGTCCGGTTGAATCCTTAACGAGCACAGACCGATCTGAGTGGCTTTTCGTTACTGTGTTACTATTACTTCTTCTTCTTCGGCATTTTCCCTTCAGGAGTTTGCCGTTTTCGACCTCCACAGATCTAGGTTTTCCCAATCACCAGGTCTTAAACTTCTGTTCTGCATGGCTTCTATGATGTATTTTTCCCATTCCAGAGTTGGCCTTCCTCCCTTCCTTCTTCTTGATGGTTGCCATTCCAAAATTTTCTTTGGCCATCTTCCTTCTGGCATCCTCTGGACGTGAACATACCATTGGTGTGCTTTGTTTTCTAATCTTTTAGTAATTGAACAAATTACCTCCATCTGCTTCCATACATCCTCATTTCCGTTACTGTTACGTCGATATTATATCATTATAGTATAACGAATATATTAAACAGCGTTTTATTCAGCTTAACAGCTGGTTATTTTGTCTGCTGCAAGTTTCGCAAGCGCTTGCGCAACCATCGCAATTTGGCGCCGCCAGCGCCTCGTCCCCGGGGCGTGCGTGCGCCGCCCTTCGCCCCTGGCGGCCTCGCGGCGGCGGCCGCCCGCCCGCCGAGACAAAGGGCTGCGCAGGGCGCCTGCAAAGGGCCGATAAGGGCGCGGCCGGGGCTATCGCAAGGCGGTTGTGGCGGCTGGAATCCCGTTGGGACGGGGCGGGGCGGGGCGGGGCGGGGCGGCGTGGCACGGAAGTTCGGCTTTGGAGCGCCGCGAGGGCGGGCGGAGCGCGAGGTCAATAGTGGATGTTACGAGACAAAAGGTGATGTGGAGTGGGGGAAAGAAATGTGTCTCGGAGAAGGTGAGGGAAGACATGTTTGGCCACAGATGTTATTTCTTTAGGATTGGTCGGAACTGAACCAACGATGGATACTTTTCCAACACCAAGCGCTGTTTTCACGGTATAACTTCGTTCAAAATGAATAAAATAATCAATAACGTATTGCTGAATTAGTAAATTACAGGCATAGATCTCTGACTGTATTTCCTCTTTAAAGGAACAAGAATCCACTTTAAGTGAGACGGAGAAATTGGAATAACTTAAACGCGAGATCGAAACGTGCAGGGAAGAATAATTAGTGCAAGCAACCAGTGAACGAAGACGAATGATCAGATTTCGAGTGGAGGGAGGGAGGGAGAAAGAAACCAAGATTGATTGGAATGCTAATTAATTTCAGATCGAGGCGCGTCACATCGGCTGCGAGGCGGATGAATTCGGGGCGAAGTGGGAAACGCCGGAGCGTCGCGGACACATTTGCAATGAAGGAAGTGATTGTACCGAAATATACAGGGGAGAAGAAAGTGAAACATTTTGACTGCCAGAGGATATTTCGTCAACTTTTGATTTTGGGCATGACCACTCTCCAATTAGGTGTCCAGGCACTGGGTTTTGGTGCTCAAAAAATTATTATTTCCAGCGAATCAGGGGTGCCAACCAATAACGAAAGGCAAAAATCTTTTACACTTGGCCAGCAGAACAAGTCACCCACTTGATTTCAATGGAGCTGTGATTGTATATGATTCACAAGCAAAAATCCACAGCTCTGTACGCGATCGTATATGATGCACACGGCCAGTCACAAAAACCTACTGTGCATCACATGTGATGCACACGGCAGTCAAAGTGTTAAGTTTTGGAAAAATAATTAATCTCTCTCCCCCTTTCTCTCTACCTCTCTCTCCCCCTTTCTCTCTACCTCTCTCTCCCCCTTTCTCTCTTCCTCTCTCTCCCCCTTTCTCTCTTCCTCTCTCCCCCTTTCTCTCTCTCTATCTATCAATCCATCTGTATATATTCAACTATAATGTATTTACAAATATTAAATTAATGATTAATTTTGGGGCCTAAAATTTTATAAATCGAGCAGTGGGGTGGAAGAGAAGTATGGGTACTGGAACAACCGAGCGGCGGGAGGGAATGCGAGTCCGGGGACCGTACATGGTAGTTTGAGCGAGAGGAATGAAAGGGACGAGTTGAAAAAAAGAAAGAAATGGGTGAGGCAAAAGGATTGGCTGCGGGTTGAATGAAGGAAGCTGGTCGTCGCGACGAGGGTGGGAAACGCGGTGTGGGTGGTTGGGGACGCGGGCGGGGCGGAGAGAGCGGGGCGGGGCGGTGGGGGAGGGCAGGAGGGCACGGGCGCTCCCCGTGCGGCCGCCCCGTGCCCATTAATCACAAAATCTGGCCCGGCCCGCCCGGCCTGGGCTGGCCCGGCCTGGGCTGGCGCGCCCCGAAGCGCCGAGGGCCCCGGGAGGCCGCGCCCTTTCTCGTTGCGGGAAACTTATTACGGGCAGAATTAGACTCGGAGGGAGGCCGCGTCCTTTCGTTTACTCGCGCTTATTGTTTAAGGAACGAAGCAAGCGATCTTTTTAATTTCTCCTCGCGCAGAAAGAACCCACACAAAATATGGCAGCAGTATTAGAAAGTAGGTTGCTAAAGAAACCAATATTTTGTTTTTTTATATATATCAATGCGATGATGAAACACAGAAATGATGAACATAGAAATGATGTCAGGGTAAGATAAAAGACTTTTGTTCTTTACTGTAACTTATTTTCCTTTCGTTTCGAACTCGTCAGTATTTTTTAAAATATTGAGCTATTTTTCTTCTGCAGTCCTGTTAGTAATGACTACTTACTTTCTCTTCAATATTCTGTACTTACATGTTAAAAGAAAAAATACTGTAATGTTGCATGGAAATATGGGAATTTTCCCATACAGATTCAGAAAACTGGTATTGTCAAAAAAGTGGATGAATCTTGTTCCCAGATATACAAAATAACATTCTCTATCACATTGTGAAGAAAGAATTCAGGTATTGTGAGTCCTTGATGCCGAAAAATTGGTTAGTAAAACTGTCCGGCTGTCCGTTTGTGGCAGTTAGTGCCTAAAGCGTTTTGAAGATTGTCTCCAAAATTGAAATTCTTCCAACGGTCTCACCGAACTAGAGATCCTACGAATTTGAAACGGATATTTTAATACTTGAGGGTTCTTCACATCAAGCCTTTACAATATTTTAAACAAATTCTAAAAATAAGCTCCAAATTTTTGATTTTTTTTCTGGGATAACCCAAAATATGCTTTCAAGAATGGTGCGAATCCTTTTCTCTTCATTTAGAAAAATGCAAACAATAAACATAGAAAAACTACAATTTATATTAAAGATATTTCCTTAATGGAAAAAGAAAATAATCCAAAATTAATCTTTTAAGTAAGGTCACCTGCAAGTTTTTGAAATACGAGTTCTATTTACGTAAGTTTTGATTCGAGAGAAAGCAATTTATAAAGAAGTTTCAAAACCAGTACAAAGTTTTACTTTAAATTTTATTTCCAGGATAGAGTAAGGAACTCTTTAAAAATGGCTCAGATATTCTTTGATCTCTTAAGTTCCCGAAAATTGCAAAAGTTACAAATAATGCGAATATGTGCTGTTACATTACCACTAGTTTAAATAAACGAATATGCTTGACACTAATGGGCTTTAAACAGCAGCTATTTTTGTTGAGGGCCGAGGGAGACTAGTTTGACATAGGGAGAGAATGGCTCCTTAAAGGCAACGAGCCAAGCGATATGTGTATATGTGCCAAAATAGGCTTGTGAAATGTATTGCTTGCGAAAACGTCATTAGTTTACTCTAATGCATGGAAATATTACTTCAAATAATACTATAGAATTTGTAAATGAAATATTTAAATATAAATACAATATTTTAATGAATTTTATTACTCTACATTCGATTTTATCATACTGGGAATTGCACCATAAAAACAACGTGCTGGTGTCCAAACAATGTAGATGTATTTCTCAAACAAGATGAGAAATGCCTTTTCTGGTTTCGTTTAATTATTGGAAATTCTTCTAAAATAAATTAAAATGATGCATTATTTTTTTAAGTGTGCAAGTTGTGTAAATACAATGCAAACTCCTCAATTCTGTTGCAAATCACAAACATAAATAAAGTTTATTTATAAAGGTCAGTTACTATAAACACTTTTTTCAAATTCCCCTCTTCTTTTCCTCGTTAATTGTTCTATAACATTTCAGACACAAAACAACGAGTTATCAATAAGCCATGTTTAGTTTGCAAACAGCTTAAAATGTATGTACTTATTTGACGTGAAGAAATAGTTAAAACGTGTGACGTTCTATAGGAAGTGCAATCTGTGCACGGTTTCTTGAGATATGGGATTTCAGCCCTCAGTCATACGTATAAAATGGAATTTTTAATATAGGTAGCAACGATCGATTTTGGCTAGAATTGGTACGAAAATACATGCTCCCTTGTAATAAAATCTATAAGCATATGCAAATCAGATATAGATTTTGGCGCTTGTACCGTACCATTCCATCGTGACGAAATCGACACACAGCCTCGAGAACATGGAGAACGATTTCTAGATTAACCATATTCTCCACTGAACATTAGAAAATGTGCACAGATACTGAATGGTTTATATCCACAAACAAAATAAGAAGCCGTCTCAGCATTTGCTCAAAGAGACAGGTAAACTGAACGAAAAATTTCATCGGACTAGAGATCGTTGATAAAAGAGCTGGTTTCAATACTTGTTACATGAATAATTTTAGAATTATCCATTAGAAATCGTAACTAAGTAATTAAATATCATTATTAATATCAAGATTTGTCCTTTTTAATGAGTGCATGGGGGAGAGTTGTATAGAAACAGTCAGCCATGAGAAAAACGAACAGAAATATTAGTTTAGCAGAATTTAAAATACGATAATTATGTTAATGGCAGAAAAAGTCCATGCTTTTTAGATTGTTCTCATGTAGAGACATTTTCTTCAAAATCTGATATAGCATAATTTTAAGAACGACTGCTCCTTTTTCGGTACATTGGATTATGAGCTTGGAGTTCCGAAAATATCGCACTTTAATGCGCTCAAAAAAATTAATTTTATTCCGTATTCCTGGGAAATATTCCCGCGGAGAAGTGCGAGACCGGAAGTCGGGGCGGCGCTGGCCTGGGTTGAGATCCCGGCGCCTTCAATTATGCATCTGCGTCGGCACACGTCCCTTTGTCGCCGCATTAAAAAGTTCGTTCCGAATTTATGAAGTTGCCTCGACGAAGGCCGTCCCTCCGCCCGGGGCGTGGTAACTTACCCCGCGCACGAAGCGGGGCGGGGCGGGGCGCGGGCGAATTAGCCCCCTAGTCCCGCCCTTTCACGCCCCCGGACTTCCGCAAATTGCGTCGCGAAAGGCGCCCGCTCTGCCCCTCCCCGCCCCGCCCAGCCTCGCCCCGCTCCGCTCCGCAGCGCCCCGCCTCGCCCTGCGCCCAAACCCCGCCTCGCCCCGGCCCGCCCCGGCCCGCCCCGGCCCGCCCCGCATCGCCCCGCCCCTCCCCACCTCGCCCCGTCCCCCTCGCCCCGCCCCGCCTCACCTCTCCCCGCCCCGTCCCGCCCCTCCCTGCCTCGCCCCGCCCTCTCGCCACGCCTCCTTGCCCCGCCCCTCCCCGCCTTGCTCCGGCTCGGCCCCACCTCGCTCCGGCCCGTCCCACCCCACCTCTCCCCGCCCCCTCTCCCGCCCCGCCTCGCCCCGCCCCGCGCCGCCCCACCTCGCCCCGCCCCGCCCCGGCCCACCGCGCCCCCCACCTCGCCTCCCACCTCGCCCCGCCCCGACACTCCCCGCCCCGCCCCGTCCTGCCCCTCCCCGCCCCGCCCCTCCCCGCCCCCTCCCCGCCCCTCGCCGCCCCTCGCCGCCCCTCGCCGCCCCTCGCCGCCCCTCGCCGCCCCTCGCCGCCCCTCGCCGCCCCTCGCCGCCCCTCGCCGCCCCTCGCCGCCCCTCGCCGCCCCTCGCCGCCCCTCGCCGCCCCTCGCCGCCCCTCGCCGCCCCTCGCCGCCCCTCGCCGCCCCTCGCCGCCCCTCGCCGCCCCTCGCCGCCCCTCGCCGCCCCTCGCCGCCCCTCGCCGCCCCTCGCCGCCCCTCGCCGCCCCTCGCCGCCCCTCGCCGCCCCTCGCCGCCCCTCGCCGCCCCTCGCCGCCCCTCGCCGCCCCTCGCCGCCCCTCGCCGCCCCTCGCCGCCCCTCGCCGCCCCTCGCCGCCCCTCGCCGCCCCTCGCCGCCCCTCGCCGCCCCTCGCCGCCCCTCGCCGCCCCTCGCCGCCCCTCGCCGCCCCTCGCCGCCCCTCGCCGCCCCTCGCCGCCCCTCGCCGCCCCTCGCCGCCCCTCGCCGCCCCTCGCCGCCCCTCGCCGCCCCTCGCCGCCCCTCGCCGCCCCTCGCCGCCCCTCGCCGCCCCTCGCCGCCCCTCGCCACCCTCGCCGCCCCGTCCCGCGAGGGCCCGCGCTGCCCTGCGCGGTCTTTCGGGCGGGCTTTGAATTTAGATGGGGGCGCCGTGCGGGCCGGCCGCCGCTCAAGGGGCGGCGCGGAGAGGCTCATCCGGCCACAAGATGGCTTCGCACTGGGAGAGGTAGTCGGCCCCGTGGCCGAGACCGCTAAGCCAGTGGTGCAGTAGTGATCTCGGACCGCGGTCGTGGGTTCGGGTCCTGGCTGTATGATGGGACCGAGGATGTAGCGCCGAGGTATTCGAACTGCAGCTTAATCGTGCCCTTCGAACTGGCATATACTGCTTTTGCAATGTTGTGTACTAGTGTATTGCTAAAATGCTTTGATTCATGAAACCAATCATTTCAAACACCTCAATAAATTAGAGAAACACAATTATCGGTGTGGCGTTAAATATTCATGCACTTAGTTTATATCTTGTCCTTTCATGGATATATTTAATATTTACCACCCGTACTTGTATTTTCACAAACCTTGTTGCCATGACATTATGCCCTGACTCTCGTATAATAAGTTTTGATATTCTTTATCTTACTACCTGTTTAGTTTCATTTCAACCTATCTTGATGACTGAAGAAAATTTAAACTATATTACAGCTGACTAAAGTACAATGTTAAAATTTACATGCAGGAGTATTGGATGAAGTTCCGAACAGAGGAACTCTGACTTAATTGCATGTACGTACATGATGCACCTTTCGCTAAGGTATATAGGATCAACGTCAATATCCACACATCAGGTTGTCCCTAAATTGCATTTTTTCTAACAAGCGTAATGATTATTAGCATCCTTGTAATTCTTTTTTGTGTTGTAGTTCTTTGTAACTATTTGTTCTTGTAATTCTGTAATTTCTTTGTTCGTTGGTTCAGTGGATTGATGCACCATAAACTATTATTATATCGGAATTCGTCAATATAACATAGAATATTCAATACAACATATATATTTGTTTAGCATTGTGCCGTTTAGTAATTACCTGGAAAGTGATATATCCAGTCACGAGATGAGGAAACTACGTCAGAGAAAAGGAAACGAGATATCGTTTACTAAAAATCAAAAGAACGCAGCCATAGAAGAAAAATAAATTTATTCTAGTGATAAATTTTCATTTTCCGAGTTTGGCAAACCTGCAAACCAAGGAACCTGCGCACGGTGGCCCGGCGTACAAGTAATAGGGAGCGTCCAAGTTCTCGTAGTTTGACGCAGTTTGTAGCCGCCTCCCAAGGCGTTGCGACAATCAATATTCATCACTAGAGACCGATTTTAAGTAATTATATATTTTTTAAGTAATTACATGTCTTTCTACTTACCGTTCTCAAAATTGAAATCTTGGCGAATCGTCCCTCTCCTAATACAATATCCAATTTTTTCGTTACATATTTTCATATATTTAGTACTATATCACATATTTTACATATTTTGCTATTTTTACAAACTATTTTTTCATTCTATCGATTTTCTTCAATTATATTTCATGTTTTTTACTGATTTTTTTTAAATCAGCATTTTCCCCTTCATTATTAATTAAATCTAGATGTGATAAGTATCACTGAAGCCTGTTTCGTGACCTTTAACCTTAATTTCCGAGATATTTTGGCGATCGCCGACATTTCATACTTTGATGAGAACTGTTGCAGGCTGCTGTGTTTGTTTGCTGATCACAGATATCGCCAGTTTGTACGATGGCTTGTATTGCTTAAGGTACATTTAAATTTGCTTATATGCACCTTGGTCTGGCTGCTAAACTACGGTCCTGAATAACAATAGATCACGTTTATACTAATGACGGGAAAGTTGAATAACGAACAGTGCTTCAACTTGTACTCTCAAAATTATTTTCGTAATATATCGTTCGTATTATTTTAAAATTTGTTTAGGAATTTTTTTTATAAATGTGATTTCGTATCATATAAAGGGGTTTTACCCTTTAATATTAGTATTAATATAAATATTAGTTTTATACTTAAATATGAGTATTTTAATATTACATATTATATACGATTTTACATTATTTATTACATATTCTTACTGTTTTCATTACATATTTATGTACATATTTTGACGTTTTATACTACATATTTTTCCGGTCTATATTTATGGCCTTTCGAGGATGTTCGCAGAGAACTGCATGACACTTGCAGGTTGAGATGAGTAGACAAAGCGATGTCAACACGGGCGACCATCGAGAGGGAACGAATCGCGCCATGACCAGTCATTCCGTGACCAGTCACGGCATTGTCATCAATGTTGAAAATGTTACAGCGGTCAGACTTATTCGGGCAGATCGAAGTGCGTAGTGAACATAGCGCAAGACCTCGATATCAACAGGAAACTGGATACTCAATAATAATTATTTTTGTAACTATAATTGTTGTTACAATGTTGCAATACACAATAGCATAAGTGACATGGCAAGACGTCGAATTGTGTCAAACAATAGCGTGATTGAGGCCAGGCAACGATGATGCCTTCTTGAACCAAAATACTTTGATGATCAAGAAATTTATAGACATTGTGAGCTTCATAGAAGCTCAAACACTTGTGGAAAGAAGTTCGACGAATAAAATTACCCTGCCTGGAAAACAAAATAATTTTTATGTGACTCGTACGTTAAGTAATATGAAGGCGCAACATTAAATGAACTGAGATGTAACAATAAACGTTATCCTAATGGAGATCTATTTCTTCCAACCAGGATCAATTCGGAATTGATTTTAATCGAATGATAAATACATCTGTACAATTTCTCACCAGACAAAAATGTTCTATGTTAAATAATATTCGTATAGACAGCAGCTATTAAATGTCACTAAACATAACTCTCAAATATTTTATATTGTTATAAAATGTTTAATTACCTATATTCGACTCCCAACCTCTCGCATATATCCCCAAAACCTCGTTCACCATCGATGACACAACATTTCATAGAAACCTTCGGGAGTAAGGCGCTAATAATCAATGAACTATTGAAAGGAAAAAATATTTATCATCGAAAGTTGACCTGTTACTAGAGTTATTCATAGTGGCGTTCATTAATTATAGAAGGATGCACATTAGCGTAATGCACTCGGAAATATTTCACGCTCACATTCGTGTCCCAATCATATTTATGTCACACGCTTCATTATTTACTGGGACTAATGATAGACTTGGAACGTGCTTCTGACATGCTGCTGACATTGGTGCTGTTAGCACATCACACGTGTTTCCAATCCAAATGTCCTTCTCAGGCAGAAGCTGTCACTATTTTTGACACGTTTTGTTTACATATTCAGAAATGAATAATATAGCTCAATGTTGAAAATGTATAATAATAAATTTCAAATTTAGACTACATAGATCTATTTGGTTAATTGACTTCAGGAATGTAACGTAAAATAAAATAAATTAGCGAAAACGGAATCAAATGTACAGTTAAGAGAAGCAGTCTTCGTCAACGGCCCAAAAAATATTCTCAGTATCCCAACTTGTACAATTAATGAGCCAATTTTGTACAAAGTGTCGGACTCTTTTATTATTTGACTGGTGGGACCCGGCTGATGTTCTGCCCTTCATCCCCCTCTTTCCTCTTCAATCTCCCTGTCTTTCTCTCCCTCCCTCTTTCTCTCTCTCTGTCCGTCTTAGTCTGTCTCTGTATGCCTCTGTCTCTGCCTCTCTCTGCCCCTCTCATTCACATTTAATTGCAGATTCTGCACGTCTCTGAGCAGGTGAGGTAATATTGCGAAGCTCCGGACCAGCAAAAATGTAATAGAATGTTCATGAAGGTCTCATCCTGTAGATTTCAATATGAGAAACGTTTGATTACAATATGAAACGTATTACGTAGATTACAGTATAATTTTTTTAGTTTTTAATGCCCTAGAACGCTTTGTTTAAGAGTTATTTAACGATATAGATTCCAAATTCTGCCGAGTGTTGAAGGTTGCATTTGACGTGAAATATTTAGTTTTGTTCTACAGCGCCATGTATTGGGAGTTACAACAGAAATAAATGCTCATAACCTATCTGGGTGAAAAAAACCTATAAGTGCCAACTGTCATGGAGAACGGCTATAAGGTGTTGGAGTTTACCTCTTATATATAAACACCAACATCCAATTTTTTTTAATTCCATTTATTTTCATCTACAAAAAATATAAAAGATTATGGATTTTATATCCGTGCTAATGCAGACGACGCAGTAATTAGTGCGAAAATTCGTTCTTTGTTTAGAGTTTTGGGAACATATCTTATGGACAACTGTCCATGGAGAGGTTGATTGATAATCTTTATTCCAAGAAAACCATGGATTTAGTAATTTGTAATTCAAACGTAAGCCACTCTCGCAGATCACTAGGGAGAACCATCTTCGTATTTTGCAAGTTTTCAGCATCTTGTTAACCATGATATTTAATGCCGAAACTGGATGATGACGATTGAAAATTTACCAGCCTCAAAGTGCAATCAGGGATTATATGACAACTTAACCTAAACATTATAAGGAATCCTGTAGGAAGTCTTTGCAAAAGAAATTCGTCACACATTGTAGAACTTTTCGTAGAGTAGTAGATCATAGAACGATTGCTCCAGAACATTTACAGCACGTTTACGATTTGATGTCTCAAATACACATTCGCTTTGGAGTCGTCATCCTGGTGCCTCCATCACCATCGCCGTCACCGCCATCACCATTGCAGGCAATCTCGCCAACGCTGCCGCCTTTATTCCACCTGCCGTCACCACAGACACCACCACCACCACCACCACCACCATAACCACGACGATCACCATCACTACCACCATCACCCCCACCATTATCACTACCAGGACCACCGTCACCGTTCTTATGACTGCTCTCAAAGTCTTCCCTGCACCCACTGTCACCTTTACTAAAAGCTTCATTACTATTACAACACCACGATCACAACTAAATATTAAAACAAATTCCTATTATATAGTACTTCTTTGCAACCATTTCAACATATAACTGCACCTTCTCAATCAAAACCTTCATAACCTGAGCAAATTCACTGAGTGCTGAACGCAACGAACAAATGAATACTTTGTACATGCATCTCTGAACCACAGAAGTGCTTTGAGTCTCGTCGCCTATCGTAATACTGGAAGTAAGTAATGGTAAGAAAGGAATCAAGTTTTTAAAACTACACAGGTATATTTGTATCTAAAAGTGAACTTTCTGACATGTTACCACAATAAAAATAAATTTATAATACCAGTTGCCACCACCACTGCCCATTCCTGCCACCAACATCGCCGCCAACACAATCGCCAGCACGCCGCTGCCAACACCACCCTCCCCCACCTCCACCTCCCATCGGTGGCGCTTTGAAAATAAACGCCCGCGACTGCCGCGTCGACGCCAAAGCGTTTTATGGCGCAACTTTTACGTCCGACGCTGTCCGTCCGCCCTCCGCGCGTCGGAACAATCACAATCGTCCCGAAGCGAGCTATCTGGCGGCCATCGGCAGTCGCGCGGGTCGTTTATGGTGGACCGTTCCACGGCGCTCGTCCTGCCTGCCCCCCTCCACGGCTCCCACCCCCACCGGAAATGGCCCTCTATTTATCGGCGATCGAGAGATCGCGCGTGATTGTTTCGCGTCATTGCCGTGACTGCTCACATTTGACGCTTAGTAGTTCCTTTGGCGTAAATTGCAGAGTTGTACCTTAATTTCAATTTTAATTAGACGAATGTTGATGTTAATGAAAAACATCAATTTTAATTAGTATTTTTTCTAGTTATTTTGGAGAATGTTTTCTGTAATAGAAAGCACTGTATATTATTCGCAAATTTATCTTTCTCTAGTTTCATTCTTAATGATTATAGTTATCTAAAACAAGTTAACGTGAGTGGTCACTGAAAATTGTATTCGACTTTTGTTTCCAAAAATAACGATTCTACTCTATAAATTTCTCTTCGACGCTTTTTTACGACCTTCCTGTATTTTTCTCAGACCATTTCAACCACCGTTACAGAACACAAGACAAGTTTAGTTGCTGCTCCAATTTTGATTCTGTTCAGTAGCGTCCAAAGATAAAATGGATCTCTACATCTGTAAGGCAGGTCTGTCCAACTTAGAAAGGTTTATGGGCAACATATCAAATTCTAGTTAAGCCGCGGGCTGCACCGTAATTTAAGATCGTAAATTAAGATCGAATGCTTTTTACCCTAACTACTGAGATTATACTGAAACTAATATATATTAGATACGACTTTTATTCACCATACTTAATGATTAATGTACATACGAAACAATTAATATATTATTGAATAAAAATAAGAAGAATTGTGTAGATTCAATTGTGCAAGTGTGCTGTATTTGGTTGGTGTAATAAAATTTTTCAAGCAGTCGCGGGTCGCCAGTTGAGAAGCCCTGGTGTAAGGTATTCATACTTGTAATTTATTGACAAAACATAATCAACCTTACATTTAAATCTATTGCTATGCTATGAAAGTTAAAATGAGAGTGATGTGAGTGAATATGAAAACTGTGATTCGTGGATCGTTCCTAGTTGCCACATTCAAATATTTTGTTGAATACATTTCAAAGAGGACGTATAGAATTTTGACCTTTGATAAAAAAAAGGTTTTTGCAAATTGGCAATATTTAATTTTATTATCAACTACGCAACGTTTCAGGTCAAATTTGAACCTTCATCAGGGCTATGTATTCTAGATCAGATCGTTTGTTAGTGAAACAATAACCGGTTAAGTTGCCTCAGGGCAACACCTGTTGCCACGGTCACCACTCTGACCGAGAGGTCGGAGGACTTGAGTCCCCTTGGTGGTGAATTTTCGACATTTGTGGATAGCTGTTTCGAGGAGAGTTCTAGCGGCCGACAACTCTAATCTAATTTTCCGAGGTTTCTCCGATGTGTATCAGTCAAATGTCGAGGCACTACCTTAACAAGCGGGATTGCGCGCGATCTTTCCTTCCTCACCTTTGTCTCCTCCTCTCCCCTTGCAAACATATTTACACTTACAAGCACTACACTGTCGCACATGTCAGGTAATTAGAGCAGCCAGGCGGAGATAATTGGAGGGTGGAAACCGCAAGCTGACGCGTAGGCCGGCACCGGGCCTCATATTCTAACAGGGAGGGGACATTGCCGCCTCCCGGGATTAACACGCACTACATTAAATGAAGCCTTTAGGCTTCCGCGGCCAGACTTCAGATCTCGGCTGTTCCGAGTGACGCCGCGTACCTGTGCAGCAGACGTTTCGACGACCATCATTTCTCGATCTTCTTCAGGTCTGGTCTGGAAGAACACCGCGAAATGATGGACACAGCCTGGTACGCGGCGTCACCCGGACAGCCGAGATCTCCACCGCACTGCATTATCGGTACTAACGACCAAATAGTTGACCGGAAACAAAGTATTCAATCAATGATTGAACAATAACATTAAATATTGCCAATTCGGAAGAACCGTCTTTTACTTTGTGAAAAGTAACGGCAGAACATGGAGTTTCGACCCGCCGCGCCGCCGGGGAGACCAAATGAGCGGCGCTGCGAGGCGCCCCCGTGCGCCGGCACGTCATATGAATATATGTGTGGCGAGAGGCGCCGTAAAGGCGCTTTTACGGTCTCGGGCGCCAGGGAGCAGTTTACGGCCGGCCGGGGTCACGTGGCCCCGCGGCGAGGGCGCCCAGATTCGACCTTGAGCACCGAGGATATCGATAGGTCACACCGCCACCCTGAGATAGACCAGGGTCCGCGTTGGAGGTGAATAAGAATCGTAAATCATTGTGAGCCGGCGGTTATAGAACGTTCCTTACAGTGGCACTGACAGAATATATAGAAAGAAAAGAGAATGTCTTGAATGCGTTCTTTAGGGATTGTTGCTCATTTCGTTTGTCCGTTTAGCTTGTCGAATGGGGGTCAGTTCATATGGGGCAGTACAATGTGCAATGTACAATTATGAATATGTTATGTACAGTGCTGTATACAGTTTCTATATTATTATTTTACGGACGTATATGATGGTTACGACATTTGATCGAATTTTCATAGAAACTGTAAGGTCGTAATAAACTTGCATTATTCTCTTTCCTATCAGTGATTATCTTCTCTGAATTGCATAGACTTTTTTAAAGTTGATACAGAACGGAAGCAAATTAAATGATCCACAATATATAATAATTTGTAGATTAATATAGTTTTATTATTTCTTTAATGTAGGTCTCGAAGCCAGAAAGGAAATCAAACTCAGTGACTTGATGACGAACCACTACCTAGCTTTGCGTTGGTGATATGAGTAGAACGCGAAGCAACAGGAGTTAAATGTGCTTTTCGTTGTCAATGAAACGGGCGACTGTTTGTGTCCTCGCGCGCCGTGTTTTGTTACAAGCGGTGGTTCTTGAGAGAAGAGGCAGTTACCCGTGCAAAGCAACCAATCTACTGCACGACTGACATTGGAATGTTGATCTGCGTTTTAACAGAGAACTGCAGGCGGTATTCCAAGAAACGAAGGTTTAATATATTTACAAATTTGTCTCGGTGAGTTTATGCTTAAAATTCGTTAAATATTCTTGAACAAAAATTGTTTAATTTTAATTTTTCTACAACTTTGGAAGAAGCGTTTAGTTTATTTTTTATTTCGAAGGTAAAGGAAGCATGAATTCAAAGAAATGTTTGAAGTAAATTTATTTCATCTTTTATTATAGTTGAAACTACATCAGAAGTGATATCAGTTGGGTGTTATTCTGCGTGTTTGAGAAATACTAAAAGGACTACGCAGCGTGGTAAGACTGAGAAAATACTTGGATTAAACGATTTAGTAATTACGAATATTGATATATGTACGTGGTTATGAAACATCAGTGACTTCATTTTTATTTTAAGAATACATTATTTCTCACAAAATGTCCCTACCTCCCAAGCATAAAACCGAGTTTTAATTTAATTAGTTCTCTCAGTAATGAGTTCACCCTAATACGTAATAAAAGATGCGTAAGTAACATAATGATTCTTGGATGATCTTGGCTGTCCGGGTGACGCCGCGTCGAAGGCTGTGTTGCCGACGTTTCGACCATCACACCCGGACACCCGGACAGCCACCACCCGGACAGCCAAGATCATCCACATGACTCCCGCCGCGGAAGCCTACGACTTCATAATGATTCTTGTTCGTGAAAAGTGATGGCGATGATTTGTACACTAGCGTTTATGAACCATCTGCTTCCCCAGTTTGTTCCAGGACATTTCCCTCCAAACTCCGTCAACCTTCAGACATTCCAAAACCAATTCCGCAAGAGAATAACTGATGCACCCTGGTTTGTACGCAACTCGCAGATTCACAGTCCTCTTTGTCTTTAGTATAATTCTAATAGTCTATAATCCCTCGTCTTCTTCCATAATCTACCATTTGCCCCAAACGCATTATCCGTTTTACTAGGAAAAACCTCACTCTTTCTGAGAAATCCCAAATCTTTCCTCAGAGATCGCGTGACCTGACAACAGCTCCGTCCTTAAACCCTTGCCCCCTTCCGAAAGTGTTTTCTAAGGTATGCACCATCATCCATCCACTCACTACATAATTTCACAGAACTCCTAAGAACGCCACTATTCATTGACCAGATTTGGATCATCCTGCATTATTGTTGTATATCTCTCTGCAACTAATCCAACGGAAACAATGGGCCCATGGGCAAAGGCAGATCTGTGAAATATAACTTTAAAATATAATAATTTTATCATCCACAAATAATTATTATTTTGATGACCGACTTATTTTGAGGTGAACTATATTCCATCAAAAATATTTCAATAATTGTTAAAGTAACTCCAAAAATAAGTATCTTGTTGGAAAAATTAAAATAATTGCTTGGACTTTGAAAGTCTCTTATTTTAAGAAGAGACTACTCACAAGATGGTAAAAATTGACAAAAAACAACAAGGCTTTACGAAGCACCATTAGAAAGCGACGACGCAAAGCGAGAGCATGACAACTGACAAAGCAGAAACCGGGCTGCGTACGGAAAGCAATAACGGGAGGTAAAGAGAAACAAAGCGAATAAGGAACAACGGATGAAGGCAAGCCGGGCCCCAGAAGCGCGACGGTGCGGGGTCGTTTGGGGGCGTGGCGGAGCGGAGCGGGTTGGGGATGGCGGGGCGGGGAAGAGCAGGGCAGGGCAAGGCGGGGCGGAGCAGGGAGGGGAGGGCGGGGCGCGGCGGGGCGGGGTGCGGCGGGGTGCGGCGGGGTGGGGCGCGGCGCGGCGAGGCGGGGCGCGGCGAGGCGGGGGCGCGGCGAGGCGGGGCGCGGCGAGGCCGGGGCGCGGCGAGGCGGGGTGCGGCAGAGCGGGGCGGGGCGGGGCGGGGCGGGGCGGGGCGGGGCGGGGCGGGGCGGGGCGGGGCGGGGCGGGGCGAGGCGGGGTGCGGCAGGGCGGACTGCGCAGGGCGGGGCGCGGCAGGGCGGGGCGCAGCAGGGCAGGGCAGGGCGGAGCGCGGCGGGGCGGGGCGCGGCGAGGCCGGATGTGGCAGGAAGGGGCGGGGCGGGGAGGCGGCGAGGCCGAGGGAGGGCGTGCTCGCCCGGAGCGCCGCCTTCTTGTCGCGCCCGCGGCGTCGCCCAACTTCGTTACGGGAGGCTCCATTACGCAGAGTATCCTGCTCTTCCGCCAGGGCAACGCCAGCGCCCGCCGCGGCCCCGGAACGCGCGACAGACGACTTTTTATCGGCGCGAACGCAATTTAAAAGTCGTTACAGCTTAAATACGCCACGATATTCCTCTCGGCCGGAAGGAAGGAAGGAAGGGAAGGAGGAAGAAGAGAGGAAGCAAGGAGAGATCTGAGACTACGATGAAGGCTTCGGATCAGGGTTACGTCTATTGGTGGTCTCGTGTTTACAGTTTGCAACATTACTAAATCCGAAAATATTTTTATTTTATCTTCCCTCGTTGGTCATTGCAATAATTTACAAAAGAGTTTTGCGGCTCATGGAGTATTCCACCATTCATATTCTCAAATGGATGAAATATATTTACGGAATTTAAGAACCGAAGAAACTAAGTAGCAAGTTGGTCTTACAAAAATGAAACAAGAGGCCATGATTAACAAAAAATTTAAATAATTATATTCAATTATTACTCATGTTACACCAAGAACTAAGAAACAGACTTCCTACTTTTTAGAAAAAATTTCTACTATATTTCTACAAGGTTCAAAATTACGTAGATCAATTTAATTTAACTTCACGTACGTAAGTAGACTGAATAGCTATCTTAAGTGTGAAAATAATACTTTGAGAGTCAGTTGAATTACCTTTTAGTCTCCTCTATTCAGAATGAAGTTCAGGTTTTTTTTGCGTTCTGTCTGTATTGAAAGTTTGACACTTTAAGCAACGGACTTCCTCGCTCGTATCGTTTACCAAACTTGATATTCATTAGGAGTTGGAACCTTGTATTAACAAACGCGTGTCTGGCATCCAAAGAGTCTGAAACGACAGATATGCAAAAATAGAAAAAAATAAGACCTTAGTAACAAAACATCTTTCATTTACATGTCTCCTCCAAACGCCAGAATCCTCTCTGTACACATACAAGGCAAAACAAAAACATATACTTTACATAAATAAATGTTGAAAATAAGAATTTTAAGTTCAGTATCTCGAATGCTTGTCACTCTCCTCCTTCTTCATATTGAAATACATCATTTTCCCCTGGCCGTTTCTTTTGTTGCGCTGCCTGCCGACATCAGCTACTTCTTCCTAGCCTTTCTTCACATCTCCACTTGCCACGTCTCGTTTATCTACCAATTCTCCATTTAGTTGTCTTTGGAGTTTACATTTGAGGCAGCGATCTCGCGATTTCACTCCCAAAAACATTTCGTACTCATGATAAAGTATTTTGAGTGACTAATAATCTCTCTAAAATATCTTCTTCTCATGTAGCTAGCCTAGCTCTCGCTAGCCTACGAAAAAGCTATTAAGCTTTTATTTTCATCGGTCATCAGACCTCTTGTCGTATTTCTTCTTTTGAAATTTTTAATAGTATTAACGCTCTAAATTACATACTGTACACACTTGTATTAAATTATCCTTGTCACTTATTACCCCATTCGCCCTGTATTGGTTGAAATGGCGGGATTGAATGCATGTTTGCTATAGAATTTGCTGAGAAAGGAAACAGACAGGAAAACGATGAGGTTAGAGGGTGGGAAACGAACAATGAAGTATGAAGAGTGACAGAACACCGGAGGTGGGCAAGTGTTATCTAGGAGTGAAGTTGTGCTTGTATTTAGCCAACTCTTGTCCTGCAGAGGGCAATTGGTCTCGGCGCCGTTAGAGCCCGGGGTGCCGTGTCGGTCACCCAACCAGGAACCCGCGATGTCTCGAATTGGCTTTGCTTTCATGACTTCACATAGCGAATTAAGCTAGCTGGTTTTGCAGTCGGGACTTTTCAGTAGAATCATTCCAGCACTCGCGTGGATGACCGTAAACCATGAAAACTCGGGTCAGGATGGCCAGCGCGGAGACTGAACTCTGTCCACCCGAATGCGCATACTCAGCGAGCAACGACATGACGACGCTCGGTCAGCTAGAAGCGAATAGAGGAGATTAAAACAAGGAAATAGAATACACGAGTCGGTTTGGAACAGGAGAGGTAACATTTTTATAATGAAAGAGGGTTGGCTAAGAAAATGGTGAGAGGTTTGAAAAAGGGTGGGTCAGACGTTAGTCGGTTGGTAGCAGATCGGGGGATAGATATTCGCAGATTGAATAGGATTAGAGAAGCTAGTTATAATGAGGATTAAAATGTTATTTACAGGTTGAGTCAAGCGTAGCACTTAAAAAAGACAGAGGACGAATTAATTCTTTGATGTTTGATTGCAGGTACACCTTTTTTGATATTGTTTCTATATATATTTCTATATTGTAAGACTTTCTCCTTTTCTGGAATTTTCAAAAAAAAAAAAAGAAAGAAAAGAAATGTCAGTTCGTACCGTTTTCATTCTGCTGACACAAAAACATTGGTCTTCGATATTTCTTGGGAAAGTACTTTGCTTTATGAAGATCGCTGTGATGAGATAGTTTTTGTCATGTTCTGAGATTTCTCATTTAGATCAACTTTAGTAATTTTTCAAAACAAGCCATGCGACCATACAAATATATTTGTATCCAATCCACGTAGTCTGTCCTATCCATTCCATGGCTTGTTGCTAGGCTGAGCATACGCTTCGCGTTGCCAAACACGCTCTGAAATTGTATGTTTGTGTCAAGGAGACATACATCTTCTGTATTTAGGTTAAGAGACCGTAAAGAGGTAGCTTCTTAAACAGTTGCACTGTTTTTCTTCTTTGTAGAAAACATTACATCATTGTGAAAAATTTTAATGCTCATTTCTTGAACATGAAACTGCGAAAAAAATAGCTTTGCCGTTATAATAGGCGTGCTCTATTCTTGTCTATTCTAAAATTGCATTTTGATTCTTAACTACGAAGTATAGGATTTCCGCGAAGTAGTCGCTAAACTTTACGAGACTTCTCCTTTGTAGCAGAGACTAAACGAGGGCTGCGAACCTTGTAACAGAGGCAAAAAGACGTGAGACCTCTCGGGGGGCCAGGCGGCAAAGAAATCCCGCGCACATGAACCTCTCAGAAATTCTTGATTCGAATGCACCAGCGTGAAATATCCAGCTTTACTTAATTCGCCGTCTCGCCGCCAGGAGCGTTTCCGGCGCGGCGCCGAGTCGCAGTGCCCTTTCTGGGGAGACGCTCGCTTCCCGAAAAACCGCCGCCAGGAAAAAAGGACGACGACCACGCGTCGCACGTTGGCCTCCGGAGAGGAGAGAGCGAAAACAGGCGAACGGCGAGGTCCGCTCCGCCGCTTGAAAAATGTCGGCGCATCGTTTCTCGGCGGCGGCGGCGGCGGGGTGGCGTCCCGCGACGCGCCTGGAAAAACAGCAGACGCCGAAAGCGGTCGCGTTGCTGCTCAGGAAGTCGCTGTGACGCGCCGGTCTTCGGGCAAGGAATTTTACTTTTTTATTGTGGAATAAATTAAAAACTGTTTGCTTACGGCGCGGTGTTTTTTTTTAATTGTTGACACCAAGATTCGTCTCGTTCTCTCAAAGAATCAGGGTTGATATTGTTAGTTGAAAGAGCGCCATGAAGTTGAAATATTAAAGTTTTTTAGTTCGAAATTGACATCGAAAATATTTATTTAATATTAATATTTTCTTTCATAATTTATTTGTACGTGCTAATTGAAGTCCACATTAAAGTTAATTTTGTGGGCGATTTATCAGGACACACGTTGTTACAGAAATTTTTAATTATTCACGAGAAACAGGTTTATAATAAAAATTCTGCGAAGCGTTAAATACCGTGGTTTCACATAAGATTGTCATGAAATATCCTCTACGGAACAAATTTCCGACTTGCTTGTTGAACCAAGAAGGTAACAGGGTGGTTATAAAATAGGTTAAAATTATGTTATGATTCTTTTTACTTGCGGGCATTCTATTAGTTTGTAGTGAAGAATAATATTGACTCATTTCTTTGAGTTGGTGTTCACAATATGAGATAGCATTGCCTTGTAGAAAAAAGAAATTTAAAATAAAAAACTGATCTGATCGTCAGATATAATGATCACTGAGAATTACATAAACGATTTTGTCAAAATTGTGACATTGTTTTGTGACAAAATTGTTTATGTAATTCTTAGTGATAGTTTGGTGAAAACAAATATCCTAAGTAGGAAAAGGTGCATCAGTTGCGAATTACAACAGCATTGGCGAGTTGAAAGATCACAAGGCGCACAGCTGAAGGCACGGAAGATTCCTTTATTTGGCATAGGGTTAGACATTGTTAGACATTCCCTCTGTTTGGTTTGACACTAGGTTTATAAAATGACAATACAAGGAATTGAGTATCCACTATACGGAAATTATAGGAAAGTTTAATTTTCTGTACTCAAAAATTAATAGAAGCTCTCCTAAGAAATCTAGCGACTACATGAATCAGTGACGCATGCTGGTCTAAAAAATGTTGTTTAAAAGGTGGTGCTCTGTATTAACCGACAGCACAAATGCTAATTTTTAAGTATTGGGAAGTTCTTTTCCATTCATAAATGTTTATAAAATAGAAACCGGCTCGTTGCGCGAGTAGAAAAAGAATAAGAGGATAGAGATGTAGAAGAAGAGAAAGAAGAAAATGTAGAACTAATATTAGAAAATATTTTAGAAGAGAGAAGTATGAGAAGAAAGGAAGGAGATCTAGCAAAATATAGGGACAGAATGTAGTCAAATAGAGAAAGAAGATGAAATAGAAGAGAGGGAGGGAATGTATTTGAGGAGATGAAGAAGGAGTAGAAGAAAATTTTTTATTGGTTGTTTAGTATTTCCGGACTTGTTAACGGCTAAGGTAATTCGTCCCGTAACTGTAGTGCATGTTTTATCGCGTGAGATGACGGTGATCTTCCTCCGCCGAATGCTGATATCCAGCGCCGACCTACTCACCGGCTTCAGGTTTTCCCCAACCAGATATCTCTAGTATCGGAGCACCG
This sequence comes from Acheta domesticus, assembly GCA_031308135.1. Taxonomy (NCBI): domain Eukaryota; kingdom Metazoa; phylum Arthropoda; class Insecta; order Orthoptera; family Gryllidae; genus Acheta; species Acheta domesticus. Next base: position 6,220,105 of record JAHLJT010009355.1, on the reverse strand, counting down.
CCCCAGCTGGGACGAGCTCTAAGCTCCCAGCATGAGGTAGTTTAGTGCAAATAAGTGTGTGTGTGTGTGTGTGTGTGTGTGTGTGTGTGTGTGTGTGTGTGTGTGTGTCAGGAGACAAGACAGGTTAAGGAAGAGAACGGTAAAATCGCGCGCGGTCCATAATCCATTCATTAGGGTACTACACCGGCATTCGCCTAGTGTTGACCGCAGAAGCCACGGAAAACTACCGATCAGAGCCGGCAACCGTTAGAATTCTTCTCCAGACAGCGGCCTGAACTCGACTCTATCTAGCTAGCGTGGAAAATCCTGCCACTGTCGGAACTAGAACCCTGAGCTGGCACTGCAGGGACATCAATGAATGCCCTGAGCCACCTAAGGGTGAAGTAGAAGGAAAAGAACTAGTGGTGCTACAGAACGGCACAGAGTTTCCCGTATTATTTTTCGATTTCCTTGCGTCTGGACTAGCTATTGGAATTGACACATACTCTTGCTAGCTGCCATCTATCGCCGAGCTTCAAATTTCACATTTACAATAGCGCTTAAACTCCATTTTCTTAAAAACTGCTCCAAATTTTTCAAAGTTGCCACTTAGAACGAGGTTTTTAGTGTTCTTTAATATTCTAAAATTAATATTTCCGTTCTACTATTAGGAATCCAAAAAATTAAGTAAATGTCAAAAAGATCGACTTTGGGCGGCGATAAATGGCAGCTGACATATAAATGTGGCAAGTCTGACGAGAGACCAAAGGAAATAGAGAGAGACCCGAGACCAGAGGAAATAGAAAACGAATAGGGGAAAGTCTGTGTCATTCTGTAGCACCACTAGTTTGTTATCAGGGCTCGGCAATGAATTTTTTTCTGCCAAACATCCGCCGTTTTTTCGCGCAACATTACATTAACTTTCCCTATACTACGTATATTACTCCGTACATACGTACGTATACGAGAAAGTAAAAAGTAGGCGTCGCCCTTTAAGTGCCATTTCGGCGCACTGTGCTGGGGGCGGTACGAGCGGCGGCGACGGCGCGCGGGGCTGGCGGCGGTCATTTCCATATGCAGATGGCCGCGCGCGCAGCGAAGCCGACGTCGACGCCGACGCCGGCGCCCATCAAACTTGTAAATGGCGGCGGCGGCGGCGGCGAGCAGCGCTCGCGAGGGCGCGGGCGTTCGATTGGGACTCATCGCTTCGCCCTGTCACCTCCACTCACGCTGCCAAAGCTACGGCGGCCCCAACTTTCCTCTTTTCCTTTTTTTTTTATTCTCGCTGCGGGTTCTACTCTCGTCACTATCATGTCGCCACCGCACCACCTCCTGTCAATGGACCGACCCCGCGCCTCCCTCTATTCATGCCTGTCCAAACGGTTGCACTACCACATCAGTGACGCTATTAAATGTCACACAACGGATTGGTGGAAATTCAAAATGTTTAAGTAGACGTAAGTTCAAGGCACGAAGGATAATGTACTGAGAATAATGGAAAGTAGCAACACAATATTTAATATAATTAAAAAGATAATATTTACGTACAAAATATACTGAGTTAACTAAACTTCAGCCAGACACAGCTATTCGGCCGTCCGGAAAGCGTCGCGTTCAGCACTAGTGCCTTGAACGCGGCGTTCCCCGGACACTCAAGTAGCTACCGACTCCGTCCCTGCAAACCTACGCTCCCTTCTACCAGCCATTCTACACAAAGAACATCGCACTTGTCGGCCCCGTGGCCGAGATCGCTAAAGCAGTAGTGCCGAACTGATCTTGGACCGTGGGTTCGCGGGTACGAGTCCCGCCTCGGGCATGATTGTTCCTTTCCTTTGTTCGTCCTTTCACCCCCCATCATCACCGTATCGTTTTATCCTCATACCATAATGTTACATCCAATAGTGGTCGCTAATAACCTAGTAGTTGATGCGACCTTGAATAACAAAAAATCGTATTAAATAAAATGCCAACGTCATTTGTGCCTGGGGAAATATTACTTTGTTTATCATTGTATTAACTTAGGAAACGCACGTAGCAAGACTTATCAAACCAACCCGACAAAGGAGAATGATGAGAGGAAATACTCATGTCACATGTCTTTTTTGTCAACTCTTTGCGGATGTACATATGTACCGGTCAGACCGATCTCGCTCCATTGTTCAAGTGCTCATTTCCCGGTTGACACATGTGGACTTCGAGTGGACAAAGGAGGCTCGCGGACGAATTGTCGAGTACCTTCGGTTCTCCGCGTCCTCACTTTCCACTATCGCTCCATCATTCATCATTTCTTGTCAACAAACGCCCGGCCATTCATCTCATGTACATTTCAGGGTAGGCCGTCAGGTGTTGATTTAGGGATTCAAATAGTTTAAATGGCATTGTAAATATTGTTGATTGCCGTTGTGATGATTCCCCATGTAATCCCAAATAAAGACAACGATAACTATTGGCTGACGTGACTTACTGTCACGTTTAATCTTACTACGTTACATGCTGCATGAAACAAATTCCACGAACGATAGTGGCTTTGTGTCAGCATCGGCGTGGAGGTATTTTTAAGCGAATTCAGAAAATTCCCTTCAGCGCTCTTGTCATCGCCATCCTAAGAGGTTGTGACAAACCCCTTCAGAAGGCCCTCCTACGTCACCTCGTAAGCGGTTTTTCCTCAGCATCCTCCCTCGTTTTTTAAACCTGCTGGTGATCTCTCAGCTGTCTCGACAGTGATCTCGCAGATTCTTTTGTATTACAGTCAAGAGCAAGCCTATCTTTTTAATCCCATCATCTTTGGATTCGTTATCCCTCTTGTGAGATGGCAGAAGCAGTGTGAACATTCTCGCTAACCTCTTTATAACAGTTAATATACGTTTATTAAATATTTTATTAATAAATGAAATAATTTGTTGATTTTCAAATCAATGACCTCAAGGTAAGTTTAGTAGTTCAATGAACGTTATTATACCCTAGAAATAAGAATATTAATAGAATTTCTGTCAAACAATGCATTCTAGGCATGAACCTTGAAGATAGAAGTATTCTAGATGTAATTGATCCCTTTCCAACACATGTTTATCTCAACAATTACGTCTCCTTGCCTAACCACAAATGTTTAAGAGACGTCATCTTTCTTTAAGAAATGTTTTACAATTTCAGACACGCTTCCCGTCTTCCGGTGGTACCTTCTTGTAGGGTTTGTTTTTTCCCTTCCACAAAATTTAGAACTCGTATCATGGGCCAAGAAAAAGAATTTCCGGAGGTAAAACTATCATCTCCGTACATGCGAATTTAGGGATAATACGGAACTCAGATTAAGAAAGATTAATAGAAAAACGACTTATAATTAGGTATATTTAAAAATAAAATTGCAGTTGACTTTACTTCCTCTAGTTTACAAAATCATTATCTGGAGTCGTCGGTGTGATCATTCACAATATTTGCCTTCCCGTCACCGGAAACCTTCCAGGCCAGGGATAACGTTTCTTCAAATTATGAGTATTCAGAAAGGAAACTTAAATGTATTTTGAAACTAAATATTTTAGAGGTACTTTTACCCTTGTGGATGAATGGAAATATGCAACTCAGAATTATGTTTTACACAATACATTTTCTTTAGTGACTTGTAGTCATCAAATTTGCACGGCATGTAACTCAAAGCGTAATTCAATGAGTATTGTTTTATTTTGACATCTCAGATATCCTTTATTTAATAATTAACTGGAAAATATTCTGTGTAACTTAGTTCTCCACATTTTATAATAATATAACGTGAATACATTTTAAATGAAAAGTGTAATTAGAAAGATTTATATCTGTATGCACCTATATGACAACAAACAGTTTTACTACTTTAAAAATGCAAAAATCTTCTTGTGCAGATTATTTCACAGACTACAGAGTTCTATAAAATTTGTAATTTCTCTATATTTAGAACGCAACATTTCTGTATAATAATAATCAACGCACAGGTAATCGACATTAAATCTGTTGCATGTTACATTGTGTGCCTATTTCTCTCACACAACACACTGAAATCTGATAGGCAAGGAGTATTTTGTTATTTTGAAAAATAAAATATGTTAGTAGAAAGAAGAGAATGTAATTGAGAAGATTTTTCGGAAAATCTTATTCATACCTTTTGCATATTTAACAAGAATAATTCAACAAAATTACGAAGTATAGCTTATGGACCAGCAAACTTGAACATCCTTAAGACGGAAAGTACTGTACGGACGGAAACAGTGGTATTAATAGAATAGCTTTCCCAAGTGCAATTACTTCTGAAATTTATGAATTGTTACAAGGGTAGCTGGACTCATAAATAGAGGAATAACTCCATTGCCAATGATACAAAATAAGATTCTGCGAAACATAGAAAAATGTTTTAATCTGTATAATTCCATGCACAAACTTCAATACCTAAAGTAGACATTTCACAAAGAATTTCAAAATTTATTTTCTGCGCCCTTTTGATCCCGTTGTTTACATATTTTGAGTTGATTTTTTTAAAGAGGAAATGAAAATTCACTTATCACATTACGTTTCCGCAAATACTAATTCAGACCATCTTAAAATAATTTCAATTTAACTACCGTCCTCTACGTTAATATAATCACTTATACATTGTTGAATGAAAGACACAGAGTGAAGTGAAAATGGAGTTGGTGATGACGTGCCAGTGTGTATGAAGGTGCCTGGGTGTGTGGGGGTGCCTATGTTCGCGAAAGCTTAGGGAGAGGATGTTGATAGAGATAATAGAGGCAGAGTTGGATGCAGCGGCAGTGGCGGTAACGATATCTAAGGTAGTACAACTGATTGACGGCGGTGAAGACGGCTGTGGTAGTAATGATTGTGCCAGACGCGTTTGTGGACGTAGTTTGAAAGCGGGGAGCGGCAGTGGCGGGGCACGTGGTGACGTCAGGTGGCGGCGGTGCAACGATGACGTGATGAACGTGGGATTGGAATGGGGATGGGAATTGTGAAAGCAATTGCTGTTGTGGTGGTGGTATTTTGACATCTGTGAAAGTGGCAGCATCGACAGTTTTGAGATCTGTAAGTGTAGGGCATGTTTTGTTCATTGAGACCTGGGGTGATCTTCCCTCCCTTTGATAGTGAGATCCAGCGCCGACCTACCGTCGGAAAGCGGGATTTTCAACAACCAGGTGACTCCCATTATCGGGGAGTTCCCCAGCCGGGACAAGTTCTAAGTTCCCGACCGGTCTTCCATTATGTGTGTTAGTGTAGTGCATGTAAGTGTGTATGTGTAAGGGGCGAGGATAGGGCAAAGAAGAGGAAGGAAAAAAGGATTGCGCTCGGTCCGGGGCCCGTTTAGTTAGACTACTGATCCGGCATTCGCCCGTGTTGATCGGAGAAAACCAATCAGATCAGAGCCGCCGGCCGGTAGAATTCCCCTCCAGACAGCGACTGATAGATGGTGTCGTGGTGAACTTGAGATGTGGATGGGCATTGTGCAAACGATTGCGATTGTGGCGGTGGTGGTGTTTTGGCATCTGTGAGAGTGGCTGCAGTGACGGACGTGGCGGCGGTATTAGCTGGTAGCAGTGTCAGCAACGTGGGCCGCGGCGGGGTAGGGGGCAGGGGGGGGGCTGGGGTTGAGAAAGCAGAGCGCGGGTTTCGCTCGCGTCTCTTATCGCACAATCCAACGCGCGGCGCTCGGGGCCGAAACGGGGGTTGTAGCGCTCCACTTCGCATCGTATTTTACAACTTGTTTACTTGGAAGTGGAGAGCCAGCCGCGGCGCGCCGCAACTTCGCAGCTACTGCTGTCTGCTTCCTATCCTCCCCCCCTCCTCTCCCCTCCCCCTTCCCTCTTCCACCCCTCGGGCGAAGCCGCCCCAGACGCGGCGCTCTCCCCGCGACCGCATGCGAAGCTCCCGGCGCTCGGAGAGGCAAGAATTGCACTCCCGCAAGAAACTCGATTCGGAATTAGCCGTCTTGCAAATATTCTCAGCGCTCTCTCAAAGTGTGTTATGAAGTTCTCATAATATTTTTGGATACAGCTAACAAACTTTGTATTATTTTGTGTCGGAGAAGACGGCTGAATGGTCAACTGAAGATTCTCTGAAACTCTTCATTAGTATTCGATGCAATCGTTAGTTTGTGGACAGAAAGTGACATGCTAGCAAACATAACTTCAAATAGAAATCGAAAAGAAGCCAGTATGCCGGTTGAGAAGAGAATTTCTAACTGAAATGAAACTGTGCGCTATCTCATAGGTAAATGCCAAAAAAATAATACAAATATAACATGAGTAGTGAAAATAAATTGATCAATCTCAAAAAAGAGTATACTTCTTGCGTTATTAGAATTATTACAATGCTGTGTATCTCGACTTCATGAAGTTACAATTGGGTTTTAATTATTGAGTTTGGTCTTCTGTAATATCTATCTGATTGGCTAATGTTTCAATTATGAGTTTTGTTTGTGGTATGGTTTCAGAAGACATATTTTTGCTATTTAAAACAATTTTTGTACGTGGTTTCTTCTGTGTATTATTTGACTAAAGTTGCTGCGAAATATTTGAATTGTTTCGCATAATGGAACTCTAATATCCAAACATCTCTGTTGATATTGGGCAGGAGGTTTATTTTAGTTCCATTATTTAGAGAAGCTTTACACTATACGCGTAGCTTGAAGATTTATTCTCTTTGCTAGACATATTCAAGAGACAAACCACAATAGTCGAGCTTAAAATGAAACTTTCTGTGAATTATTTAGAAAGAGTGACATCAATTACAAAAGTCTAAGGGCAAACTGTGATTATTGTGATTATTTCTCTCCGATTACAGAAAAACACTAGAGATAATTCTTTCTTTATTAAAACAACATATATTGGGAATTTTTCATTTTATAAATTTGCTAGCACGTAATTAATCGTTTATGATTGTCTCTACTTGTTTTCTTTGTGAGTATTTTCTGAGAGAGTTGGAGAGGAATAATCACACTATACATTCCGTTGCTTACTTCGTGTGTAGAGAGCTATTTTTAATATTTTGTTAAAGTGAAGTAAAACAATAGAATTAAATAATTGACAAAAAATATACATTCATTAGTGTAGTATATTCAATTTTTCTATTAATCGTATAAAATAATCGAATGTTGCTCTAATCGAGGTTAAATATTCCATTTTTTATCAATCACGGTTAAATATTGGCGATGTAAGTCTGCGTTAACTACTAGTCTGGGTTAGCAAATGCTATTTTTCCTGGTTTTGTTTTCGTCTCTCTCTACACCCACATTTTCGCTCCAAAAAAAGGTCGCAGAACATTCAAAGCAATGGTCATCATTTTTAAACACTTTCACAAAATGGTAAAAACTTTTACAACATGTGGGGTGTCGAAAACGATAACTTTTGTCAACAACGAATGTGTAGTGGAAAATTCCATGTAACGAATTTGTTGTATCCAGGAAAACACAGAAGTTTCGTAAACAGAGTTTTTATTAAACAAAAGTAGCAAGGCAAACTTTAACAACCCGGTAACCAAAGAATTAAACCAAATAACATAGCCAGGTTACCGTTTACCAATAGATGTTCACAATACAAAGCCGTTTCAACAATATACCAGAAGAGAGTCCAAAAACACAATTGCCGGATCTAAAAATATCGCCTTGTCAATAACTATACCACTTTGCACTCCGAACTTCACTAGAACACTGCCTGTCTGCTCGGCGGCGGGGCCCGCTTTTATTCCCCCCGGCGGCATAGCCTCGCATCCATTCCGGGGCTTCGCTAGCTGGCTGCCTCTTCTCCTTTCGCCCGGTCTTGTTACGGTCCGATGCTCCCCGTGTTGTCGCCGAGTGCTGGCGGTGCGGCGCGCGATTCAATTCGCCGCGCACCACCATAACAGAATTTACTTGTCATTTGCTCCTGACTTTTAGGCAAATCTTCATGCATGGGTGTTGAGTGGGTCACGTTCGAAGGCAACAAGAGATTTCTTGTTCCCGTCAAACATCAATGCACGATTGGTTGTCTATTCCCCAGAGGAAATAACATTTGTGTAACTTCGTTATTGAAATTTCAATTTTCGTTAAATTTATACATCATCGGCAAAACGTAAGCATCTTCCACCCCAACGTTAAATGGTAATTTGTCAATTTTAATATATGATATTCTGCATAATTAATTTGTCATTCCCTTCTTTACCACAGACAAATTCTAGCCAATGAACCGCTGGGAACCGATGAGTTTAGTAATGTATATAAACCACACAGAACACTACTATAGTATGTTTTCTTCAACAACGCAAACAATTTCTTTGAAATAAGCCAATTTTTATCCTCGTTGCTGTGTGAATATTTTTTTGTATTTGAAACAAGAATAATTAACGTTCGATTATTTTGTTCATGTTTGCCAGAGATAGTTCTCTAGCAAGTTTTCATCCAGAAATACGAAATTAACTTCCGCTGAAAATAACCATTGCCGAAGTCCATTACGGCCCATAAAGTCCATTACGCCGGTATATTCTTATTGTACTTGCTCCTCTGACCTTGCACTTATACTAGGGACATCATTTCACTGCTTGCCTGAAAGAAGTCGCGGAGCCACTTCAGTAGTCGTCGTTTAACTACGATGCGATGCTCCCAGTCGTTCATTTTCCTTTTTTCCCTAGATGCTTCACTCAGCTTCTTAATAGACGCATTCTATCCGCAGCGAACCCTGCTAGAGACGTTTCATTGGTCATATCTTCGTTGCTCTTGAGATATTTTCATGGTTTCTTTGTACATTTTCAAGCTTATGGATGCTTTTCTGAAGAATAATAGTGGTATATTTCATTGGTTTGATATTCTACGAGTCAGAAAGTATATCATATTTTACAATATATTTCAGTAATATCCGAAACAGAAAGCATACATTTTCAATTATAATATTTTGAGAAAAGATGCAAACATAAATTAATAAAAATCGCGTTGTTAAATTTTCTGAAGGTTTATACACTAACATTAAACAGTACTAGAAAATGTCGGCATCACAACAAAATAACTCCCAATAGAACACGTTGCGAATAAAGTCCGTAAGTTTATTGTATTTTCAATTGTACTCTCCTTCTATCGTGTAGCTGTGTAAGCTTGCCACATTTGAAAATCTTCCCTATTATTTACTCGTCAAACGTAAAAAAATATTTACTTGTAACAAAGGATATACACAGAACAATTTTTTAAGAGAATAAATTTTTAAAAATCTTCTAATTATTTTTTGCTTTTTTTAATCACAATGCAGAAATATGTAAACGTACGGGGAACGTCTCAAGCCAAAAAACAGTGATATTGTAAAATTTTAGCAGTAGCCTAAATATTGAAACTCATTCGTTGTGAATTTATCATTTATTTTATTATGCTTAAGTTATATTTCTTTGTACAATACTAGTTTCATTTATGGATATCAGAACGTCTCGCGCGTGCTCTCGTTGACGCCGCAGCTGGCGGGAAGCCGCCGGAGGAAATGAGCTCGCAGATTGTAACGCGAGAACATTTGCCGGAGGGCGGCTCCTCCGTTAAATTGGAAAACACAGAAATCCATACCTTTCCCCCTCCTCGCCTCTCTACTTGCCATCGCCCAACCCACCCTTCTCCGCCGCCCTCCCCTCCCCTCCCCTCTCCGCGCCCGCGGCTCCCGCCTGCCCCGCCCCTCCCACACGCACTGTCCCGTCCACGCCGCCCTGCCCAACCTCTCCGGTTTCGCTCATTCGGGTCGTCCTTTTTTCACACTTGACGTTGCCGCCCACGTTCATCGTCCTGCCCCTCCTCACCATCCCTGCCCACCCGCGCCCACATTCACCAACACGGCCCCGTCACCCCACCATCCCTACGCCCCCACCAACCTCCTGCCTCCTCTCTGCCCCGCCGGCGTCGTTCCGGCCATAATTATACCGCCTCCGCGTCTACCCAACGCCCCCGCACCGCCTACGTCTCTCCGCCGAGAAAAACAGCGAGCACCGTCCTTCGTTCTGCTAAATTGTACTTCTTTTATTTTACCTCTATTTGCAAAGTCCGAATTGTAACAAGCGGATGTTTTATTACGAGTCAAATGAAGTGCGCGCTCTTTAATTTTGCTCTTTCTCTCTCTGTGCCTTTCTGTGCTGTCTCCTTCTTTTTTCCTCTCATGCTGAAATACCTTTGTTGAAGTGGTCATCGCAGTCCCTAAGGACTACTTTGGAAACGTTAAATTTTGCTCAATAATATGTTGAAAATGTAAAAACCTGGATAAAATATTTTTGAGCAGAAAGTGTAGAGAGCTTTTAAAGCAAGTTTGCATTGGTCACATTTATTGTGCATTCAATTCACAACCTCCCTTTCGTGTAATCTCATAAAAAAATCAAACACTCTTGGCTATTCAAATAAACAGTGGTGTTAAATATTTTATTGCTAATAGAAATAATTCATGGTATCTTATTTATTAAACTGTATGCATTTGATGCTTTTCTGTAAAATTAATCATACAAACAATTAATAAGATATTTTATTATTTATTTATTTCTTAAGGTCACATCCGTAAGTAATACAATATTAGCATCCAATTACTAGTAGTAGAAATCCAAAATTTGGATAGCGTTATTTAGTTGAAGATCTAGAATTTTGATTGGGATATTGGTGAGCTACAAAAAGATAATTTGATACGTAATTTAACTCTACTATTTTTCAAAACTTACATTTTATTATTACACATTTTCGCAAAGTAACGAAAAAATATCAAAGACCAATATGTTCCATTTTTAGATCAAAAGTTCAATCTTGACAAAGTTAACTATACATCTTTCTACAAAGTACTTAGGGAGCTATCAGCAACGCGGGAGCAAACCTTCCGCATGTGAAACCACGTGATTTCACAAAGACTTGTAATCGGTTGAGAGCGCCACCTGAAGGCTCAAAGCGGGCAGATTACGTGCGGCGTGCGATGCCGCCCCTGATGAACTGTCACGCGCAGACGCGATGGCGGGAAAGTTCCCGGCCGCCCCGAGGCGCCGGCGGCGGTCGCGACGCCGCGCCGCGCCGCGCCGCTGGCAGGCCACCGCGCCCAGTGTTGCCACACGATCAAATGTACATCCTAGTACCAACCTTCAAAACTCCCGGTACTTTCACTAAAACCCCTGGCATTATACTGCGATTTTTTTAACTTTGCTCCTCAAGGTCCATGTTCACGGTGGAATATGTCACGGTATTTCGCGACGTTCAGAGTCGTGCCGCCAGATACCGCATGATCGCGACGGTATCGAGCAGTGCTTACGATCATGCGACTTCTAGCGGCATGACGGAGAAAGACGCGAAATGACGTGTAATATTCTATTGTGGCCATAGGGGCTTGAGGGACAGAATTATAAAAATCGCACTATAATGTCAATTGATTTATAATTTCTTGTAAGTTTCATTAATTTGTCAGGCAGACACACATTATAAAAACATTTATATAAAAATATAACATTCTTTGACATACGTTTCGAAGGTCATTGGCCTTTAATATCAGGATCTTAATAGACTTTACAAGAAATTAAAAATCAACTGGAAAAAAGACAGTCTTCAAATAATACGATTTGAAATCATCCTGCGCAAAGTCAATTTATTTAACTTCTGAATTTGATGATACAACTCTATTATGTTTTTAACGCTAACAGGAAGATCGTTACATTGTCCTAGATAGCGATTCATTTTATAATTATACACTAAAAGGAAGACTATCTTTTTCTCCTCTAATTTGGGTTTTAAAAACCTTCCTATTTCACACCCTTAGTGTTTTTATGGCATTGTTTTCACCAATATTATAATTATCTGTAATATTGGAGTTAGTTTTAAATTCAATTAAATTCAATTTTATAAGTAATTTGTTTACAGGACTAACCTATTATAAATTGCTATGTATATTCACAGCTCTATCATAAACAATTTCACTACAAATAATTTCTGATAGTATAGGTAGTTAGCACAAGTTGCAATAAAATAACACAACAACTGTAAATAGCACAGTTACACAATAACAGAATAATACAACAAATAATATAATAAATAAGTCCAAAAGAATAGAGAAGAATAACACAATTACTAACATAAGATACAAAAGAACTGAGACAACAGAACATACAAATATACACAGAACAACCTGTATGAATTGAGACGACCAATGGAATTAAGCTTCAACTATTAATTTATGATAAATGCTCGTAATTTCAGAATTGATGAAATAACATTGTACAGAGTTCTAGATCTTTCAGAGTTTAGTATAATGAGACATTTTGGAAAGGATAATACATTATTTTGGTATGCTCCTATAAGCCCTTTATATTTTGGGCGTTCACATAAAATATGTTTCAGATTTTCATCAGTATTCACATTACATAGCAATCAGATTGAATTTGAGTGCATTTTGTGCCACAAATTTCTAATATTGACGTTGATTTCATTATCACTGGACATCCTTATTTGAGAGACTTCTCTAGTAATGGAAGTGGGGAGAGCCACAGTTAGGTATTTCTTTGTTTCTGTTGATTGCAAATCCGAAATATCTCGATACAACGTACTGTATGGTGAAGTCATGATTCTATGCGTATCGTCCATAAAGATGTTACCTACAATGGTTGCAACAATCATTGGAAAACCTATTTCTGATTACATTCGGATTTTCTTGCTGCGTAATTACGCTATGAAAGCCCAAATCATTCATTAATCTGTCCAGAACGGACACCAATTTGTATTTACTGTAATTTGGATATGCATGTCTTGATTTTAAAAGTTTTTTTAAAAATTATACATGGGTATCGACAAGGCGCCGTAGATAGCAATTTTGTCATGTAAGTCAATGATCTTTTAATTACTTCTGGTTCTATGTTAGTTCATCCAGTTTCCTATCTAATCATGTACCCAGGAGTTCTTCTCGATATTCCCAAAAGACGTTTGTAGCAGTTCTTTTGTATCTTATCCAGTTGATTAGTGTATCTTAGATCCCAGATATCTGCAGCGTATAGCATAGTAGATGCTACAACGGAATCAAAAAGTTTCCTATCAGTCTGCCAGCTAGTTAGTTTTAAATTATTGAATAAAATATTATGGTACGAATCTTAAATAGTGCATCAGTTACCATAGACTAAAAACCCTGATATTTAAGCGTACCAGAATGTCTTCATCCTGATACATGGTATCTTCATTAAAATCCTGGTAAAATACCAGAATCCTGGTACGTCTGACAACACAAGCCACGTACTGCTGCGCACGCTCGCTCCACGTCAAATCGTGTGAAATGCAGGATACGCTCGCATCAAAGCTCAAAGCACACTGTGTGATAAATGGCGTTTTCAACAAAATTGCGCGCTATAACGGATTATTTTGAATATTCATGCGTTCGTCATACATGTTAAATAGTTTAAATACGTGAAGTGTTGCCATCTCCTGCGCTGTTTACTTTACATTTTTTTTCGTCTGAAGTTTGAAAGTACACATTTTGGCTATTTTCACATTACATGTGTGGATTTGTTGGATAAATTTGATCGTTACTCGTCGAAACATGCATTGTTTTAGTGAAGAAGATATAGTGCATCTTCATTGTTTTAGAGATCTGTTGCCTTTGTTTTCCTTTACATTGACTCTTTCTTAAAATGCTAATGAATTCTATTTTAATTAACGAGTAAGTTAGCATTTTTTTTTTGATGAATAAATATGATATTCGTGAGTTCTTTGTGATTGTGTCATCTTTAAAACGAACGAGGACACAAGTCTACAGTATTCATTCTCTACGGTAATGACAGGGGAAATTTAAAAAATGACTTAAGTTCGTTAACAATGTTCCCAGCTTTCTACTAACATTACGTCACGAACGTATATTAGAATATTATTAAGAATATTGTTAACAGAATTTGAAGTTTGGCCAAATGCTCATGCGTTTTCTTGCCCAATCGTTTTGTATTTACACAGTTTGTGCCAGAGATATACTCATTTTTCAGTATAATCTGCCTTTCCATTTTAGTGTAAACATGATGTGGATCGAGTAGGTTGATGACATAATTTTTCAATGTGCTGATGACAAGCTATATGAGTCTGGTAATATTTGATTTGTTAACAGACATTTTCAATTCAGTTCCGATGCCCATTGCGACATGACATAACATAAGGGATGATTTTGCCGCCCATTTTTCGTTTTTGTAGCGTAAATAACTTCATTCATATTTATGAGTAAATACCTGGAGGAAAATAGTTCGTTTGTTGACCTCTTGTATCTATTTGCCTTTCAGCAAAAAATAACGATGTGCCGAAAAACTCGCTGGAAGAGAGGGAGATGAAATTAAACCAGCGTGACAATATTTTCGTTACTTACTATTGCACAAACTTTATTTATAAGAGAGAATATTTGAATCCTTCATCTAGTGACTGACACGAACACTCGTAATTTTCATTACACGTGCGAAAAATGTGAGTTAATCAAATAATAATTATTTAATAATATTAGTCTAAACATAATTATTCATAAATCTTCATTTTCAGCGTATTCATCTGACGACAGGTTGCTAATATGTGTTCCCCATATTGTTATACACTTCACTACAATAATGATAATAATAATAATAATAATAACAACAATAATCATTTAATTTTTCGGTAGATGAAATATTTCAGTTCATTTGATGGTCGATCATTGATCGTCTAGGATTGATCGTCAATCCTAGACGATCGTATTTCCGGATCGTTCCACGTGACAATTAACCGCCCCACAGAGTGAGTGGGCTTGTATAACCTTGAGGGACACTCTCAGCTGTGCCATTTTAAAACCGCCAGCGCAGCGAAAGAGTAGCCATCATCCTCGCCGAGCTAATTAGAGCGGGTGAGCGCCCAGTGCGAATGGAGCTGACCCGTTCGCATTTGCCGCCAGAGCGGTGATCACACGCCGTCGCGCTCAAAGGGCACAAAGCGAGCCTCTGCCCTAATTGTTGGGCTTTCATCCGCCAGAGGCGCCAGTGCTGTCGCGTGAGATCCTCTATTACCGCGTTGCACAGTCTGAGGGCAGCTTGGAGAACTTGTTCTGTTATGTAATGAGACCATACACTGCTCTATGAAAACTGGGTAAATGCGCTGGAAGAGGTCTATAATCATCACATTCATGCCCCATTAAATTAGAAATTATAACAATCCCACAAAAAGGCACTTTGATTCTCAATTGCCTTCACATGAAGAGACTACGTATTTCCATGACTCGTATCAACTAGTGATTACCGAGTAACAAGAAATGGTTGTATGCATTGCTGCAATTAATTGTTTATATTTTCTAGAGACTTTTACTTTTAGAAACAAGCCTAATTGATATTCCAATCGCTCCTTTGTTTAATTCCACAGAAATAAAGAGAGTAATTAATATACGCTAAGAAATCGATTTAAAAAGCACGAATAATTCCTAGACAATGTGGCTTTGTATTACTAAAGAACATTAAAAAACAACTCACTGTGACTGTAACGCTTAGTTCTTTAACCCTGAAATTAATATAAAAATTACGACAAAACAATATACTTAATCAGAAAGAGTAATTAAATAATGTAAAATTTACAGAAGGAAAAAACACAAGCTTTGATAAGGCTCAATTCATTCCTCTGACAAAAAATAATTTGACAAGTTTTTATTTCATTCATAATTTTAAAGACTCTTCTTAATGGCCATAAATATAAAGGTACACTATCTTTACTGCTGGTACAGTATTTTTTATCTTCAGGGCGCTCTTGTCCGTGAAGCAGCAATATTTTTGTCCTGGCGTTTTCTTTTTTATTTTGCATTTTACTAAAAATGGAATAAAACAAAATGAAACATTGTACTCGATGGGAAGCAAACTTTATCTACTTAAGGATGATATCGCACTCTCTCCTATCATTGCTCGTTCGCTAAAAGTTCCCTCTCGTACATAAAGTATCTCCTCATCTTGTATAATAAACTACTAAACATTTCCCCTGAATGTAATTGAACATAATGTTGAATATTTATCCGAAACAGTTGGATCTAATATAATGTTTTGTTCCAAATGTATTTGCAAATCATGCAAATATCAAGGGTTTTCCTCGATATTTTGGAAGTTCCATTTGTAATCTGACTGACGCACCGTGATCTACCTCAGCGCATACTTTGAGTCATGGCCCGCCCGCTGCGAAGAGCAGGTAGATTAAATAGCCATCAGCTGTCGCCGGGGAGAGCATAGTCGGAGTCTGTCGTGCTCGGGAGTGTGTGTACACCGAGAGGCGCCTGCTTTCGTCGAAGTCGCCGCATGACACAACAGGTGGTCGCGACACCGCGCAGGCCGATAAGATCAGAGGCGCGGAAAAGCAAGCGGTTATCTGGATGGGCTGCATATCGAGCACGGGGCGGGAGAGAGGCCGACAGCTGGCGGTGTGGAACGGGGCGGGGCGGGGTCAAAATGCGACTCACAAGCTGATTCTCCAGCAAGGTCAAGGTTCCTGAGGCTCTTGGGTGAAATATTTTTATTTACAATTGTGCATTGCATCAGGTTCCAAATACAGTTGGTAGTAGTCATGTTTGTACAGTCCCTCAAAAAACATTAATTTTAGTGGAAAATTAATATTAATGAAAAATATATTACAAGATAATCGAATAATTTCAGTTAAATAAAATGTAACTTTGTACATCTAGAAGAAATGGCCTTGAATTTGAAATTCACCAGTACAATTAGTCGCTCGGAAACTAGCCGCTAGGAAGGTTTCCAAGCAACAAAATGTGCTG
Organism: Acheta domesticus; assembly: GCA_031308135.1. Classification (NCBI taxonomy): domain Eukaryota; kingdom Metazoa; phylum Arthropoda; class Insecta; order Orthoptera; family Gryllidae; genus Acheta; species Acheta domesticus. The sequence continues at coordinate 6,203,420 of JAHLJT010009355.1, read as the reverse complement.
GTGAACTTCACCCATTCGCTAGCACTCATTCCACATTTAATGAAATGTTTGACTCAAAAATAATTTATTTGCGGGCAGATGCGATGTACAATTCTGCAGTTGGTTTCATTGACAATATTTATTTTGATATTTTAAATTAAAAATAATGCTTTAAATAAATATAAATAGAGCAGATTACATGCATAATTAAGTTATATCAATTTATAACAATTGTTTGCTACATTTTAATCACAAATTTTGTCGTTAATGAGAAAATACATGAGATAAAATGCCGCATGAGCGTATTCACGAGCCCGTGCAGAAGTAAAAACTGCACCGCAGCGAAGCGGAACATTCGCCGAAGCGCCGATCGAAGCGCCCCTAACGGTGCTTGTCGAGACCTAACCGCCGCCTGTCAGCGGCCCAGATTGGCTATGAAAATCTGCAGCTCCGCTCCGCTGCTCGGCGCAGGAAGGAATTCCAACGGGAATGAAAAAAGGGGACGTTCTCCGCAGTCGAGCGATGGAGATTTTTCTCTCGCGGAGAGGATTATCGTAATTCTTCTTCAAGGACGAAGTAATTTTTAGGAACTTTTTAAGTGAGTATTACAGATAACGGGTCGTTTATTTTTTGTCGGGAAGGGTTTTTTTATTAGCCACTTTGTTAGCATCTCACCATTGCGCCCGTTGTGCGTGTTACATACAGTTGGGGAATTCATGTGCTTTTCCGCAGAAGTTTCACTTTCTTTCCTAAAGATTTACTGTATTCCTTTGTGGATGTAGAGTTACTCCTGCACATCAAGCCCCAAACTTTTCTGAGGTAAATAGTTATTGAATAACGGAAAGTACAGGTAGCAACACATTAATGAATGGGCAGCAACACATTAACAGTTTTATTGTTTAGAAGAGCAAGATTTAGAGATACGTTTTTTAAAACGTTTTCGATCTCCTAGTTGACTATTCGAAAACAGTTTGTTGAACATTTTTAGATAGTTACAGCTTTACCTGGTATTAGTTAGAGAAAAATGCTCATCCAAGGTCACCATTACTAGTTGAAACATCTTACAAAATACTTTTTCATTTGAGTATATCAAGAATCACTTGCAGAACAATGGCAACTGTACTTCATTGCATTTCCGAAGAAATATTGCATTTCACGCTATAGATCAGTCGTCGTGTCAAGGTCTTCTACTGGTGGCTGTGGCACGCGTCGTGGCAGCGTAGCATGACACGAGCTTCTCTGCGCCACTAGCGTCGGGAAAGGGAACTATTACATGTAGTAGTAACCCCGCCGCCGTTTTACAATAAGGATGGCGTTGTCTCTGGCGGCGGGGTGATGAACTGCGTGGAGGGGCGATTTCGTCGTGGCACTCAAGCCACGGACTCCCGCTCGTGGCATAGACCTTGACAACACTACTATCGATGGATTTTCTTTATTAACGTCCAACACGCTACGAAGATGAATGATGGGAGAATAAGAATACTAACACTCTAACTTCCAGTATATGCTAATTTGATGAATACAAACTGCCTGGTTTTATAGGGTGTTAAATACGCTATCGTTGTCTTCCATCCCGTTCATACATTTATCTCAGCCATTCAAAAAGTTTCATATGTGTCTTATGTGAGGTTTTAGCTGTCTATGACTACCTCTTTGCTTCTTTAAAAACAACTTGGAGGACGCTGGTTTCAATCATATAATGGGCAGTATGACGTCATATTGTGTTACAGAAAGAGGGCTTCCATTTCTAAGAGATTTGCAGAATGAATCTCGCGAAACGATGTTATAAGTGCCTCAACTGGATATGAGAATGTCGGAAAATAGCCTTTAACTCCCAATTGAAAAGGCAGATTGCATTCTCCTAAAAACATCTGAAATTTGAAAGTAGAATTTAAAGTGTTATCTTACTTTTTAGTCATCCGTCGTCGAAGAAAGAGAAGAAATTGTCTGATATCCTTGTGGTCCTGCTCAGAGGCGATCAACATGTTCAACCTGATTCTCGGCGTGTGTCCGTAGTTGCTGGGCGTTGCAGTGGCATTTGCGAAGCAGCGGCGGCTATGCACTGAATTAATGCTCCATTAATGCAGCCGGGATTCGAACACAAATCCGGCGTGTGGGCGGGCGAGGATGTGCGTGCGGCGTGGCGGATTGGACCTCGAGCCGTGAGTGGAGGCGAGCGGAGGTTACCTACACGTAATCGAACGAATTCGCGGTTTGGTTTCTTTGCATCTGGGTTGCAAGGAGACGCAGCCAACTATTTCTTATCGATTGTGACCGGAGGAATGAGCTTTTGTAGATAATGTTGAAGGAAAGAAGATAAACTGAAAATGGTTAGTACCTTTGTGTGGCAGCAGCTCAAAACCTATAAACTCTGTTATGAATTTTAATTTAGTTTGAAGAAGATTCTGAATCATTTTTAAACTTTTGAACGTACAGGACGTCAAAGATATGCCGAATCAAAGCATATGGATAAATTATATTTATTACTTCAAAAAATGTTAAATCTGGTAACATGACTTCTTCAAACAATTTTAATTGACGTTTCATCCGTTGCTTCTCGTTTATTGTTACTAAATGTAAATATACAACTTGGTATGAGTGTATCAACTCGTAAAAGATAGAACAATTGAGAAATGTAATGGGCTGCTATGGAGGTGAGTTTTGTTTGAGAGAGGCTGGCTTGGGTTTGAAAGAAATGTACGCCTGACGATTAAGTCGTGATATTTAAACTGAAATATTTGTTTAAATATCCAATTAGTAGCGTTTTTAAATGTTTGGAAGATTAGCTAAATCTTGAGGAAGGTAGTTGATATAATTAATTAATAGTTAAAGAATACGGAACAAGGTATCCACGAACAGGAACAGGTAACAGTTTGCCAATTGATTAGTGTACCGGGGCTTATGAACAACATATTTTCTGAATGTTGGAACTTCATGTGATCTTCTTAGATATTACCTCAAGAGTGAGGGGAAGGGACAGCGATGGTAAGTGAAAAGCAGTGGCAGCTGAATTATATTGCAAATACCCACGATCGCGAGGGCCTAAGGAAGCATACTTGCGAACGGAATTTCATTAGATACGCAATACTTATCTTCATTAGTTAGGCGATTAAATTCTGCTTTAACTTGTAATCTCTTATAGTTATTTTACTGTCTACTTTTTAATTATTTATTAAAAAAATTCTCATTAAATAATGTAAATACTTTTTAATTCGTTATACACGCTAAAACCTATTATATTTAATTCTATTTATTGAATCTAACATAATTTTCTGTTTATAACGAAGACTTCGCAACTACATTTTGCTATTAACACTCGACAAAAAGATTTTCAAAACATGTTACTAACTGTCAAGATTAATAAATAACTCTACAAAAGTTACTCTCGTCAAATTCACTCCCTTTTGTTAAAAAAGGCGTTAATTTTTTTCTATCGAGGTCGGGACGCATGTACTTCCAAAATTCATAAAACGATAAATGAAAATTAATAAGTTTTCTTTGATAATTTTGTCTTTGTCATTGGTGCTGTATACTCCCCTTTATAAACCGAAGCAATAAAATTATGTAAACAGAATATGTAATGCGTAAGAAGCATGAAAGGTATTAATATTTTTATAAGTGTCCACATAGATTATTAAAAAATTCAAATTTTCATATATTTTTACACTTTTTATCTTTTAACCTACTAAATTCATTATGATATATGATTATATATGATTATTATATGATAAGTCATTATGATACATGATTATGATATATGTCAACTGTGTTATAATGATTGCATATAATCCAATAACGATGGAACTAAGCTGAGTCAAACACGAAGAAATACAATACTCGCATATTTAAAATCAAATGGCTGTAAAACCGAAGGTAATTTCCAAAAAGACGATTACACATCCTTTAGAAAGTTTATAGGTGCCGGAAACCTGTAGGGTATATGAAGTATTCTAAGAGGGTAATTATTTTCTTTCATACTTTTCTTTATTTTTTTCTTTTTCTACATAAATTTTGCAACTAATTGCACGGACACTGAAAAGGGAATACTAATTTTTGAAAAATTTAAAGAAAACTTTTGTTACTGTAATATACAAAATATTACAGAACAAACGCCGCGCTTTAATCTGGACGGTCGCGGTTACTAGGTAACGAAGGTTGTTGACGGGCAGAAGGGGGCGCTGGACTGGAGAGTTGGTAGTTGACTGACATCGTGGTGGTAGTGGCGCGAATGTAATCTGAATTATTTAAGTAGGACATTGACGTGAATAGGGAGGATAGATTGTGGAACAATAGCGCAAGAAGTGAGTCAGCAAGAAAGAAACAGACGACTTCGGCGACGACCGGCGCGAAGAGGGACTTCGGCGCGGAAGCCAAGGGGCTACGAACTGCGGGGCCATCGTTTCACAACGCCAGACAATTCGGTACCGTGAACCTGATGCATGCAATCAATCAAGAGAATTTATATTGTTAATCTCAAATTCAATTTTTAATAAACAAATTTATTGTTGTGCCACGTTATATGTAATTCCTTCGGAATATAAATAATTTCAGACTTCCAGGCTTCTCTGTATAGAGGGCATTCCTGTGACAACCAGCCTGCAGGTAAGCGTGCAGGTGTGTCATCGTATAGAACCCAAAAACTGAGCTAGTGAATTAAAATAAAATTAAATTAAATTAGATAAAATAAATCATTCATTATTTTATCACATTACTAGTGTGTTAGATCAACACCTAAGAGATGCGATTAATACGTACTTACGAACAGGTATAAGTCTGTACAAAAATTGCTTACACAATTATGATATGAAGAATCATGTACATAATTTATTAAAATAATTCTTAAGAACACGTTAAGATACTGTTCTTTCGTAAACTAATTAAATACGGTGTTTCAATGTAACTATATAAGGTTTTCAAAATCTTGAATCGAGCCCACTACTGCCCATAAACAGCTTGATTTTGAATTCTTATTTAGTTTTCCTCGGACCTTTTACATTCTGCATTCATACAATTTAAATGCAAACAAAATATTTTTTTGTTTACTTGATACATTACCATCCTCTTTATAAATATTAAACGATTACAGTTAGTAACACAACAATCACAATTGCGTTTAATGGAATGTCTCTGATGCGTCAAAAGTACACTTTCATTGCTCTCAACTACTTTATCACTTCGTGCGCTACGAAAAGCTTCCTATTCCAGCCACCAAGGAAGACATCGCGCCGCGTGAACTGCAAGAGGGGGCTTTGAAATTCCAGTCGCAGTACAACACCTTTCCCTACTGCAATATGTTTGTGAAGAATCAAATACTCTAAAGAGATCCATTTTGTAGAATGTAGTACTGAATGATTTTTTAATTTCTATTGTGGGAATTCATCATTAATTTTCTAGAGAATATCAGAAAATCACATACATTAAGAGAGAGAGAAGGAAACTGTAATTAATATTTTCCGTTTCTGTCCATATTTTTAGTATATATCAATTAGTTGGTCCAGCATTTAAAAGACAGAAAATGTTTCAAATAATAGTTTATAGTTTATATATGTATATATAATAACGGTTTGTATTCCTTTTAAAATATAAACAGTTATTTGAAACATTTCCTGTCTTTTAAATGATGGACCAACTGAGAGAAGGAAATAATTTGTTTATCCCCAACAAAACAGCAACAAAACGAAATGCTTCCTTCCTTGTATGAAATATTCCTGTCAGCGATTGAGCTAAAGTGTTAGGAACGTAACTAACCCTCAGTGCCCTGGCGCTGTCGCCTTCGCCTGGGTCTTCCGGCGGGGGCAACGCGCTCCGGAGCACTTCGGGCGGCGCGGCGCGGCGCGGCGCCTGCGCCGGGAGCGTTGGCTGCGCCGCTGGCTTCCCGCTCGTCGCATTGAGGGCGTAAGCCGCATCCGCCGCGTGGGCGACGCGCACCAATGCGCGCCGAGGGCTGCGCGGGGGCGGCAGCCGGCGGCGGCGGAGGAGGAGGGGGACGGGCAGAAGGGATGGAACCGGGAGAGGGCAGGGCAGCAACCCATGGCATCGCAGTGCCTAGGGTCTGGAGGCCCTAGGGTTTTACGTCCGTCTGTGGCAGCATTTTCGAAACTAGCGAGATCGCTAGGTCAAATTCAGCAGCTGTCTGGAGATGAATTGTAGCGGCCGGCTGCTCTGATCGGTAGTTTTCCGTGGTTTCCCCAGTCAACATCAGGCGAATGCCGGAGCAGTACCCTAGCAAACGGACCACGGACACCGCGCGATACTTCCTTCCTCTTCTTTGTCCTGTCTCTCCCCTTACACACACGTACACTGACATTCGTTACACTACCACACATGCCGGAAGACCGGTCGGGAGCTTAGAGCTTGTTCCGGCTGAAGCTGTTCCCCGCTGATGGGAGATACCTAGTTGTGGGAAACCCGTTAGTTGACGGTAGTTCGGCGCCCTAAACTAACATCCAGAGGGAGCAAGATCACCGCCACCTCCCGAGAAAAAACACGCACTACACTTACGGTACTAGCGACCTTAGCAGATGACGAGCTCTAAATCGTCAATCAATCAATCAAAAAGGGAGGGAGGCGGATGCTGGCGCTTGAGATGGCGGGAGTGGTTTTGGCTGATGCGACGAAGAAGGTGAAGGAGGCAAGAAGCCGGGGGTGAATGTGGGGACGAAGCGGGATGAAGCTGGTGACGGGGCGGGGGCGGAGGTGGCGCGGCAGGTAGCGGGGGTGGCAGTGGGGATGAGGCGGGATGAAGGCGGAGGCGGAGGGGCGGCGTCGGCTGTGCGTGGGGGCGGCGGGGGGCGGCTCACGCGGAGACGGAGAAGGGAAGCCCCTGCGGACACCGCAATTTGTGATACGAATCGCTAGCATCAATATTCCACGCGGGTGTTCGCCTGCGCTGTTGATGCAAATATCTCCCCTGAGTGCCTCGTGTTGATGTTATACAAATGGAAGTTACTCGTAATGAATGTATGCATTAATGCGATCAGAAGAATTTTACTAAAAGCGACTAGACACAACTGCATCAAACAAGCAAACAGTAGGCAGAAAGTGCAAAAGTCGGTTTTTGCAAAACTGAAATTGTAAGTTCCTATTACGAACGTTAGAAATTATGCTTTGAATTAGATTACGAATTACTTGCAAGTTTTTTTTTTCCTTTTTTCCACGTTGCTTTCTTTAAGGATATATATTTTATGTGTACGTACTTTGTAGATGAATATACGTATATGCATTTTATGCCTATTTTGTAAGTCAACTATTTCAATACATATTTAAGAATAACAACCATGAAATTGAATAATTGAAAAACATGATGTTTGTATAGGACATATCCCAAGAAAACTAAGACAAAGAATGTCTTAAAAGAAACACAAAAGAATTAAATCAAACACTTAAAACAAACTGGGTCTCGAATCATTGGCTTGGAACAGGACATGTCAGAGATTTTAAACAGATACAGATTGTAAACCAAGAACCAAAATGTGAGAATTGTTTCCGAGAAATTACATATTACGTGCAAACAAACTTAAGCACAACGCCCGATTCTTTCAATGGAATTTATGATAATTTACAGATGCTAATTAATAATAATGAAAATTAATTCATAGGGAATCAACTCACTGAATGTCCCCTTCTGTCTCAACCCAGTTGTTTTTTATCCCTCTCCCTGTTTTTTCTTCTTCCCCTCCCCCTTCCTTGATGGTTAAACCACATCTAACGGACTCAAATTGTTGACTTTCAGAGATGTTTTTGTCATACAGAAACAGCTGGAATGCATGTACATCTCACAGCTATTCAAGTTATTGTATATATTGTAAATATTATTAATCTTGTTTAATTTTGTTATCTTCCAACTTATATTACTTATACAGGTATATTATAAACAGATTATATAACTAATACAGCTTTTGTATACTTATACTAGAATATAATAAAATGTAATACAGATTTTTTTCAATTTTAATGGCTTATGATCTGTATTTAAAAGTAATTTAAAATATTTTGAAAATTATAATATTTGTCAAACAATCTTCTGTAAATCATTCCAGTATTGTAAATTAATAACTCTTTTTTCTCTAGGTTAAACCACAGGCCTGCAAATGGATAAAAGAGTCGAAACAATACCTACTGTTAGTAACTATTTAAAACAGAATAAATCTCGTGTACAAAAATCTGAATGTTTTTAATGAAAAAGTAACTTTTTACTTTCCCGTATACGTACGTATAAACGGAGTAATATAGGGAAAGTTATGTAATGCTGCGCAAAAAGATTGAGGAATTCGCATATGGCTTCGTATAAAGTTTACGAAAGTTACTTTACAAAACTGGTGTCGCAAGTTTTAACAACATAATTTGATATTCGAAGAAGTTCTAGCGAATTGCAGCTTTTACAAATTCAGTTTCTAAAAGATAAGAGAAGATTCGGTTTGGAATTATTACAAGTGCATCCTGACCTCACTTTTATAAGCAGGTCTGTTTGAAATTCAAGAGAATTTAAGCTAAAAAATTTATATTCGCAAAAAAATTGCATGTAAAGTTTTGTTTGTAATTGACCACTAAATTTCTCTTTTATAAACGACCAGATTTTTAAATCAACAGTCTCATAAAAAAAAGCATTTTTGATTGATACGAAGTGGTGATCGGTAGAATTTAGTTATGGAATTAAAATTTACTGAACACCACAATGAGAACAAAAATTATCCTTTTTTTTTAACATAGACCCCTCCCCAAAAGTCAATGAAAAGCAGGCTTTCCCTAAAGTTTTCTATGTCCCTAACACGAGTATATCTTTGAAAAAGTTCGTTGAGGTGGCCTAGAATGAGGAAACGCGCGACGGCGAGGGCGGGGGCGGTGGCAGCGGAGTGGTGACAGCTGCGAATCGCTGTTTGCCGCTCGCCCGCCCGCCCGGGGGGATCGATGTTGCAGGGCAGATAGCGCTGCAGGATCAGGGCAGCCGGGGGAGGGGGCAGAGATACAGAAGGGGCGATACAGCTGGGCGCGCCTGGCGTGATTGAGGAGCTTACTGAACAAGCCTTTTAACGCTCAAGCTAGTTTCCTTGCTATCCACGACTTAAAATTGGTACTGTCAGCAGTTTTTACATCTTACAACAGTGGTACATCTTATAACGGGGCCTGGAATGTAGAGGCGTATCTAGCTATTCAGCGCCCACGGCAAGCATAGAATTTGCGCCCCTGTCAGGATACTTCAAATTAGGGGTGTTGTTATTTGTTTTAACGGGTATACTCTAAATAGCGCCCCCTGAGTGTGGCGCCCATGCACGTGCCATGTCTGCCGCACCGTAGATACGCCACTGCTGGAATGGTTTGTTCTTATTATCAAAATGGGAGGATATAGTTATCTGAAGTTCTTAATATCGGCGTCGCACATCTAACATCTGTGTTGAAAGTCTAAGATTCGTTAATAGTCATTAAATCGGATAATACATGAAATAGCTGTCGTCTATTCATTGCATTAGTTAACCAGCCTGATATTTAAGCATTACAAGCTCCGTGTTGCAGCGATCTCTGTAATGGGCATGCCCCATTACTATTATCTGAGATCTCAAGAAGGGGAGGATAAAAAGAAGAGAAGAACTGGATGTTAAAAAAAGGAAGGAGGAGAAAAGATGGAAAAGGGAAAAAAGAAAACGAAATAATAGAGAAGACTGAGGAGAATGAGAAGTACAAGAAAACACGAAAGAAAGAAAAAGAAGGAAATAATGGAGTAGAGGAAGAGAAAGGTAACTGTTGACGTATCCACTTGACATAACACTGTAGGCTATTTCCTAAACGAAACTTGAATTGAAGGACTTGGGGAAGTGACATTACGAGACACATTTAAAACATACTTGTGGTATTAACAGTTACCAATATACCAGACCTTTACATTGTTTACATTTTTCTTGCTTAAAAAGCTCCGGTGCCGTGAGACTACAGAAGCAAGTAGAGTTAAAATCTGTGAGTAATTTCAGCCGCAAATTAATGCCTTACGTCACTCTTAATTTTCCTGATAAATGATTCTGTCACTGTTGCGCTCTAAATCAGAGGAATTAAGTGTTTTCAAATTCCGACGCCGTCTGTATCTTCTCAGAGGAGGCACGGAGCGCCGCTTGCACACTCAAAGTTAATTTGTGTGTGGAATGCGCACTTTAGGAGTTTTGGTCACAAGAGGCTTTAAGAGAACTGGACCTCACTCGACATCTAAACAACTTGTCGTTATTGGTTCCCCAATTACTCGAATTTACAAATTTGCGGTTTTGTCGTTTACCTCCAAACAAAGTAGACTTGCCGATCCTGTGGACGAGATCGCAAACGACAATAGTGCCGTAGCGATCTCGGGCCGAAAGATCGTGGGTTCGAGTCCCGCCTCGGGCATGGTTGTGTTTGTGTTCTTTCTTTCACCCCCTCCCCATCGCCAGCATGTCGTTTCATCTAGTTCGTAGTTACCCCAAACGTTAAAACCTATAGTGGTTGCTAATTACCTAGATGTTAATGAGACCTAAAGTAACACACACACACAAGCACACAAAAGTAGATTTCGTTTTCTGCGATGTTTTGCAATAGAGATAGTTCACGACCGGACGCGTCGTGACGCGGCGTGAAACGACAGGGACGCCTGGAGGATGTATGTGCAATAGTAAAATAAATTTCTGCTTGCTTGATGAATCCTTTCTTCTTGCTATTTCTTCTCACATTTTGATAACACTTCTATTAATGTGTTGCGGTCTAGAAAGTTTCCCATCTGTGGTACTGACCAGGTACTGATTATTGTCGCTGGTCGCGTATATTCGCATGGAAGAAACAAAACTGTTTCGAATCTGGTCGTGTGGCAGGCATCGCGTAACGCGTTGAGTGCGAATACTCGTAGTAATACAAGATCTGGTTCTTACCGGGACGCTTCGTGTAGTTCCAAGTTCTATCGCATCTCTTTCTGTTTCTACATTGGAAAGTGCGCTGACAGATTTCGCTCCCCTTGTAGGCAAAATTAAGAACGATTCGAAACAAAAAAATCCTTGTGAAACTTCTGTGTACAATCGAAGCAGGTCCCACAAAAATACCTAAGAATTTTTTTTCGTCGTTCTGAGCAGAACACGGGATGTTGTTTTATGCCGGAAATGACTCACATTGTTGATCTACTGGGTTATGCCCATCATCTAATGAACAACGTGTGTTGCATTAAGTGAATTGTGAATCGATACGCTGAGCATTCCAGGTAAATGACACGAACTTTGTGGAAACCGAATGAGAATATTAAATTTAATTTCAGTGCTGGATGTTTCAATTTATGTAATTTGCGATCACCTTTAATATCATGGTGTAATTTCTCTAATCCCACTTTGTCATCTCATTTCCAATTCAATGGTACGTAACCGTTAAATGTATTAATCAACCTATAGATTCTATTGAATTGATCAACAATAATTTATGTTTAAAATATAATTGGGAATTATTTTTAATTTTTTACACCACTTATTTAACTGAAAAGGAAATACGTGTTGATAGAAGTAGAATTAACGAGATAATTTTATGATATAAAAAAGACGTTTCGAGTAATGGATAACACAACTCGCAGTTCATAAAAGCATCCACGATATCAATATAAAATTGTTTTATAATAAAAGCAATATCTTTGGAGAAACAGTTGTTTCATATCATTTTTTCTCAAACTAATAGTATTCGTGGAGAGAATGTTAATTAATTAGTATCTCGCTCACTCGTTCCCCCACTTTTTCCATAACATCTTGGATTCATACGATTGTCGGATGTAAAAATACTTCAAATTAATTCGATGGAAATTTAAGTGGACGCTGTGATATTTCGAAAATTTATAAAGTCATTTAATAATTTTAGGGTCCCTGGACCTTGGCCCTAGCTGTAGCTTACCTAACTTATTGGTAAATCCTCTCCTGGTCATCGGATTCTAGAGTGTGTATTTTTCCCCATTGTGGCCTCACAATTTTTGCTTATCTTTGGAGTCTCAATTCAATGATGCCTTATTTTACGTGGCTAGGCTCCGGCCATCACGTCTTCTCTTCTGAGCACCACGCAAATTTCGCTACGAACCTTTCATCATCTAGCGGAGAAACAACGTATCACTCGGGCGACGAAAGAGGCGATTGACATTTAGTTCATAGGATTCTTTAAGGATCAAGGATCTTTTACACGCAGCAAATCTACAACATGAGACAGACGGGTTTACTTCCCCTCGGAAGGAAGGCGTACGAAGGACTTTTTCGGCCTTAAAAATCCACGGCTTTGATTGGGTTAGAACACGCAAACTAGGGTGTAACAGCCTGTTGCGCAAACCTCGCATGCCTCCGAAACCGCCGATTTTCTCCACTATCCGACGTCAGCAAACCACCCACAAAAGAGGAGAGGCCTCCAGGGGTCGCGCCTGCAGCGGGGAGCGGCGGCGACGCCACGAGCGCCGAAGCCACAGGTGGGCGGCGCAAGACAAAAGCCGAGCGGCGCCCGCGCGCCTCCCGGGGGGCCGTTGCAATTAGCACGCCTGTGCGCGGGAGGCCCAGGCTCCTGCGGGGCACCGCACGCAGCCCTCGGCCTCGCTGCCATCCCTCCTTCGTGCCCGCCCCTCGCCCCCACCCACGGACGTACCTCCTGCCTCAACCCCATATCCGCTCCGCTTCTGCGCCTGCCTTTGCCTCTACCTCACCTCATTCCACCCTTTCCCACCAAATGACAGCCTGCCTTGCTATCCGACTCCACCCGACCCGACCCTATCCTACCCGACCCGACCCGACCCTATCCTACCCAACCCGACCCGACCCGACCCGATCCGGGTCGACCACCCCAATCCATCCATCCCGACCCGATCCGACGACACCCGACCCGACTCGACCCAAACCGACTCGACCCGACCCGACCCGACCCGACCCGACCCGACCCGACCCGACCCGACCCGACCCGACCCGACCCGACCCGACCCGACTCGACTCGTCCTGCCCCGCCTTGTCTGCGAGACGTCCTGGTCTAGCAGCCGCCACCTTTACGTCCACCTTCATGGCCTCCACCAAACCTCACACCACTGCTCCCCCACGAGTCCTCAACCCCCTCCTCGCCCCGTCGTCCCTTCTGAGCTTCTCCTCCTCCTCCTCCTCCTCCTCCTCCTACCTCCTCGCCCCCGGGCCCGCCCTGCCTTCGCCCCGGCAATAAGCCTCGCCCCTCCACACCAGACGCCTCGCAAACCTCACCCTCCGATTACCTCATCTACCCACCAGTGCCTCTCCCGCCGCCGCCCCCTTCCCGCACCCGCGCCCGCCCATTCCCAAATTCCGCCTCCGCTCACAAGGATTTCGCTGCACAGCGCACTCGTCTGAATCCAGTATTCGGCAAATGCAGCCACGCCGCGGCCCGCAGCTTAGTTGTTAAGGCGTCTGAATAATAACTGAAGGACCAGGCTTCAACTCCACTGCAAACGTACGTATTTGCGAAAACATAAATAGTGAGGGGCGGTCATGAGTAGATACAAGCACGGGCTTCCGTTAAAAAAGTCTGACGTATGATTACAGCGCAGTGAAAGAAAGAACGGTGCGAAATAACTAACGAGTAAAAGAATGAAAAACAAGAAAATATGGATCCACAGACCAAAAACGTATTAAGAAGCAGGCAAGCAAATAAATCAAGAAAAATGGACACGAGATATGTGGGAACGTAATGTAGATAATTTGATAGCTACAACATTTCTTTGGGCACTTGACGTTGTTTACTTCCACTTTTATCTTCCACGAAGAATTACTCCTTGTTCTTTTCTTGCTTGTGAAACATGCAGACAATAAAATATCTAAAAAGTCTTAATAGCTTTCCAAGAATTCCTCGAGGTTTATACAAAAGGAGCCCCACCCTATGTAAATTACATATCTTTTGAATGTTTCTTGGTGAGTAAATATGAATACCTTATTTCAGAACTCGAATATATCTATGAAATATTGAAACATAAATACCTTATAAAAGTTATTTATGATACGAATGGTAAGTGATCTTTTATTTTGCGAGCAAGAGTGGCTTTATCCTATAAGTAAAATAAAATCATTTTCACCCCATGTGCTATCATCTTAGGAATTGCGCACATGATGAGGCTGCGACTCATCTTAGGAGGCGGTATGTATCGATCGCTGTGTTGACGTTCCATAAAACACGTATGTACTACAACATAACATCTTTGATATTAACGTGCTTTCGGTTATTTTCATTATTTGCCGCATTTTAGAACTCTGTTGGTCGTAATTTCATTCGTGGAATAGTCCTATTAATTACCACTCATGCTTTGCAAATTTTCAGATAATTCCCCTCCTCCCTTCGCGAATCGGGGATTCAGCGACAATTTCCAAAGCACTCGTGGTATTACCTATGATAAACATTTTTCAAAGCTCAGTATGATATTTCCAAAGACTATTGTTGAATATTAATTTGGATATAAAACTGGACGAATTTAGTGGAAGTATTTTCCATTACTGGGTTTATTTTTCAAATAAATATCTGAGTCTTTATTCTCTGAAAAACACAAGTCAAGATTTTGTTTTATATTGCTTGCATTTTTCTTAGAATTTTGTTAACGGTTGTATTCAGATGATTAAGTAATCCCAATGATGAGATAAAAAGCAACATTTTATTCAAATGTCGTCAAGATCTACATGCAAAGGTTTAGTTGTTTTCAATGAATTCTCTAGAACTCAGTCGATAACGTACAAAAACATCACCTTCCATTCGAGAAGAGACTAATCTGCTTTGTTCTCAATACCTTGAGAATACGCTCGTTGGAATAATCCCTTCTAAATTTGAATATTTATTAGAACCGATCTCATTCATGAAAATCAAATAAAGTTCTCTAAAAGCTGTGTAACGGATACAATATTAACTTTTTTAATCTTAGGAAACTCAATGAATTAAATATATTATATTTATAAACTGCAAACTTGTGCTATGTAAAGCTGTGTACTATAGACCTTACAAGTATTATTTTCTCTAATAAGTAACAATGCAAGAATTGATTTGATCTATTAGAACATATTCTCGTTGATTGATTAGTTATTTCCTGTTTTCGGACACGGATACTGCTGTGGTCATTTGTCGTGTAGGAGTAGTCATTTGTCATGTTACTTTTCGAAGTTGGCTGTGTTATCCCTCCGCTAGACCGTGAAAAACGGCGCCGATGCATGCCTCGCCTTTTGGGGGTTTCCCCGTCTTGATATCATCTACCGAACAAGGCACTGCCCCATTCGGAACAAGCTCTACGCTTCCGGTATATTCGGTAATGTGTAAGTGTAAGTATGTGTACAGCAAGCGGAGAGAAAAGGACAAAGAAGAGGAAGGAAAGATAGCGTGTGGTCCGTGACCCGTTTGTTAATACTGCCACAACAATTGCCTAGTATTTATCAGAGAAACTAAGAAAAACTACTATCCGCTAGAATTACCCGGCCACTAGAACTGTTCTATAGACAACGCCTAAATTCAACCCGGCTGTCTAGCTAGTGTTCAAAATCTGCCACGGTCAGAATTCGAACCCTATGACCTATTCGGAAATGCTGTGGAGGCAACATTTGTTGCACTAAAAATCTCAGTCAGTAACAGTTCCTCAAGTGATGGCTGTGATCAATGCTGTGGCGTGACCTAATCCCAAGAGCCACCGGACGAGACAGAATATGATGGGAGACGTGAGCACACTCAGCTCCCGCATAAATTGTCTCTAAAAAAGAGCTTCAAATTTCGCATTATTAGGAGCGCTTATACGCCATTTTCTTAAAAACGGCTCCAAATGTTTTGAAGAAAATTATCATTTAGGACAAAGTTTATTGTACTTTAATATTCTATAACTAATATTTCCGAATATTTCCGTTCTATCATTAGGAAACCGAAAAATTAATAAAATGTCAAAAAATCTACTTTGGGCGGCGATAAATGGCAGCTGGCAAGAGTATGTGGCAATTCCGAAAAGCTAGCACAAGGAAATAGACAACTTATAAGGGAAAGCCTGTGCCATTCTGTAGCACCACGTGTTTTCTGCCGAAAATTCGCCGTTTTTTCGCGCAGTATTACATAACTTTCCTTATACTATGGGAATTACTCCGTGTATACGTATGTATACGGAAAAGTAAAAAATTATATTTTTACTTCAGTGTATTTCATGGTTGTATATCGGGAGAGGTGGCTCAGTGCATCAATTGATGTCACTGCGTCATCAGCTGATGTACTTCTGGCCGGGAGATCCTAGTTCGAATATCGGCCGCAGGATTTTTGACACTGGCTTGTCAGCTAGGTCGACTTTGGTCTCTGACTGAAGGATTCTAGCGGCCGGCTCTGATCGAAAGTTTTCCGTGGTTTCTCCGATCAACCCAAGCGAATTCCCTAACAAACGGGCTACGGACCGTGCGCGATCTTTCCTTCCTCTTCCTTGTTCTATCCTCTCCTCTTACCAACACACTTACACTAACATGCTCTACACTTCCACACATGCCGGGAGACCGGTCAGGAGCTTAGACCCGGAAGGAAAATCACCGCCACCTCACGACGAAAAAAAATGCACTACACTTATGGTACTCATGACCTCAGTTGTTGACGCGCCCCAAATCACTGTCAATCAATCATGGATGTAGACGCGTCATTCAAATATATAGGCATGTATGCGTTCCTATGCTGCGGGGCAATATTCACCGGAAAACACAGCGCAAATTGCCTTCCTGACCTTATCAATTACTTTCCATAAACATTCTACGTTGCGGTGGCGACGGTGTAATGACGAAACTTAATTGACCAACACTCGCTCCGCTCTCGCCCGTGGCACAGTGGCCCGCGCGCCCTAATGACGCGTCAATTTTCAGGATCCCGTTTCCATTTTCCAAAATCGAGTTCCTCTGCTATCGATGCGTGGACGTGGAAGTTTGCGCCAATCCCGTCGATTATTTTTTTTTATTTTGACTCAGCGTAATTGTTAATTTAATTTTGTTATATGATTGGTTCGGGCAAGGGAAAATCGTCCTGGTGAGTGACGCGACCAGAATAAGCAAACAAAAGAGATGACGAGGTGGTGGGGCGTCGATTGAAATTTAATCCTGTGTCATCAGTCCACGCGATAGTGCGCCTGTTCTCGCTTTTTCGGGAATGTATTGTGTGTAACTGATTGAAAATGTTTTCCCCAATTTAATTTATGCTAATCTGATTCTTATTTTTGTATTTTTTCTATTAATAAAGTGAATTAGTTAATGTTATTAATTAATAGTTCATAACAATATTGTACAATTTACACGAAAATCACACATCGATTCTGATGGAGCAAAATGGAATTAATTATCACTCAACATATTATTGAATATCTCGTAATTAAATTTATATTAAAATGAATACTTCATACATATATACTTTATATAAAATGAATACTTTATTTTAATCAACTAAAACTTATCCATATATTTTTGTTTAATTCTGAACCTCAAACTGTGGCACGAGACTTATGTTCGAGTGTCTGTTTTCCAAGAGGGCTTAGACTGATTTTTGTTTATTATTCTTTTTGAAACTCAAGTACTCTTTTGTACTGAACAATTCATCAGAAGTTAATGTTCTTTGTATATCAGCGTTATAAACATTTTTTCTGTTGTAAGAAGTCGTTCATAAAAAATACACACGATAACGTATTAGCATTTTACGGCACGAATGATGTCGTCATCACACATTTTGCTAATTGCAGCGACACAATCGTGGAGAGGTGGCGGTAAACGGAGTTTGCCGCATCTTTTTCACGCACAGATGTCAAATTCCCCAGACGTCAGAAGTAGTTTCGCAAAATTAGGATCGATTCTCTTATAAATTTATAATGCTGTTATACAAAAAATAGCGCATGCAACTAGTTTATAATGTTGGTTTATTGCTGTCGTTCAAATTTGAAAACTCGCTCCTAACGTCGCCGGTTATCAAAACATGCACTCGTGAAATTAAGCTTAACATTATAAACTAATTGCAGTAATTGCTATTATTATTTTCACATAATGAATTCCTTAATGTAAAATGTCATAAAAATTTTAAAAACCGGTGAGATTTTTACACCATGTTGCAAGAAAAGTCAGCGTACGACATGTGTACCATGTGTTACACAGGATAAACACCAAACGAGGCAAAAGACGTGACTGGGATTGCATGATCACACAGATCACACCCCGGGTGGGAGATTTAGTTACTGGAAATCTGAATCTGTTAAAAACGAGGCGAATTGCAAAACCCACTCGCGCCGCATGGCCCGTCGCATCGTGGCCATCGGCGAGCGCAGTGCGCGGGCGCCGCAATTACAAACCTCATCTGCGTCCGCCCGCGGGCAGCGCGCCGCCCTCCGCCCTCCGCCCACGCGACACCCGAATTCGCTCGCCCACCAGCCCCGCGCACTCGCCGCTGCTCGCCTGCTGTCACGCACGGCCTGCCGCCTAGGCCGGACCGGGAGATATGGCTCAGCTCATCAACCTGATGTCACTGCAGTCCCTCTGAGCGGTCCTAGGTTCCAGTCCCGACGGCGCGCGGCGGCAGGATTTGCGACACTAGCTTGTCAGCTAGATCGAATTCAGTCGCTGTCTGGAGGAGAATTCTAACGGCCGGCTGCTCTGATCGGTAGTTTTCCGCGGTTTCTCCGATCAACCCCAGGCGAATGCCGGAGCAGTACCCTAACAAACGGGCCACGGACAGCGCGCGATCTTTCCTTCCTCTTCCTTGCCCTCTCCTCTCCTCTTACACACACACTAACATGCACTACACTATGCCGGGAGACAGTTTGGTGCTTAGAGCTTGTTCCGGCTGGGGCGGTGCCCCGCTGGTGGGAGATACCTGGTTGAGGGGAAAACCCCGCTAGTCGACGGTAGGTCGGCGCCAGATCTCGCCATCCAGCGCAGAAATCACCACTTCCCGAGAAAAAACGCACTACACTTACAGGACTAATGTAGTTGACGCGCCCGGAAGCACGAATCATTCAATCAATTCTACGGCCGGAAGCCAGCAAGAAAAACCACTTATGATAAGCTCAAAGCTAAAACTTGTTGTGAAGTTAGCCAGAATTATTTATTTATTTATTTAATAGGTAATTATTACACATTTATATATAATTACAATACATTTTAACTATGTGGCTAGGCTGAAGGCTTTGAGCTATTACAATATCAACATCCTAGCATCCTAACCTTTGGAATTCTGGCATTCATTCCGTATGGTCTCTTCATCGCATCAAAGCCGCGGAAAGGAGACCATAAGATACGGCTGTGGAAAAAAACCTGAAGGGGGAATAATCTGCCGTCAGAAGAGTAGTACATGCTCATCTACTAGATTTTTTTCTAAACTATTTATTGATTTTCTGGCGTGGGCGTCTTCTCCATACAATCTTTGGCCTCCTCCAGCCCGTGAAATCAAACAGCACCACAAAAGATCGCTCGTACCACCGCCTCTCTGCGTACTCGAGGAAGAAAAAGAAAGCTTAAGTGCTTCTTTAATTAGCCAGAATTAGCTGTGTACTCATTTTGCGAGGGCATGTTTTTTTTCGGCCCTTAGAAAAAATTGCGCAGCGTGACGCCAACAGCTTCAGGCTGCCATTCTTGCGTTTCCCTATTCTTCATAATACTGGCTGACTTCTCGAAAAGATTTAGTTTCGCACCTTTTATACGTGGTTTTTCGTGCTGCCTCACGGGCTATCCGAGGCGCAGTACTTTAGAGATACGTTTCTAGCGTGGTGCCTTCTCACACCTCTAAGTAGTATCACATCACCCATATTGTGTTCACTTCTCACCAATCTTCGTCCTTCATAATTGATTGATTATTTTGAGATTCCTGGGGACGCCAGTTGCTGTGGTGTTTGGTGCCGTTGGTGTGTTGCATGTTATAACCCTACTCGGTTTGAATCTGAAATTCGGCGCTGACCTATACGTTGGCTCCCTCCAGTAAGTCCGCCAGTGGCACACCGCCCCTGCCGACACAAGCTGTAAGCATCCGACCAATCTTCCGGCATCCGGCATGCGGTGTTGTGTTGTAGATGTGTGTGTGCGTGCGCGCGCGCGTGTGTGCGCGTGTGTGTGCGCGCGCGCGCGTGTGCGTGCGCGCGCGTGCGCGTGTGCGCGTGTGTGTGCGTGCGCGCGCGCGTGTGTGCGCGTGTGTGTGCGCGCGCGCAAGTTCGTTCGTGCCTGCTTGCTTGAGAGGGGTAAAAGAAGAGGAAAGAATGTGGCAAAATGCTAGCGAGCAGTCCGTTGTCCATTAAGGTTCTGCTCCTGCGTTCACATGGTATTGATAGAAGAAGCTACGGGAAATTACCGATCAAAGCTGCTGCCCATCAGAATTCTCTTCTCGACAGTAACTTCGATCTAACGCTAGTGTAGATAACTCGAGACTGGAACTGTAGAAACTCTCAGTCAGAGGCACGGCATATCAACAAGAGATGCCTTAAGCTATTTCAGTGGGTTTCATTCTTCATGATCATCGTATCATCCTTCGTGGAGTGGGAGATAACTAATGAAACATCACCACTATGATCATTTGGTCATACGTCTTTCGACTCGGGACCGAATGTTGATTCATCATCATCGTCATCATGCCACCAGCAGCGCTCTCTCAATTTTCCCACTCTTATTATTGTTATCGACCTTTTCGTCTTGAATATTCTCGACGTGGCACAGAAAACATACTTAACGTCAAAATAGCTACTCAAAATTCATTTCTTCACAAACCACTCAAAAATTTCACCTTTCATTCCATTCCAGTTCCAGTTCATTCCAATCTGGCAAAAGATGTTTCGAACACCTTTCATTGTTCATTTATCTAGTTATTTAATTCTTTCTCACATATCTTTATTTTTCGAAGAAATTTGTTACAGCCTGACTACAAATTAGCTGTCTGCAATTTTCAACCTAAATTAGTTCTCTTAGTAAATAAATACATACAATATATCACAATGTTGCAGTAGCTACTATAGTCGCTTACACTAAGGGAAGCTTTGCGCATAACAGTGAAATAGTAAATATTATGGAAAGATGTTTGCAGAACCAAGCATTCCATATCATTCCGAAAATTTGTGTTTGATTTCTGTTTTCTTCACCATACTTTTGGAGTAAATTTGCCATTCCTCCTCTCAAACCTTTCTTGATTGGTGCGAAATTCAAAGAAATACAACACTTTCAGCAGCCATACTGAGAATGCCGGATAGACCTGGACCGAACTATGAAAAGAGAACGAGTTATTCTCGTTCTCTCTTACTATCTATCTAATCTCCTTTTTCATTCCCGTTTTATCTCCCTTATTCTTTACTCTTTCACTCGTCTTGCATGTCCGTCATGTTTTTTTTTATGTGTGCACATTTTTACTCGCCAGAAATGCAAACATTTTTTCGTAAACAATATTAATTACTAGATTAAAATAATTAGTTAAAGGAATATTATTTGTAAACCATCAAAGCAGCACTGAAGAAGTTTTAGAAACATATTACTATTCCTTTTATTTAGAAAAAACAAACAGAAATCACAGCCACATGTTGCCTGAGAACGTAGGATTTCCGATGCATTAGGTGACGAAGACAAAATGAATTTTGACTATTTTCACAACGCAATAGAGCACATCTCCGTATATCCTTTAATCTGAATCATCATAATGCTCCCAACTACTCTGTATCTAATTCTTCTCATTTTTCGTTTTCATGTTACTCGTATTTCTCTTCTTCCTCCATCTCCGTGTTCTTTCCCTCGTGTGCCCGCCTCCTTTCCTTTTGGCTGTCCCGCGTCCTTGTTCGCCGGCGGCCGCCTGGGGCGCCAGTGTCGCTGAGCTTTCTGCGGTCGCATATTCATGACGAGGTGGCGCCGCGCGCAAGCAAAGCGAAAAATTGAAATTCGCCACGCGTCTCTGAGCCGCAAGTGACCTTTGAGGCCACCGCCCTGCGTAGTTCAAGAGACCACGTCTAGGGTATCTAAAAAAACTTTTTTTTGTAAAAAAAACATCACTCCCCAGGGAATTTTCCTATTTCCTTTGGTTCTAACAGAGAGTACAAGAAGTTTCAGCTCTAGTTAGTTAAGCTTTAGTTAGTCTGAAGTTTTAGACCTAGTTAGTCTGTAAATCCCTACATTTTTTAAGAAGTTACACATTTACAGAGTTTTTAGAATCTTTTGAGATTATTTGTGTGCGTAACATGTTCTTACGCCATCAATTATTTGCTATTCGCGTGTTGCATTTTTCGTATAGCAACTTTTTTGATATCCTTGGCTGATAAAAAACCTGTTTTACTCTCTCTCTCTCTCTCTCTCTCTCTATATATATATATATATATATATATATATATATATATATATATATATATACACACACGTTACTACTACATTCCTATATCATGTTATTGCAACATTCGCGAAGACGGTTTTTGATAAAACATTTAATAAATTTCTATGTTATACGAGATAATCTTGTATGTTGTTATTAAGCAGTGTGCGTGCTACTTTTTGAAAAATAATTTTGACATGTTTTGCTTAGCAGCATTTTTACTGCTTCTGGTCACTAGTCAAGTACAATCAGCCAATTCTTACGAAAAATATTAGCGTCGGAAGATGTTATAAAAATGTATAATATTCAAGATTCAATAATATATGAGAATTATCAATGTATCTTATGTGAATTGTAAATTGATACTTGTGGTTGCTTATGACCCTGTTGTTTAAAAGACTTTAAATAAATAAAGATGTATAATAAACACTTGGATTGTTTTGGCGAGAATTTTGTGGAATTCCATTATTTAGAAGGTGTGGAGAAAGAAATAATCTTCTACGGAGTAGGTATTACACCGATTAGTAGGAATGTTAGCTCCAAATTCTCGTCATGTCTCAATGATTTTATATTTTCTATTATCAGTTTTACAATTTAAAGTAAACTTAAATGAAAATACGAAGTAAATTGATATTCATAAATACAATATAAAATTGGAGATGATGTTTCACAGAATTTTTAAACAAATTTGAAATGGATTTTATAAAATGAATATAAAAATGAAATATGTAAATAGAAAAACACAAAAAATTTAATTGTATTCTCACATATTAATTGGTCTCTTGTTTTATTTTACTTTTTTAACCTGTGAAACCTCTTATAATGGGAATAATAATACCTGTAACGTTTCGGTTAATATTTGGAGAAAATATATTACTATTTACTATCCATTTTGTGGGCCATGGAAGTGAGGAAAAAACGGAAAACGGCTGAAAGAAGAGAACTCCTCCAACTCTAAGCAGGTTAAAACTGCAGTACTAGGAAAGTACAAGAGTAAAAAAATGTGAAAGATTATTTCTTTCTCTGAGCCTTTAAATGATAAAGAATTTTTAATGGTTTTCAAAGGGAGAGACGCTTATGGTAATTTAGTGCTTCAGATGAGTCCCACATTTCAGTATTTTATAATTTGTAAAGCGGGTTTTTCAATACATTTTCCAAAGCGAGTCCAATTTAGTACCAAACACTTACAGAACATATAGAAGAATGTAGAACTAGACCTACCCTCCTGCCCTTCAGAGCGCTGCAAATTGAACACTGCGCGATCCGCCATGTTGATGACAACAGTGAATTAAATAAGGGAAGCACGAAGTCTACTTGTAGACTTCGTGCAGCATTGGTTGTACGAATCTAAATAACAATAATAACCAATAGTTGAATAAATTAAATTAATATAATATTAATATTTGGCATATTTTGGAACTATGTTGGGCGTAATTTCATTCATGGAATAATACCACTCGTGCTTTGGAAATTCTGACAAATTCCAAAGCACTCATGGTATTACCTACAATAAATATATAGAAATGTACTTCATAGCAATGCATTTGTATCTACCAGTGTATTCGTCGAAGCAAAATGTTAAACAATAATTTCAATCTTTCCTGAACTCACTTCTTTGAAATAAAAAATACAAAAACAGTTGTTTTCAGTGCTCTAATATACAACACTAATTTACCAATAATGTTGATCATAAATTAATAATGAAATCTTATAGAATAATACATTTCAAGTTCCTAACAATAATATCGTGTGGAATATGAATTTTAATAAAGGTGTTTGAAAAAACCGTTAATTGCAAATTGTTGTTTGGAATCCAGCGTATATTAATTTCCGCGTAAAAGCTTTAGAGCAGAAACTTTGACTTTTTTTAACATTAATGCGTTTGTTTTAATGCGTTTTGTAAATGGAAAAGTTCAATGTAAATGGAAAATTAATTTTTTGTTCAGATTTTGTCTTTGGACGCTTTATTGATGATACACATTTGCTTCTCAGTTGTGTGGATTGTAATTGATTGATATGTTTAATAAATGTGATAAATACGTATTACAATAGCGTCATATCTTATACTTGATTTAATATAATTCAATTTTTCATATGTTGTATGATTGTCCACTAAACAAAACTAACAATAAATTAACTTACTGAACGTTTACGACACATCGTCATCGTCTGTTTAGAAAATCTCGAAACTCCATATTCCTCCCTCTATTTTCTGTTTACTTCATAACAAAATATAATTATGAAGGAAGAGTAATAAATAGACATCGGATATTTAGGCACTAAAAGCATCGCCTTTTAGGCGCCTAAAAATGCACTGAAAATGTCAAGAATAAGGAGAAAAAAGGCACTGTCATAAATTTCATTCACAATAAAATTAAAAATTATTTGTAAAACTCCATACATATTTACAACTCTTCTACATTTTATTCGTAACAGTTTCCATTGCAATATATGACCAGTAACTTTTCAAGGATCTCAATTTCAAATCTGCTACGATTGGGAGACAAAATCAGTTTGAATACAGAGAATCATTTCTGAACATCTACTGATGTGTCTGGCATATATTTTAGTAGTCCAAAATTAGCAACACTGAAACCTTCTGGGAATTTACATTTATTCCAGTCAAAAGGTGCCCTCGGTGGTATTGTCAATCGACATTTTCTCAGAACATGGCTAGTATTCATGAAATTAGGGAAATGGAGAAAAATATTAGATTAGATTAGATTTATTATTAATTCTGCTATTAAGTATCATTGCTTGGTGTCAGAATATTTAAATTACAAGAGAGTAGTTAATTTTAAAAAAACAATAATTAAGAATAATAGTACATAATTTCACAGCGCAAACCTTACTCCAATTCATTTTACTCCACTACACAACACTGCACTGCATGTTGGTATAGTCTCAGAAATTCTCTCGTATTTCAAAATACAAATACGTGAATTGAAGGCTTCGTAATGAATGGTCAGGTTGTATCATGGCCGATTTTCTGATATTTTAGCATTGTATATAAAAATTATACATAAAAGAACGTGCGAACGCAAGAACGTGCTATAATTCTAAAGAAAAGGCATTTATGCAAAAAAAGGCATTTATGCTAAAATAAGCAAAAATAAGCATTATAAAACTTCGTCATGTCATAATTTGTCATGATTCGTGCACATATATTATCAGCCTTTAAATAAGTTCGCTAGAAAAAATAGTCATTTCCCTAAACATCCAATGTCTAGTAATAAATATAAGAAATAAAAGTAAATAACAAACTGGGTATCTTAAATAATTGAGTTTCCCAGTGTTTAAAAGTTTAACGAGAAAGGAAACTAAAATTCTTCTTCCCATCTGTTTATTAATTTCATTACATAACTGTCCATTCTGGAGTAACGAGGTATGCTAATTAGTATAACGAAATGGTATTCTAAGAATCGAAAATAAACCTGAAGTGTTTATGAATTAGCACTGGCAGCGCTAATTTGTTTGGTTCGCAGTTCAAAATAAAAGTAAATACTTTCTGTACAACTCGTCAACGAAAACTTCTAGTTTTCAAATGTTGTTAACTAGGCTTGTTGGTACTTTCATTCATAATTCAACTTCCTATGTGAAATAAAAGCGTGTAGTACAGATTCTTGAGTTCACGTTAACGTTATTGATCTCCCACATGGCACATCTCTCCTATACGTCTCATACAGTTTTTTTTTCTATTTTTATCGATGAATACACAAATCCTCATTAAATTCTTTGGAATCATATATGCAATCTGAATTCTATTTTCAAGTGTTAAACCATCAGAACATCTTAGTGAGTACATGGCATCTTATATGCAATTTAAATTCTATTTTCAAGTGTTAAACCATCAGGAGAAATCTTTGAGTACAGAAACACTCTTCAAAAGCGTTGTCCCAAAAATATGAGAAATATATTATTTAATTCGCCACCCATTTGTTTATGAATAAATAGTTTTCTACTTAAAAATGTGAAACTATTCATGATATTCCTATGCATTATTATTCTTTGAACAAACACCCATTAACATAACAAACCTCAGCGAAAAAACACTTAATATTAAGAAAAATTCACTTTCATCCTCGTCAGAATGCTTAAAATGAATGTGTGTGATTTACTTTATAACCTTAGCAATATTTGTATAACGATTGTCTTAAAATGTACAATTTTGCATTTTTTCTTTCCAATGATACGTATTTGTGTGACTCACTAAATGCGAAGTTTCGGATTTTGACTTTTCTGATTTAATACGTTTTATCGGCATTACTTCTCACAGATAACTGTTAACATTTCAAAAACTAACTACATAACAAATACAACAAGTTAATACATACTGAACAATATTACTAAGAGCTTCCCTCGAATTTTGAAACAAAACACAACACTCGTTACAATTATAACTACTTTCCAACACATTATAAAGTAAATTAATAGGTAAATAATTACGTAACAGTATTTTCATAATATTGGTAACGATTAAGTAATATCCCTTATCTTTCTAATACCTAATTCATCACATTAAAAATGCAAACAAAGTAGCTCAAAAGTAAGCGAACAGTAATATTTTGAAACAAATGCACATGAAATTATTTAAAGGTCAGATGTTGGAGAATAGATTTCATTAGGAAACAAATTCTAAATTTCAATATTAAGGATGAAGGACAGGTTCGAAAAAAATTGAAAATTGTCATCAGTTTGATCAAAATTACCCCAAAGCTACTAAAGTTTTCAAAAACCTGTGTTTTGATTTAAAGTAAATAAATAAAAACCTTTACATGAGATTATTTAAAAACCTTATATTGATGAAGAAATTTTATTTTAAAAATATTCTTTCTACATGCATTGTGCAGAGAGTGAAAATTGATGGACTCTTATTGTTTTTTTTTTCTTTGTATCCCGAGATCAACTAGTCAGAATATTGTGAAACTCAGATTAACGCTCTCAAATTTGTTCCCTGATAGACAAAAATTAATCTCGGATCATGTTCGAATCACAGGAGGTACAAAAGACAAATGTATGCCGTACATCTATGCTGCGTGCTTCCTTTAAAAGTATAAAAATATATCAGCACACTTGATACATATTTTTCGAATATTTATTATATTTATTGAAATGAATAATAACTACAATTTTATTACAATGTCTTTATTTGTTTTGACCAGTATTGTCATTCAGTGCATTGCCTTTGAAGCCGTTGATCTAGATCGCCTCTTTGGTCGTTCCGATGCACTTAGGCGGCGCAAGTGGGTATCGACCTCGCCCCAGGTAGCGCAGAGAGCACGAAAAAGGTCGCGTGGGGCAGGGTGCCTGGAGCGCTTGATCCCCGATTAGCCTCTCCCAGCAGAATTTAATTATACTAAGCCATGACGCGTTCACGCGGGCTCGATCCGACGCTCCCTCGTTCACACAGCCACTCTCGCCCCCCTTTCCACCGCCGCTCTTTCCCCTCCCCTCCCCTGCCCTCCCTCACGACCGGCAATCGCCGCTCCTCCATCTCCGCCCCTGCGTTCCCGTTTTTCATTTCCCTTTCCTCCGCTCCGACTCCTTCATTACCGCAATTCTATTTTCCCTTCTTTAAACCCTCTACGAAAAGCCTCCCTCCTAGATTCATTTTTCTACTTTCCCGCTCCTCCATTTTCACTCCTCCATTTCCGCACTTCCGTTTTCGCTCCGCAATACCTGCTCTGCAATTACCAATCCCCAATTTTTGCTTTGTCATTTCTGATACGGAACTCCTAATTTACAATTTCTGGTCCGCAATTCCTGCCCCGCAATACCCGCTCCGCCAATTCCCGCTATACAATTCCCACTCCACAAATCCCGCTACGGAATTCCTGATCTTCAATTTCTGATCCGCAAATCTCAGATCTACAGCTCCCGATCCTCGATTTAATTATCGGTCTTTCATATCCGTTTCTCAACATCCATGCCCGCTTCTCATCCTCCATCCTCGCTTTTACTCCTCCAACCTTGCTCCTTCTCCAACCTTGCTTCTCCTCCAACCTTGCTCCTCCATTAATACTTCGCTTGTCCATCCCCGCACCATCTCTTCCTTACTTTGGATACCCACTCTCCTACATTGGCCATCTTCTATTGCCTTCTACCTGAGAATCTCTATATCATCTCTCCGTCCCTCTCGCCTTCAGCTCCTATTACTACAAATTTTCATATATATATATAATCGATTTTGTGGCTCAGGGCATGAAAAGATGTCACTGCACTGCTACTAACTGGGAGGTCTTAGGATTTGAGTCCCGACGGTGACAGGATTTTCGACACTAGCTAGATGGCGAGGTCGAATTCAGCCGCTGTCCGGAGGGGAATTCTAGCAGCCGGCTGCTCTGATTGGTAGTTTCCTTCCTCTTCCTTGTCCTGTGCACGCACTTACATGAACTCATGTCAGGAGCTCAGAGATTGTCCTGGCAGGGTGTGGTAGCTGGTGGAGGAAAACCCCACAGGCCGGCGGGTATTCGGCGCCGGATCTCGCCATCCAATGGGGGAAGGTCCCAGCTACCTCTCGCAAAAACTTCATGCACTACACTAACGCGACCAATAAACCTAGCAGACGATGCGCCCGGAAAACACTAATAAATCAATCCTATGTGTGTATAAACCAACCAAATGATGTAATAGAGTAAATAGAAACACAAAACGACATTTGATTGTTTATTGCATATGTAAGATATTTGCGTTGATTCATGGTGAATTTAAGAAAATATATTTTTGTGACAGATGGGATTTGTAAAGTATCCGTGTAGTCAGAATATTCTTCCTTCATTTTCAGAGGCAAATCAAATAGTTCCGAGAGTGCACATCAATAAAATAAATATTGTGAAATATGCGATCGTTTTCTTTCATATAACTTTGTAACTTGTTTTCGCCATTATTTGTTCGATACTTGTTCTGAATCTTAATATTCAATCATTCATTTTTGAAGCATTTACTCCTCGTGATGTCGTAATAGTTGAAGAAAAGAAATTTAATTTATCCGATGACTGCGCATTAGGGAACGGAGAATCGACTGTTGGCCATTGGCTCTCTTTGTGCCCTCGTCTTCTCCCGCTTCCCAATCTCGCTGCTCATTTGTCTTCAACTCGTCGTTTTTCCATGGAGATGAATTTCGTTGAGTGTGGAGCCAATGCTAATGCAGTTTGAGTTCAGATTACTTCTTGTTTTTGGAGTCGTAGCCGTCAAAACATATTCGTTTATCTTGGAATTCCATTCTCATTCTGAACACAGAAAGACTTTCATTTTTCTGTCAGATCATTTATTGCCATTTGGCCATAATTTATATAAATTACACTGATAAATTATGCTAGTTAGATTCCTGTGAATATTCCGCACTTTGTTTTCAAAGTAGAAATTCGGGATATTGGAACCCAAACTTTTAGATGTTTGTGTCGAGGGTGTGTTATAAAACGTACAAAATCGTCATATCTCCTTCGCATCTCGATTTTTTTTCAAAACTAAAACATTGCCTCTAATCGGTAGGTTCTAGGGTTCTAGTTCCAATGGTGGCAGTATTTTTCACACTAGCTATGTAGCTATGTCAAATGTAGGCGGTGTCTGGAGGAGAATTCTAGGGACTGACTGCCCTCATTGGTAGTTTTCCGTAGTTTCTCCGATCAACACCAGGCGAACGCCGGAGCAGTCAACTGCGAAATGGGCTACAGACCGCGCGCGATGTTTCCTTTCTCCTTTTCGTCCTAACCTCACCCTTTACTTGCATACTATTTCACTGGCAAGTACCAAGCTACCGCACATGTTGGGAGACCAGTCGGGAGCTTAGAGCTTAACAGTAGTAGTGGAAGGGGCAGTGGTAGTGATAGTTACTATTCAGGTTCTGGCAGATCATGGAAATTTTGGAGTATACACGTATAGAATTGGCAAAACGCTAGACGACCTATGCCGCTATTGCAAGGAAAAATACACAGCAGAACACACAGCTTTTCACTGCTGTAGATTGAAAAACAGAGATTTAACATAAATCTACAACTTGGAGAGGAACTAACGGGAGGCAATATTATTGACAAAATGATAGAAAGCAAAAGCAACTGGACCAAATTAGCAAATATTTGGCTACAGGAACCCCTAATCATGGTGGATGGGGGACGTAGGGAGACACGACAAGATAGCGAGATACGAAGTAAAAGACAGCCCACTGCCTCCGACGTGATGCCAGTCCGCCGGTTCCGAAGACAGTAAGGAGGCCAGTTGGACATGGTCTCTTGTTCGGTTAGCTAATGTGCCCACTACGCCAAAAAAAAGTGGTAGTGGTAGTAGTTGACGCGTCCGTAAACGCGAAAGAACGTAACAATCAGCTATAAAATAAAGGATGTAGCCGAAAAAGGGGGTGAAAAGTGCCCCAAACCAAATTGATAATAGCGATACTCGTATGAAAGAGAATACAAAATGTAACAGAATCAAAAAAATCAGCCTCCTGGTGGCAATGTATTGCAGAGATACAATGGGAAACATGATTTTCATGTTTTATTTTTTCTCAGTATGCACTGGAGCGAGGGAGAAAAGTAGTTGCATTTGAAGATTTTTTGACAACCAATTTTGGGACCAAATTCAAATAGAAAAAAATTGAAATTGATTTTCGACACGATAACATTGGAGTACTGTCTCAGGTTTTTTCCTAGGATGTGTCGCATAACATTCTATAATATATTTTTTCAGATTTTTAAACAATGTGGACGATAATGAAAAATCAATTTTATCAGTTTCAAAATTTGAAATTCGCGCCAAAA
This sequence comes from Acheta domesticus, assembly GCA_031308135.1. Classification (NCBI taxonomy): domain Eukaryota; kingdom Metazoa; phylum Arthropoda; class Insecta; order Orthoptera; family Gryllidae; genus Acheta; species Acheta domesticus. Next base: position 6,172,425 of record JAHLJT010009355.1, on the reverse strand, counting down.
TATGATGGATTTGGTTTGGAGACACTTTTCACTCCCGTATTCGCTATCTCCTTTGCGACAAAAAATGTTAAAAAAAATTGCAAACATTATTACGCACTGAGATATTATAAAAAGCAAACAGGTTGGGCGTGGGAACCTTTCCAAAATTATGTAGGTTTTAACTAAACAAAGTATGAAGTTTTGTGAAAAGTAGAATATATAGTACATGTTTTAACAGATTTAATATTTTGAGATATTATCTGAACCTGTGGAAACATTTTGTTTTTTTTAAATCGACGTAGTAAGTTTTAAAATAATTTGAACAATGGAAATCATTTATAATTAGAAGGTATAATGTATGAACTCTTCTTTAAACTCCCATTTCCCTAGATGCATGATACATGGAAGGAGGGGTTGGTTATTTCGACGCCACTATCATCCAATCAACTCTGTAGCTATTCTGTTGCACATATAATGTTTTATGCATCTTGACTCCATTAATAGTTCACCTATCCTCTTTCATATTCTAGAAGGTCATGAATAGATGTTCCTTTAATACTAACAAAGTGTTACATAAATTATATGATGTATGGAATATAGACTGTTCTATTCAATTCGATAACCTATTTGTACAATTTGAATTGCTTTGCTTGAAGCGCTGCTACTCAAGCAATATTATTAATTATATACAATGGATAATAGATCTTTCACATTTTAAATAATTCTCCATTTTGGACATTCTGATGCCTTTGATCCGGACGCCATTAAACAATATTATCATAAAGTAGAATCAATCGTTGGCGAGCTCTCGAGCGATTCACATCGAGCAGCGCATTCTAACGAGCGAACCATTACTGCGAGTTCAGTTGCATTCGCGGTCAGTGAAGGAGAGGTTGTGTCAATGTTAGAGAGTAGCTGCCCCGAAACGGGGCAGCTAATTGTGAGTTCTATAAAACTACTTAATTCACCAACAAGTGAGTCTAGTGAAACGTTATTAAGTAATCAGTGTTCAAGTGGCAGTTTAATGCAAAACAGTGCTCAAGGGCTTCAGCATCATTTGTGCAAAATCCAAATCTTGTGCAACTCCCGCAACTAGTGTGGACACCGGATGGTCAACTTCCAGCAGCGATTCTACATGGAGCATATCAACAACCAGTTCAAGAAAGAATGAGCACCGAGCAGCAAAAAATGGTCCATGAAGGCGCAGATAAAGTAGGTTCCTCGGAAAGTGAAAAAACAAATCCGGACACACCGGAACCGAACAGGTACAAGCGCTCCCGGCAAGGGGACGAGTATTGCGTAGAATCAAACTCAAATTCCGCCAATCAAACTAGAAAACCATTCAACGAGAACAAAAGAAAAAAGACTGATTTTGAAACTTCTGGCTATGTATATAATGTTCCAACCCATTCAAGATATGTAGTACTAGACAATATAGTGAGTGAAGACGACAATGCAGTAAATTCAGACGCAAATAAGCAGCCGAAAAAAACCAAAATTCCCCCAATTATAGTGCACGATGCAGAAAACTTTCCATTAATCTTGCAAGACATCAAAGAAACAGTTCAAGGTGACTTCAATACCCGATTAGAAAATAATGGAGTGAAAATAAATCTAACGGAAATTGAAGATTACCGAAAATTCAAAAAATTTCTAGAAACAAAAAGATACCATTTCATTCCTTCAGGGACCCCCTTACAAGAACATTTTCAGTGTTAATGAAAGACATTCCCTACTCATATTCGACGCAAGAAATTTACGATGGTCTAACTGAACTAAAATACAATGTTGTAAAAGTGTCTAGGCTATATAATAAAGATAAAATGCCTATCAACATGTGTGCAGTGGAACTAAAGGACGAAACAAATTCTAGAAACATTTTGCATCTTAAACGTTTCGATCATTGTGTTGTAAGAGTCCATGCTCAAGTAAATAACAAAGCTATTCAATGTAAAAAATGCCAAAGGTTAGGGCATACGCAGGCTAACTGTTATCTAGAACCTAGATGTGTTAGATGCCCGGGTAAGCACCATTATTCAGAGTGCAAAATCAGTAAAAGCTCTCCTCCTGTTTGTTGTAACTGTCAGGGTCAGCACACTGCCAACTACCGGGGTTGCCCAGCATTCAAGGAAACAGCCAAACGCGGTAACTTTCATTCCCACTCACAGAGGGTCAAAACAATACCAAATCCATGGGCAACAGGAACGCGACTTGAATCAAGTAATACTAGAAAAGAAAAACGAGACGAAGCAAGACCAATAAACAGGACAGAATTCCCTTGTCTACCGCAAAGATCACGCATACCAAATTTCTCAGAAACGGTTAATTCAAATGCAAACATAACAAAAAACCAAATTACAGAAATAGTAACACAAGTAATCGCGGCTATTATACCTCACATAGAAACTATATGCAAACAAATATTCCAAGAATTGTATAATGCCAGAAATGAAAACAAATAATATCAAAATTTTAAATTGGAATGCAAACGGGCTGAAAAGGCAAGAAAATGAGTTCAGATTTTTCCTTTCTAACTGGGCAATAGACATTGCATGCGTTACAGAAACCCATCTCCATAGTAACTTAAAATTCAATGTTCCAGGATGTGAAACCTACAGGAAGGATAGAGCAGCAGAAAAAGCTTCTGGGGGAGTAGCATTAATAATAAAAAAAAGCATTCTACATCATGAACTAATTATACCATACTCGGTAAACTTAGAAACGGTCGGGATACAAGTCAGCTCAGTTCATGGAGACATGATAGTAATATCGGCCTATAAACCACCAAATAAAACATTCCCAGAGAAGACGCTAAAAATCATTCTAAACAGTAATACACCAACGCTAATCGTGGGAGATTTAAACTGTAAAAATGTTGTATGGGGGTGTAATTCAACAAATAAAGCAGGAGAAAAACTTATTACTTTCTTACAAAATAATAATGCTGATATTCATACACCATCAGAACCCACTCTATATCATTATGACCAGAATATTATTCCAGACATCCTAGACATAACAATATCTAAAAATGTGCAAATCCCATTGTATCAATACGTAACAGCAGATCTTGATTCAGACCATTGTCCGGTAATAATAAGCTTAAAAACCCAAATTACAAATTCTGAATCATTACCTAAAATAGTAAACGGTAAATAAATTGGGAAAAATTTAGATTTACATTAAACATTTTGTATCCTTATCCCGATCAACTAAAAACAATTGAAAGTATTAATAAAGAAATAGATAATCTCACAAAAGCAATACGGTTAGCAACCATATTGGCCAACAAGCCGAAAACAAATACTAATAAAAAAGAGGTTAAAATCCCCGTATTTATAATAAATTTTATTAAAGAAAAACGAATTCTAAGACGGAAATGGCAGAAAACGAGAGACCCATATATAAAACGCAAACTAAATCAAACTCAAAGAAAAATAAAAATAAATATAGACGAACATAGATTTAATGGGTTCCAAAATTTCATCGCTCAAATTCCGAAAGGATCTAGACACCTATGGAGCACAATTAAAAAATTATCTACAGAAAGTAATAAACTACCTCCCTTAAAAACAACAAATAATTTAACAGCGCTAACGGACAAACAAAAAGCGTTGGCTTTAGCCACTAATTTCGAAACGACGTTTACTCCAAATAAACCGGAAATTATAAATCAAAATAGACAAATTGAGAAGTTTTTATCGCTTCCATTCGCTACAGTTCCTCAGAAAATAAAATTCATATCTCCATCTGAAACACGTAATATAATATTTAAATTAAAACTAAAGAAATCAGCAGGTAATGATCAAATAACAACGCAAATTCTGAAGGAGCTACCGCGGACAACAGTAGCAGGACTTACAGCGATATTTAATGCAGCGCTAAGACTTAACTACTTTCCAGATATATGGAAACAAGCCGTAATAATTCCAATAAGCAAACCTGGGAAGGACCACACGTTGCCCTCAAATTACAGACCAATAAGTTTACTACCCAATATAGGAAAAGTGTTTGAAAAATTAATCCTTAAACGGCTAAACAGTTTTCTAAAAGCAAACAATATAATTCCAAAAGAACAATTCGGATTTCGCGAACATTACTCTACCACTCAGCAGCTTATAAGATTAACTGAAAACATAGCCAACGCATTTCACCAGCATAAACACACACTAGCTATTTTCCTTGATGTAGAAAAGGCCTTCGATAAAATTTGGCATGCAGGGCTATTGTATAAAATGAGAAATATGGGAATACCCCATTATCTATATGAAATAATTAAAAGTTTCATACAAAATCGCTCCTTCGCAGTAAAAGTGAATAATACCTTATCTGATCAAAAAACCACGCAAGCTGGATTACCGCAAGGGTCACCGCTCTCACCAACCCTCTTTAACATTTACGTTGCAGACTACCCCCAGATGGAAAGAACAGAAATAGCATGTTTCACTGATGACACAGTACTGTTTACAACAAACAAAGACGTAGACCAAGGAAGGGAAATTCTACAAACATCGTTAGATACATTTATAAATTGGTGCTCAAAATGGCAAATAAAAATTAACCCCACAAAATCACAACCTAAGATATTTACGTTACGACGACCTAAAATGCCAAACCCACTAATCATTAAAAATGAAAAGATAAAATGGATCAAAAAGGATCAACCAGTTAGATATTTAGGAGTACTTCTTGACCAAAAACTAACGTGGAAACTTCACATCAAAGAAATAGCTAATAAAACATATGTGAAAATTGCAAAACTATATCCACTTATAAATAACCACTCAAGACTAAACATAGAAAATGGGATAACCATATTCAAATCCATAATCAGACCATCGCTAACTTACGCCTGCCCAGTCTGGGGTGGAGCCGTAAAAAGTAACTTGGAGAAAATACAGGTAGTCCAAAACAAATTTTTAAGACGCTTAATCAAAGCACCATGGTACGTGTCAAACAGACAAATTAGAAACGAGTTGAACATAGAAAATATAACTACTTACATTAATAAAATATCTGTAAAATTTTTTGAAGCTTTACCAGAAGCAGAATGCGTGAAAAACTTCAATCTAGGACGATCAGCTGAAGACATAAAAATTATTTCAAGGTTCCCCAAGGACAAACTACGCCCGCCGTAAACGTTCAAATAGAAAGCAAATTGAACAAAAAAAATGTATTAAACTTAGACATAACATTCAAAGATAGAATACTATTAATTTAAAATGAAGTAAAAAAAAAATTTCAAACACTTAATCGTAACAAAGTGAGAGGGAGCTTCAAATAAATGAACTCCCCGCCTGCCTATGCCCTAACCCTGTTCTAGTATTAAGTAATTAAAAGCTCTGTAAAATCAATGGATTGAACAGACAGAAAATAAAACTGTTAAAAAAATAAAGTAGAATCGAAATCAAACATTCTTCATGATAAGCTCAATAAAGAGCACATGAATAGTTCAAAAACAAAACTGTGAATTCACGAAACACACAACACAATCGAACTTAGGAACACGATCAGGCAGCGCGTTTACCAGCACAGACAACTCATTTCAAATTTTAACGTCGTGTAGACCTGTGTAAATGAAGGTCCAGAATGTCTCATTTCGAAGGTTACGACTTCAAGAACACAACTTTAGGTCCTTCGGCCTTAATAACACAGTTTAACGATCCAGGCCATAGTTTCTGAGTTATGCGCGGTCGATGCGTCTGGAAACATGCTTTGCGGGTTGCAGGGCGAAGCCAAGCCCGCGCTTGGAAGTTATGACAATTTTTAATTCGATTTCTAACCAAACGAGATCTTACGGAGTAAAAACATTGACTACCTGTTCCACAATTTTTCATAAACTTCAAAATGATATATTATTTGAGTAAACTTCTGTACTCTGGTACGTACAAAAGTAACGCAAAAAAATATTTTATTTCGAATAGCTAACTAAATGTATTCATCACGAAAACGTTCACAGTCTAATGCCGTAATATGTTTGCATGTGAAAGATAACATTAGCCCCGTTAATGTAGTGTATTTTATAGAATATGGTGGTATTCCTCGAATTGTGGTCTATCCTCATTCTGTCTTATCTTTGCCAGCGTATCTTCACTGCCTGGCGTATGGAAGCTAAATCAGTTAATAGAATAAACAACTTACGAATAGACCTTGCCAATAACAATAAATGAGTAGTATATAGTAATATCAGTTATAATCTCTGAAATTGGACTGAGCTGTGTCTCTTAACGTGACTGTAAATACCTGATATATTTTCTTCGTTAAATTTTTAGTTCGAAAATATGCACTTCGGAAATTGATTAATATCGCAAAATTATGTAGATTTCCAATCTTTTCCAACCTATAATTGTGTGTTTACAAATTCCTATTCTCCTGAGTTATATTATTGGTCCATAAACACATAAGATGAACCTGCTTTACCCAGCAACATGTTCTCCGCTTTTATAACATACGCACTTAGCGACAACACTCGGTGCATTTTCCCAGCCGCTCATATTCTGCGTGGAAATTGGTTTCAATATTTAATGGTGTCGCGTTCAGTGCGCGATGCTACTCTGCCTGCTATTGGGCGTCCCCCAGAGAGCGTTTGGTTCGTAGCTCCATGTGACACATTAAACGATCACGTAGCTGTGTGCATCCACATTAATATTTTATTGTTTCTCGCACTTCGTTATGTGCAGGCTATCTATGTCCTACTTTCCAGCCTCAGGCACTTTCGCTAAACATTTAACATCTGAGGAGGGGGCCCTCCATTCGAATTACTTGCAGGCAATATTGATCAGAACACTATGGCTCGTTTATTGACATTTTAAAGTATTGAAAAACAAAATGACCTTGTGAATAATTTATCAGACGTCAGGTGCAACGACATTTTCTTATGTACTAGTATTATTCAAGAAAGTTTTAATATCATTTTAATTTATTTTACCTAAAGTAGGGAAAATATTGTAATGCTGAAACGACGACACAAAAACTCTTATTGAGGGCTCTGATAACAAAAACTTGAATTAAATTTGCTTGTTATTGATACCGAAAATTGGTTTACAGCAAACCGTCTGTCCGTTCTGTCCATTTGCCCGTCTGTCCGTCCCTTGAATTGAACCCTTCGCCTATGTCATTGGGAATATAAATTAATAACAAGTGAAATGAACTCTCTAATAAAACGTTATTATAGAGATCAATGGAAAACATCTGAACTTTTTGAATACCATGTTTTTGTAAGAAATGCAATGAAAATAATAATGCGATACGTGTCGTATCCCAGGAATCGTCTGAAAGCGGCATATGATACTGCAGCAAAACTGACTCTAAAGAAACTGATAATGATGGGTCATTGAGGAAAATATTTACCTCATTGCGGAAATATAACGCATCATTTATTGGACTACTCTTTTCTTGAAGAAATGGTGGTAGTCATCATACGAATTGCTATGAAAATCAGCGGGTGCTGGAAAAGAATGTGTCGTCTTCACGTCCGTTGCACGCTGGAAACGCGACGCCTGAGATTCACCCAATCGCCGACAGCCATCTGCAGCGCGCGACGCGTCACAGTGGCGCTGCGTCGCAGGGTTGGGGAAAGAGGAGAGGGTGGGGCGCCTCGGAGTGAATGGGCGCGGGAGTGGAGGGAGGCGGCGGCGGCGGAGGCGGAGGAGGAGGAGGTGGCGGCGGAGGCGGCGGCGGCGGCGGAGGCGGCGGCGGCGGCGGAGGCGGCGGCGGCGGAGGAGGCGGCGGCGGCGGCGGCGGAGGAGGCGGCGGCGGAGGCGGCTGCGGAGGCGGCGGCGGAGGCGGCTGCGGAGGCGGCGGCGGAGGCGGCGGTGGTGACGGCGGAGGCGGCGGCGGAGGCGGCGGCGGCGGCGGAGGCGGCGGCGATGGAGGCGGCGGCGGCGAAGGCGGCGGAGGCGGCGATGGAGACGGCGGCGGCGGAGGCGGCGGCGGCGGAGGCGGCGGCGGCGGAGGCGGCGGAAGCGGCGGCGGCGGAGGCGGCGGCGGCGGAGGCGGCGGCGGCGGAGGCGGCGGCGGCGGAGGCGGCGGCGACGGAGGCGGCGGCGGCGGAGGCGGCGGCGGCGGAGGCGGCGGAGGCGGCGGCGGCGGCGGCGGAGGCGGCGGCGGCGGAGGCGGAGGCGGCGGCGGCGGCGGCGGCGGAGGCGGCGGCGGCGGAGGCGGAGGCGGAGGCGGCGGCGGCGGAGGCGGCGGCGACAGAGGCGGCGGAGGTGGCGGCGGAGGCGGCGGCGGAGGCAACGGCGGAGGCGGCGGCGGAGGCGGAGGCGGCGGCGGAGGCGGCGGCGGAGGCGGCGGCGGAGGCGGCGGCGGAGGCGGCGGCGGAGGCGGCGGCGGAGGCGGCGGCGGAGGCGGCGGCGGAGGCGGCGGCGGAGGCGGCGGCGGAGGCGGCGGCGGAGGCGGCGGCGGAGGCGGCGGCGGAGGCGGCGGCGGAGGCGGCGGCGGAGGCGGCGGCGGAGGCGGCGGCGGAGGCGGCGGCGGCGGAGGCGGCGGAGGCGGCGGAGGCGGCGGCGGCGGCGGCGGAGGCGGCGGAGGCGGAGGCGGCGGCGGCGGAGGCGGCGGCGGCGGAGGCGGCGGAGGCGGAGGCGGAGGCGGCGGCGGCGGAGGCGGCGGCGACAGAGGCGGCGGAGGTGGCGGCGGAGGCGGCGGCGGAGGCAACGGCGGAGGCGGCGGCGGAGGCGGAGGCGGCGGCGGAGGCGGCGGCGGAGGCGGCGGCGGAGGCGGCGGCGGAGGCGGCGGCGGAGGCGGCGGCGGAGGCGGCGGCGGAGGCGGCGGCGGAGGCGGCGGCGGAGGCGGCGGCGGAGGCGGCGGCGGAGGCGGCGGCGGAGGCGGCGGCGGAGGCGGCGGCGGAGGCGGCGGCGGAGGCGGCGGCGGAGGCGGCGGCGGAGGCGGCGGCGGAGGCGGCGGCGGAGGCGGCGGCGGCGGAGGCGGCGGCGGCGGAGGCGGCGGAGGCGGCGGCGGAGGCGGCGGAGGCGGAGGCGGCGGCGGCGGAGGCGGAGGCGGCGGCGGCGGAGGCGGCGGCGGCGGAGGCGGCGGCGGCGGAGGCGGAGGCGGAGGCGGCGGCGGCGGAGGCGGCGGCGACAGAGGCGGCGGAGGTGGCGGCGGAGGCGGCGGCGGAGGCAACGGCGGAGGCGGCGGCGGAGGCGGAGGCGGCGGCGGAGGCGGCGGCGGAGGCGGCGGCGGAGGCGGCGGCGGAGGCGGCGGCGGAGGTGGCGGCGGAGGCGGAGGCGGCGGCGGAGGCGGCGGCGGAGGCGGAGGCGGCGGCGGAGGCGGCGGAGGCGCCCGCAGCGGTGGGCTGGCGGGCGGGGGTCGGGGGCGGCGAGCGAGGCGTCCGCGGACGTTGCTTCACGTGCGGCGACGCCGTTAATTGGCGCCGGTGATAATTGCGTTGTCGCGTGATTGCGTTAGCGGACGGCGGCGCGGAAGGGAAGGCCAGGCGGCAGGACACCTGCGCCCCTGCGCGCGCCACAGCGGACAGCGCAAACAGGAACAGGGCGCGGCGCGGCGCGGCGCGGACAGGAATTACGGATGCGGCACGATGGCTTTGTAAAACATCGACGTTTGAAACATCGATGTATTAACGTCGATGTTTTTCGGGCGATATTTTTTTCCGTTTCCGATATTTTGTTTCGGAATGAAAAATCCCGTGATCACAACACTGTAAAAGTTACCAAACGAAATAATAACTGATGGTAACACTTTAAGTTCATGTGTTGGACCCAAAGAAACGCAGTTTGTACTATCTTCCTCGGCCAAATTCCCTCGCCCCAGATGACCTCCAGGCCCTTGTATTTCCTCTTTCTTCCTATTCATTTCACACGTTGAGATGCGGTCAACAAACACGTTGTGGGCTTAGGGTCTGTCCCTTCTGTTCACACCCTTATTCGTCGAATTGATAAACACGAACATTGTCAAATTAAATTTTAATGCACACGAATTTAATGTTGGAGGTTACTAAAACAGTCTAAAACATCGTTGTTGAAAATCATCGATCTTTTTTTACGCACGCGCGCGCACACACACACACACACACACACACACACACACACACACATGTATATATATATATATATATATGCGTGTGTGTGCGTGTGCGATTGCGTGTGTGTGTGTGCGCACGCGCGTGCGTGCGTGTATTTTAATCGATGTTTTAATTTTGAACATATATGTTTGCTAACATCCATGTTTTGTTATCGATTTCGCATCTCTAACAAGAACAGCTGACATCATTGCCCATGCTCCATCTTATGTCTTCTCATGGTTTTCTATACCATCATATCATTCTTTTGGATTGTCATCTCCATTTCTCCATTTGAGAATCATCACATTAACCACATAATTCTTCTACTATCATCACGTCCAACAACATATAAATCATTGGCTGCATAGTATCACTAACCATCCACACGAAATGCACTATTACCACCCCTCCCCAATACAACAGCACCACCGCCATCATCACATCCACATTAACACTACTGCCGCCATCATATCCATTATCATCCAGTGGTGATACAATACACACTTCTCGCCTTCTGAATTTTCGCAAATTGCAAATTAAAACATAAGAGTTGAACGAAACGATTTTTTTATACATAACATTAATTTCCAGTCCAAATTATTCGTTTTTCAAAAAACTGTACATAACCTTTTAAAGAGCTAATTTTTAGACAATAGAGTTCTCTAATTTTAGAAAATAATCCCCAAAATTTCAAAAATTCGCCAAAAATGGAACTAGCACTACATTTGTACTATTCCTTGCTACATACAAGGAGAATGTTTTTAAAAATGGTGCTGTTTTAGAGAAAAAATATTCTAAAAAATAAATATTGCTTATACCTCGCGCAAAGTTACGCGAAAATTTGTCATATTTTCGACAAATTGTACCTGACTTTATTTCAAGATCTGTCTTTAAGGAACAAATTTTATTAAGAAATAAATCTCTCTTCAGTTTTATAGATATAGGAAGACGCCCCCCAGCACTTTTGCAATTTTCAAAAAATCTGGAATTACAAAGAACATGAAAATTACATCATTCCCTTAAGAGTTCTTTACTCTATCAGATGTCAAAGTTTAATACAAATTTTGATGCCATTTTTGAGAAAATTTTGAAAATGTTATTGAGGCTTCATTGAAAATACACAAAAAATTTAAATATCCGGATGAAACTCCCAAAGACGGACTGACAGACAGAAAGACAGGTGTTTTGCCGTCAATCTATGTTTCGGTATCAAGGACCGGCAAAACATGAAATCTGGCTGCACCATGTGCTAGGGAAAGTAATTTACTATAAATAGCCACAGGATGTAACCACTTTTTCGTTACCAGGGCCCGACAATAAGTTTTCTTTCCGAAAATTCGCAGTTTTCCGGAGCACGATTACGTAGCGTTCTCTTCTTTCGAAGTGCGTTAAAGCAACAATGAGAATAACGATGGCATCCAGTTTTATATTCTTCTGCAACCTCATGAAACCCATCAGAACCATTTTCAGCTCCACCTTCGCCTCCTTCGGTATCGCTGACCAATCGGCGAGTACACCGTTATCACAATTTCCACAATCACCACCACCACTACCTACATCACCAATATTACTTCCACCTCAACGATAAAAGGCGCTGGATCACTCCGTGTTTGCTTTGATTCTACACTATTTGAACCGCCTGATTGAGGTTTTTAATTTTATGGTAGTGATTGGTATTTTGCCATGCTTGAGGTGCGTTCTCTGATTCAGTTCGGGTGAGTTTATTTTTTACTGTTTCCCTGTAATTACTGACGATGGTAATTCAGCAAAATCGTCCGCATCATCGTAAACAGAGGTCTTGAATACGATTCCTTGCAGAGGGTGGAATAAACCATTACCTACGGGCATGTTGTTGCAATTAATTTGGATTATCTTTACATGAAAGATTAAAGCTCTTGGGTTGTCACAGGTTTTCCGCATCCCTGTGCGACCTAATCATCCATATTTTTATCTTTGCGCTTTCAGAAAAAACGTGTTACCTGAACAGTTAATTGTAATTCAGGGTCGCCTACATGTGTTCTTTGTACTCTTTTCTATTGACAAATCTTCAAGTTACAAGCGACTTAATTTAGTGCACTGAATCCACGTTTAAACGATTATGTGGCCGTTTTAATGAGATAAAAAATGTAATACTGTTCATAATAACAAACAATATGTGAAACATAGAAAACTGTTTCTAATATATAAAAAAATTGTAGTGTGTTAGAGAGAAAACTTGTTTGCAATACCCTTACATATGTTCACCATTTTATAACTCATTATATAACCCTCGCTACGGAAATCTTTAGTAAAAGGCAAAATATGTATACGATCTGAGGGAGACTAAAGTATTTGGTGATTATACGTGGTGCGATATAGAAACATACAACAATGTGTTTGTGTTTTCTTGAACGTCATTTACTTATTTTCGTATATTTTCTCGAGAATTAACGACCAAAAAGTCTTTTATTCAACAGTCTGTACGTTTTTCCTGAGATAATGGTCTTTCTCAATTTTATATTTCTCTCGTGAGCTGCAAAAGTGTCGTAAGTCAAAAATAAGAATTTTGAGTAGATGCACTCTCCTGAATTACAGATTGGTCAACCTTCCAGCAGCATATTTTACATTAAAATATTTAACCAACAAATGGCAGAAGTGTGAACGCAAGAATGATTGTATTTCAATACAAGATAAACCTTCAAATTAATTTATCTCATCACCTGATTTTTTGAGTTGTGCCACTATTGTAGCCCACGAAAGGTTTGTTGATTAATAAATATGACATCAATTTTTAATTTGATGTTTATATTTGTGTACTGGAACATGAATTAAATTGTGTTTATAGTGCTAGTAAAATCTGTCGTATTGCCTCTGTAATGTGTGATTAATGAAACTTCCCGTAATTCGCTTAGTAATAGTATCCAGTAGCGGGAAACAACGACAGTATGATACACCCCTGACATTTTTGGATTAAATGGTACTGCACTGCGAGTCAGTAATATTATTGCAATGGAATACAATGAAAAAAGTAATCAGTGAAAGTGATGTACCCAAACATTTCAGTGATTATTTTGTACCCATATGGCCGTTGTAATAAAAATTACTGCTAGCATGGTATTGATATTTACGGGGCGTGTATTTGCAGGCACAAAACATGAATATTCCGGAACATTCTAAGGTATTTTTTCTTTAGTATGAAAAATACAATTTAAATTGTATTCTTATTATCCGCAATAAATTGGATTTTTGCAATCTTCTTTTTGGTAATACTGTTATTGATGAATTTCCATCGTTTTATAGTTTAAGTTTTAAACAATCGTCGTTAGTTTTCAGACAATATAATGTAGTTATATTAAATTTTTGCATATCAACCTTGGTGTCATGCATGGAAACCAAATAACTTAAGAATTATCTTCGATAATTATAAAACAAATTTAGTTGATAGTTAGTACTGCTAATGCAAACTTTCACGTTGGAACTGGAAACAAATCAATATTTTTTCATACTTCTATGGCTCCTCTGCCAGATGAATATCTCAAACTCATATGTCATTTCAACATTTATCTTTTACACCAAGCAATTTTAATGAATGCTTTTATATGCGCATTTCCTGAACATTTTAATAACGTATGTTCCCCTGAACATATGTTCCTCCCTGTTTACAGTTAAATAATAAAACTGTGGAAGCATCAACGGCTGTGAGCAGGGTAATTAAGTTAGAGCGAAGAACAAAGTTGAAGTATTTGCCTTTCATATGCGTAAGTAGATTGACGATGTCCACTAATTCCATGAAGTTCTCTCCCGCCTGCACAAGTGGCGCTGTCATAACGAAATTTCGCTCCGAGATTACTTAGTGCCTTATCATCACCACGCTCGCGCTCGCAATATTCAGGCCGTCCGCTATCCTGCGGTGTTTCACCTCATCACTTCTAATGAACTGCAGGCGTCTCCTGTTTGGCGCAAAGCCATTGCGCGGCACAAACGCGGCGTAACGAGGCGTGCAAGTATCACTGATCTCTTGATCTCTACGTGACACTGCATGCGGCTTAGGTGACAAAAGGAGAGACGCGGTGAAGGCTGCCGTTACAATGAAAAACTCTCGTTTCATAAGCGGGTTACTCGCGTGACGAAGTGTCTTCGGTTGTTCTTTAAGGGTGGAACTATAATTGCCATTCACCCTCCGCTTCAATATTCGGCAGCGATGAAGCTTCATGATCGTTCCGAATGCACTCCGTGTATTTTCGTTACTTTTCCCATCGGTGCTTACGTTTGTCATTTTCAAAAATCCCTTGGAAAAATTATTGTTTTTGGATGTAGCCCTATTCATCCGGAACCACTCTGACAGAATTATTCGTTGTGAATCCTTTCCGGCTTCCTTTTAACGTGCGGAACTAGTAAATAACGATTAATCTGGGTGATTGTGATTAAGAGATTATGACGGTTGAGGGGGAAAACGTGAACATCTTCCTTAGATTCTTCTTGACGCACCCTGGTTCTCGATTTTTCGCAACTGGAACTTGCCATTTATACAGTTTTACCATCCCACTAAAAGAGGGATTCCGAAATCAGGAGCACCCGATTAAAACTTTCCATGTAAAACTTGGAAATCAATGATAGAGAAGTTTTATTTCTCCCACGAGGCTTTCGAGTTTTCATCACGGACCTCTAATAGTAAAATGCAATATTTTCATCAGGTATCAGGCAGGTTTGAGATTAAACAATTGAGAGAGTTAAGCAGAAGTTTTGTTTCAGACGTAATAACGCAAAATTTGTGATGTTTAACACTTTGAGTCCCTGGCGCTTTGTGACCGGTTTCGTCTCAGAACCCAGGTCATTTAGGGGTATATTAAGTGACATCAATAATTATTTTGATGAAACAAATGCATAATACCTTACTATTTTTAGAAAGTTTGGTGTTTTGTTAATTGAAAACAAAATGAAAAGGAAGAATGTCAGTAAATTATATAAATTGGAGCTTGTACCTGAGTATTTACAAAAATTCAGAATACAAAAATCTGCGCCACAACAATATATATTTTTTAAAATCAAAATGTTCACATATTTCATCCACAGATTTTTTTCTCGAAGTTAATTTCCGAATAATTTTCAAAAAAAAGTCACAATTTCATGGCATGCTCAACGTTCTAAACTAAAACACACACACACGCGTACCACAGTACAGAACTCCGTCTACCTCTGCAAACAACTACAAAAAGCAAGCGACATTACCGGCTCGCGTTTCGCAAAATAGTTCTCAAATTGACGAAGATGACAGCACGATACAGCTACATCAATAGAGACTTCTTCTCAGCGCCCAGAATCGATGCGCACTCGTGCGCGTGTGCCGAAAGACGAGGAAGCGTGCGCGCGAGCTAGGCTCGTGCTCGTGTTTCTCGATCATTATGCAAAGCCCGAGTTTAGGTCGGGCTTGAGCTTCAAAGCGTTTAGGGTGACAAAAAGGACGCTTAGTTCCTGATTATGTATCATTAGGAACGCTTGCGTGGTTGAAAATATACTCATAATGACAATTTCAGTCAAGATTGTGCTAAATATGAGCACATCCAAACTTTTTTTCAAATTAAAAATGCGCCTACTCTGTCATGCACCGACGGCTCTCCGCAATTTCTGTTACACCACCTCCATTACCGCTATTTATAAACAACTCGAGCATTAATTCAAATATATTAGTAATTAGACTTAGTATTTTCTGTTTCTCTAATGATCCCCTCTGTTGTTTCGTTATCTCACATTAGTTTTTGTCTACTGCCGACACAATGTTTATCATTTTTTTACATTCACATCTATTTACTTACACTTTTTCGCTTACTACGTGTTTATGAAGTAAGGTGAAAGTACTGTAATACTGCATCGTAGTGAACATTTTTCATAATTTTTCATCACTCGCATTTTGAAATTAAAGTGGTATAAAGAAGTGAATAAATATTTGTTTCTATGTCTAGTAAATTACTCCTAACATGTTTTGTGGCCAGAATTCACTTTTTGTGGGTCTTTGATACCAAAAACTTGATTTTCGTTCAAACGTCTGTCCGCCCATCTGCCAGTCCGTTCGTCCACCGCCTCTGGTCAATGCTAGTGCCTAATCGCCTTTTAAGGATTTTCTCCAAATGGATATTCTCGATCAGTCCGGCCGGACTCGAGGCACTGTAAATTTGATACCGCAGAACGGAAATAATTGTAATTTGGCTGTTCTTAACAAGTAATCTTAACATTTACGACCTTTTCTCAAAATGGCTCCACATTTTTTAATTTTTTTCTTCTTTAGAGCAAAACAACGCTCAAAATGGCGCAGGTCTTATTTCCAAGATTTTTTAAAAACTAGTATTCGCGTAATGTTCGCGTAATTCTTGCTTAAATAAAGGTACTTTTTTAAATGTCTCATTAAGTTCAAATTTTTTCTTCAATTCTTTTCTCAAAGGTTCGTTCAAAGGCCGCTTAAAAATGACTCAGGTCTCATTTAGTCGAATTCTCTGAATTTTCATTTCATAAAATTAGTTTTACTTTGCTTAAAATGTTCCTACGACTCTTTAAAAGCTATGATGAAAATTTTATTTTATAGTAAGTTCTAGAAACTAATGATGTCATATCTACGCAAAAAGTTTGTCATATTCATATTACGTATACCATTGAATATCTTTCCCTTTATTCTCTCGTATTTACTTACGAAATTGTTCAGCACTTGGAAAGAGATGCTGAATCGTACCCGAAACATCGTATTTTGTTGTATTTTGCTTGTTCTCTTATCTTGCAAGAGAACATTTTAAAACTTTGTGTATGGTTTAGATCCTCAAGAGGCTGGATACCAAAATCTTGATATATAAAATCTCGTACTTATCTCAACAAACTGAAACGTTTGTATCAAATTTAGAGCATCATTTTATGTGATTAGGGGCTTTGTGAAGCCTGGCATAATGATAAATTTTACTTAAATTTTGGATGATGAGAAGACAATTATTGGGAAGACTCTACAAACTGAGATACAAAGCTTGTAGTTAAGTGGATGAAGACGATTATATATCTTATTTTTGACCTTATTTTTAGCACGTTGTAGAACTTATTTGAAGACGTCCGAAGAAGCTGGGTCGGAGTTGATTAGCAATTTGTTTCTAGCGTAGGTAGTCGGCCAAGAACTATTAAGATGTTTCGAACTTAAGACGCTTCACGTTTAGGATTTTGCTGAATCATATCAACTGCAGTAAAAATGGTTTAACTGATTTTTAACCTCTTCAATGTTTTTACATTCCTTATCCCAGATGAAGTTTGATTAAAAAAATAACCGAGCATGGGTTCAAAATGAAAATGAATTGAAGATAATTGATGGTTATACCAAAATGATTGAAATAAGGTGCAAGTAATGAAATGAGAAGTTGACAGTTCATTGCAGAATAGACAACACTTTCTGAGATACAAAAAATCTTGTTATCCAATATCCTACTTTTTTACTTTTTACATTTATTTTAAGCAGTAGTTACTTGTTCAGAAACATAGTTTTCAGTCTTGTGCGCAAGAGCAAACTCATTATATTATAATAGAAATATAATATTTACAATTTATTAATACTTCATTGCAAAAAATAGCTTTTAAAGAAAAATTTACTCGCAAATAGAATATAAAAATACGAAGTCAACGTAAATCTAGGCAAAAAGAAACTTCAGTTCAAAACAATTTCCGGTTGTTTGAATGGCGGTTGAGCGTATCGGAACGCTTACGCACTATTATGCTTACGCCTTATTATGCTTACGCGCTATTGTGCCTACGCACTATTGTGCTTACGCGCTATTGTACCTACTCGCTATTGTGCTTACGCGCTATTGTGTTTACGCGCTATTGTGCTTACGCGCTATTGTGTTTACGCGCTATGTGCTTACGCGCTATTGTGCTTACGCGCTATTGTGCTTACGCGCTATTGTTGCTTACGCGCTATTGTGCTTACGCGCTATTGTGGCTTACGCGCTAGTTGTGCTTACGCGCTACTGCGCTTACGCGCTATTATGCGATAATGCTTATGCATAATTGCTCTCGCACGATTTTTCCTCCGGGGTTGAAATTCCTCACCGAGGCGACTCAGAAGGAGAAACTGTGTCCGTCCTTGGCGAAGGGCCTTTGCTCAGGGGAATGCACGGGGGTACCGGGGTAGCTACAGTTCATGTTTCATCACGAGAGGTGGCGGTGTTCTTCCCAGTGGATAGCGAGGCCCAACGCCGACCTATGTCGGATAGCGGGTTTTCCAGAACCAGTTTCCCACCAGCGGGGCACTGTTCCAGCCTGGACAAGTTCTAAGCTCCCGTCAAGTGTGATAGTGTAGTGAATGTGAGTATAAGTGTATGTAAGGGGTGAGGATAGAACAGAATGATGAAGGAAAGATCGCGCGCAGTTCGTGGCCCGTTTTTTAGGGTACTGTTCCGGCATTCGCCCGTGTT
>JAHLJT010009355.1:6127369-6153011 GCA_031308135.1 Acheta domesticus | reverse complement strand
GTAAACAATTACCAAAGACTTCGTACAAGATGTGTTAAAATAATATAATTATCATAAAAATTATAACAACGATCACAAATCAAAAATTCTTATTTTTTCGAGTTCTGTCATGTGGCAGACGAAGAACATCTGTCTATAATCTCATTGCGTAGCGTACACGCACCGACTCAGTTCCGAAATATGATTCATCCGTGGCTGCCCCACGACTGCCCTTCACGCGTGTGGGGCAGCACTGTTGCGGACGCCTGATCGTATTTGCCCTGCATAGGGTGGGTTCAGTGCAACGAATGAAATTGTTTTAGAGATCTGTTGCCTTTGTTTTCCTTTACATTGACTCTTTCTTAAAATGCTAATGAATTCTATTTTAATTAACGAGTAAGTTAGCATTTTTTTTTGATGAATAAATATGATATTCGTGAGTTCTTTGTGATTGTGTCATCTTTAAAACGAACGAGGACACAAGTCTACAGTATTCATTCTCTACGGTAATGACAGGGGAAATTTAAAAAATGACTTAAGTTCGTTAACAATGTTCCCAGCTTTCTACTAACATTACGTCACGAACGTATATTAGAATATTATTAAGAATATTGTTAACAGAATTTGAAGTTTGGCCAAATGCTCATGCGTTTTCTTGCCCAATCGTTTTGTATTTACACAGTTTGTGCCAGAGATATACTCATTTTTCAGTATAATCTGCCTTTCCATTTTAGTGTAAACATGATGTGGATCGAGTAGGTTGATGACATAATTTTTCAATGTGCTGATGACAAGCTATATGAGTCTGGTAATATTTGATTTGTTAACAGACATTTTCAATTCAGTTCCGATGCCCATTGCGACATGACATAACATAAGGGATGATTTTGCCGCCCATTTTTCGTTTTTGTAGCGTAAATAACTTCATTCATATTTATGAGTAATACCTGGAGGAAAATAGTTCGTTTGTTGACCTCTTGTATCTATTTGCCTTTCAGCAAAAAATAACGATGTGCCGAAAAACTCGCTGGAAGAGAGGGAGATGAAATTAAACCAGCGTGACAATATTTTCGTTACTTACTATTGCACAAACTTTATTTATAAGAGAGAATATTTGAATCCTTCATCTAGTGACTGACACGAACACTCGTAATTTTCATTACACGTGCGAAAAATGTGAGTTAATCAAATAATAATTATTTAATAATATTAGTCTAAACATAATTATTCATAAATCTTCATTTTCAGCGTATTCATCTGACGACAGGTTGCTAATATGTGTTCCCCATATTGTTATACACTTCACTACAATAATGATAATAATAATAATAATAATAACAACAATAATCATTTAATTTTTCGGTAGATGAAATATTTCAGTTCATTTGATGGTCGATCATTGATCGTCTAGGATTGATCGTCAATCCTAGACGATCGTATTTCCGGATCGTTCCACGTGACAATTAACCGCCCCACAGAGTGAGTGGGCTTGTATAACCTTGAGGGACACTCTCAGCTGTGCCATTTTAAAACCGCCAGCGCAGCGAAAAGAGTAGCCATCATCCTCGCACGAGCTAATTAGAGGCGGGTGGGCGGCCCAGACGCGAATGGAGCTGACCCGTTCGCATTGCCGCCAGAGCGGGGAATCACAGCCGTCGCGGCTCAAAGGGCACAAAGCGAGCCTCTGCCCTAATTGTTTGGGCCTTTCATCCGCTAGAGGCGCACAGTGCTGTCGCGTGAGACTCCGCTATTAACCGCGTTGCACAGTTCTGATGGCAGCTTGGAGAACTTGTTCTGTTATGTAATGAGACCATACACTGCTCTATGAAAACTGGGTAAATGCGCTGGAAGAGGTCTATAATCATCACATTCATGCCCCATTAAATTAGAAATTATAACAATCCCCCAAAAAGGCACTTGATTCCCAATTGCCTTCACATGAAGAGAGCTACGTAGTTCCATGACTCGTATCAACTAGTGATTACCGAGTAACAAGAAATGGTTGTATGCATTGCTGCAATTAATTGTTTATATTTTCTAGAGACTTTTACTTTTAGAAACAAGCCTAATTGATATTCCAATCGCTCCTTTGTTTTATTCCACAGAAATAAAGAGAGTAATTAATATACGCTAAGAAATCGATTTAAAAAGCACGAATAATTCCTAGACAATGTGGCTTTGTATTACTAAAGAACATCAAAAAACAACTCACTGTGACTTACGCTTAGTTCTTTAACCCTGAAATTAATATAAAATTACGACAAAATAATATACTTAATCAGAAAGAGTAATTAAATAATGTAAAATTAACAGAAGGAAAAAACACAAGCTTTGATAAGGCTCAATTCATTCCTCTGACAAAAAATAATTTGACAAGTTCTTATTTATTCATAATGTTAAAGACTCTTCTTAATGGCCATAAATATAAAGGTACACTATCTTTACTGCTGGTACAGTATTTTTATCTTCAGGGCGCTCTTGTCCGTGAAGCAGCAATATTTTTGTCCTGGCGTTTTCTTTTTTATTTTGCATTTTACTAAAATGGAATAAACAAAATTAAACATTGTACTCGATGGGAAGCAAACTTTATCTACTTAAGGATGATATCGCACTCGCCCCTATCATTGCACGTTCGCTAAAAGTTCCCTCTCGTACATAAAGTATCTCCTCATCTTGTATTATAAACTACTAAACATTTCCCCTGAATGTAATTGAACATATTGTTGAATATTTATCCGAAACAGTTGGATCTAATATAATGTTTTGTTCCAAATGTATTTGCAAATCATGCAAATATCAAGGGTTTTCCTAGATATTTTGGAAGTTTCCATTTGTAATCTGACTGACGCACCGTGATCTACCTCAGCGCATACTTTGAGTCATGGCCCGCCCGCTGCGAAGAGCAGGTAGATTAAATAGCCATCAGCTGTCGCCGGGGAGAGCATAGTCGGAGTCTGTCGTGCTCGGGAGTGTGTGTACACCGAGAGCGCCTGCTTTCGTCGAAGTCGCCGCATGACACGACAGGTGGTCGCGACACCGCGCAGGCCGATAAGATCAGAGGCGCGGAAAAGCAAGCGGTTATCTGGATGGGCCTGCATATCGAGCATGGGGCGGGAGAGAGGCCGACAGCTGGCGGGGTGGAGCGGGGCGGGGCGGGGCGGGGTCAAAATGCGACTCACAAGCTGATTCTCCAGCAAGGTCAAGGTTTCCTGAGGCTCTTGGGTGAAATATTTTTATTTACAATTGTGCATTGCATCAGGTTCCAAATACAGTTGGTACAGTCATGTTTGTACAGTCCCCCGAAAACACGTTAATTTTAGTGGAAAATTAATATTAATGAAAAATATATTACAAGATAATCGAATAATTTCATTTAAATAAAATGTAACTTTGTACATCTAGAAGAAATGGCCTTGAATTTGAAATTCACCAGCACAATTAGTCGCTCGGAAACTAGCCACTAGGAAGGTTTCCAAGCAACAAAATTGTGCTGGTGAACTTCACCCATTCGCTATACGCCCATTCCATATTTAATGAAATGTTTGACTCAAAAGTAATTTATTTGCCGGCAGATGCGGTGTACAATTCTGCAGTTTGTTTCATTGACAATATTTATTTTGATATTTTAAATTAAAAATAATGTTTTAAATAAAATATAAATAGAGCAGATTACATGCATAATTAAGTTATATCAATTTATAACAATTGTTTACTACATTTTGATTACAAATTTTGTCTTTAATGAGAAAATACATGAGATAAAATGCCGCATGAGCGTATTCACGAGCCCGTGCAGAAGTAAAAACTGCACCGCAGCGAAGCGGAACATTCGCCGAAGCGTCGATCGAAGCGCCCCTAACGGTGCTGTCGAGACCTAACCGCCGCCTGTCAGCGGCCCAGATTGGCTATGAAAATCTGCAGCTCCGCTCCGCTGCTCGGCGCAGGAAGGAATTCCAACGGGAATGAAAAAAGGGACGTTCTCCGCAGTCGAGCGATGGAGATTTTCTCTCGCGGAGAGGATTATCGTAATTCTTCTTCAAGGACGAAGTAATTTTTAGAACTTTTTAAGTGAGTATTACAGATTACGGGTCGTTTTTTTTTGTCGGGAAGGATTTTTATTAGCCACTTTGTTAGTATCTCACCATTGCGCCCGTTGTGCGTGTTACATACAGTTGGGGAATTCATGTGCTTTTCCACTGCAGAAGTTTCACTTTCTTCTCTAAAGATTTACTGTATTCCTTTGTGGATGTAGAGTTACTCCTGCACATCGACCCCCAAACTTTTCTGAGGTAAATAGTTGTTGAATAACGCACATTATAGGTAGCTACACATTAATGAATGGGCAGCAACACATTAATAGTTTTATTGTTTAGAAGAGCAAGATTTAGAGATATGTTTTTTAAAACGTTTCGATCTCCTAGTTGACTATTCGAAAACAGTTTGCTGATATAATATTTTTAGATAGTTACAGCTTTACCTGGTATTAGTTAGAGAAAAATATTCATCCAAGGTCACCATTACTAGTTGAAACATCTTACAAAATACTTTTTCATTTGAGTATATCAAGAATCACTTGCAGAACAATGGCAACTGTACTTCATTGCATTTCCGAAGAAATATTGCATTTCACACTATAGATCAGTCGTGTCAAGGTCTTCTACTATACGCGCACTTTTTCTTGATACTCCACAGCGGGGGGGTGCGAGGGGAGGCAGGTTCTGTTTACGTCACGGCAGTGCAGTGCTGTCAACATCCACAGAAAATTCAGCATAAAAGCGCGTCTTGGACTAGATAGCAATAAGAAACAACTCAAGGTTTTTTTAAAATTCTGAAGAAATAATTAATAATTGTAGAAATTATTGAGCAACAAAAAGGCACGGTACGCAGAGGTCGTTAGAAAGAGAGAGCGAAAACTGAGAAGTCCGAATTGTAAAGGAAGTAGGTGAGCAGCACTGCAAACTGAGCCGTGACGTTCCGAGTGGAGCTCATGTTTTCTGCCGAGCCGTGCTGTGCCGGGCTGAGCGAGAACTAGGGAGCTGGAGGATCAAGAAAAGTGTGAGCATAGTACTGGTGGCTGTGGCACGCGTCGTGGCAGCGCAGCATGACACGTGCTTCTCTGCGCCACTAGCGTCGGGAAAGGGAATTATTACATGTAGTAGTAACCCCGCCGTTTTACAATAAGGATGGCGTTGTCTTTGGCAGCGGGGTGATGAACTGCGTGGAGGGGCGATTTCGTCGTGGCACTCGAGCCACGGACTCCCGCTCGTGGCATAGACCTTGACAACACTGCCTGCCTGGATTTTCTTTATTAACGTCCAACAAGCTACGAAGAAGAATGGCGGGAGAGTAAGAATACTAACACTCTAACTTCCAGTATATGCTAATTTGATGAATACAAACTGCCTGGTTTTATAGGGTGTTAAATACGCTATCGTCGTCTTCCATCCGGTTCATACATTTATCTCAGCCATTCAAAAAAATTTCATATGTGTCTTATGTGAGGTTTTAGCTGTCTATGACTACCTCTTTGCTTCTTTAAAAACAACTTGGAGGACGCTGGTTTCAATCATATAATGGGTAGCATGACGTCATATTGTGTTACAGAAAGAGGGCTTCCATTTCTAAGAGATATGCAGAATGAATATCGCGAAACGATGTTATAAATGCCTCAACTGGATGTGAGACTGTCGGAAAATAGCCTTTAACTCCCAATTGAAAAGGCAGATTGCATTCTTCTAAAAACATCTGAAATTTGAAAGTAGAATTTAAAGTGTTATCTTACTTTTCAGTCATCCGTCGTCGAAGAAGAGAAGAAATTGTCTGATATCCTTGTAGTCGTGCTCAGAGGTGATCAACATGTTCAACCTGATTCTCGGCGTGTGTACGTAGTTGCTGGGCGTTGCAGTGGCCATTTGCGAAGCAGCGGCGGCTATGCACTGAATTAATGCTCCATTAATGCAGCCGGGATTCGAACACAAATCCGGCGTGTGGGCGGGCGAGGATGTGCGTGCGGCCGTGGCGGATTGGACCTCGAGCCGTGAGTGGAGGCGAGCGGAGGTTACCTACACGTAATCGAACGAATTCGCGGTTTGGTTTCTTTGCTTCTGGGTTGCAAGGAGACACAGCCAACTATTTCTTATCGATTGTGACCGGAGGAATGAGCTTTTGTAGATAATGTTGAAGGAAAGAAGAGAAACTGAAAATGGTTAGTACCTTTGTGTGGCAGCAGCTCAAAACCTATAAACTCTGTTATGAATTTTAATTTAGTTTGAAGAAGATTCTGAATCATTTTTAAACTTTTGAACGTACAGGACGTCAAAGATATGCCGAATCAAAGCATACGGATAAATTATATTTATTACTTCAAAAAATGTTAAATCTGGTAACATGACCTCTTCAAACAATTTAATTGACGTTTCATCCGTTGCTTCTCGTTTATTGTTACTAAATGTAAATATACAACTTGGTATGAGTGTATCAAGTCGTAAAAGATAGAACAATTGGAAAATGTAATGGGTTGCTATGGAGGTGAGTTTTGTTTGAGAGAGGCTGGCTCGGGTTTGAAAGAAATGTACGTCTGACGATTAAGTCGTGACATTTAAACTGAAATATTTGTTTAAATATCCAATTAGCAGCGTTTTTAAATGTTTGGAAGATTGGCTAAACCTTGAGGAAAGTAGTTGATATAATTAATTGATAGTTAAAGAATACGGAACAAGGTATCCACGAAAAGGAACAGGTAAAGTTTGCCAATTGATTAGTGTACCAGGGCTTACGAACAACATATTTTCTGAATGTTGGAACTTTCATGTGATCTTTTTAGATATTACCTCAAGAGTGAGGGGAAGGGACAGTGACGGTAAGTGAAAAGCAGTGGCAGCTGAATTATATTGCAAATACCCACGATAGCGAGTGTCTAAGGAGACATACTTGCGAACGGGAATTTCATTAGATACGCAACACTTATCTTCATTAGTTAGGCGATTATATTCTGCTTTAACTTGTAATTTCTTATAGTTATTTACTGTCTACTTTTTAATTATTTATTAACAAAATTCTCATTAAATATGGTAAATACTTTTAATTCGTTATACACTCTAAAACCTATTATATTAATTCTATTTATTGAATCTAACATAATTTTCTGTTTTATAACGAAGACTTCGCAACTACATTTTGTTATCAACACTCGACAAAAAGATTTTCAAAACATGTTACTAACTGTCAAGATTAATAAATAACTCTACAAAAGTTACTCTCGTCAAATTCATTCCCTTTCGTTAAAAAAGACGTTAATTTTTTTCTATCGAGGTCGGGACGCATGTACTTCCAAAATTAATAAAACGATAAATGAAAATTAATAAGTTTCTTTGATAATTTTGTCTTTGTCATTGGTGCTGTACACTCCTCTTTATAAACGGAAGACACTAAAATTGAGTAAACAGAATATGTAATGAGTAAGAAGCATGAAAGGTATTAATATTTTTATAAGTTACATATAGATTTTTAAAAAATTCAAATGTTCATATATTTTTACACTTTTATCTTTTAAACTACTAAATTCGAGAAACATTGCAAAGGTGCATGTGGTGCGGATTGCAGCGTGTATGCTTTACTCTCATTTCTGAATAATAACGACATCTTGATTCATGGTTCTTGAAAGATTTCCTTAGAGGAAAGCAATTACAAATGTCAACTGTGTTATAATGATTGCATATAATCCAATAACGATGGAACTAAGCTGAGTCAAACACGAAGAAATACAATACTCGCATATTTAAAATCGAATGGCTGTAAAACCCGAAAATAATTTCCAAAAAGACGATTACACATCCTTTAGAAAGTTTATAGGTGCCGGAAACCTGTAGAGTATGTGAAGTATTCTAAAAGGGTAATTATTTCTTTCATACTTTTCTTTATTTTTCTTTTTCTACATAAATTATGCAACTAATTGCACGGTACACTGAAAAGGGAATACTAATTTTTGAAAAATTTTAAAGAAAACTTTTGTTACGAGTGTGTTAGATCAACACCTAAGAGATGCAATTAATACGTACTTACGGAACAGATATAAGTCTGTACAAAAATTACTTACACAATTATAATATGAAGAATCATGTACATAATTTATTGAAATAATTCTTAAGAACACATTAAGATAACTGTTAATTTGTAAACTAGTTAAATACCGGTGTTTCAATGTAACTATATAAGGTTTCAAAATGTTGAATCAAATCTATTGCTCATAAACAGCTTGATTTTTGAATTCCTATTTCGTTTTCCTCGGACCTTTTACATTTTGCATTCATACAATTTAAATGCAAACAAAATATTTTTTCGTTTACTTGTTACATTACCTTCCTCTTTATAAATATTAAACGATTACAGTTAGTAACACAACAATCACAATTGTGTTTAATGGAATTGTCTCTGATACGTCAAAAGTACACTTTCATTGCTCTCAACTATTTTATCACTTCCGTGCGCTACCAAGAGACAGCGCTTTCTATTCCAGTCCACCAGGGAAGACATCGCGCCGCATGAACTGCAAGAGGGGGCTTTGAAATTCCAGTCGCAGTTTCAACACCTTCCCCTACTGCAATATGTTTGTGAAGAATCAAATACTCTAAAGAGATCCATTTTGTAGAATGTAGTACTGAATGATTTTTTAAATTTCTATTGTGGGAATTCATCATTAATTTTCAAGAGAATATCAGAAAATCACAAACAATAAGAGAAAGAAGGAAACTGTAATTAATATTTTCCGTTTCTGTCTATATTTTAATATATCAATCAGTGGTCCATCATTTAAAAGACAGAAAAATGTTTTAAATAATAGTTTATAGTTTATATATTGTAATATTTCTAATATTATGAGGCATCTCTGAGAACTATTAGTGGCCACAGAGTAAACAATGCACCCGCTATAGTCTGTGTGGACACATAATGTATGCATTAGAGGTACATAGATATAGTCTATGGTGGACACAAAGTGTGCCGATAATCGATACCAGCGCAACAAAAGAGCATCGCGTGTTAAAAAATGAAGTGGACAATTTTGGACTTTTAGGGTTTGTGAGAAATTGTACAGAAACTGTGACTATTCAAGTAATAGAGGCAATGTCGTGGAATATTATACATGTTGTTTGAACACGATCGGTTAGCGGGTTCGCTTAAAAATCACAGAAAAACGAGTTCGGAAAGAGAACCATTCGTACGTTTCCAAGAAGCATCAAACCGGAATTATTAAAATTTAAGAAGAAACACTGAATTAAATAATGAGAGATAATGGGATTCATTGGAAGATAATTTCGGCCGAATTTAGAACTGGGTTTCTGAATTTTTAGAACACTGGGGAATGTATTATTAAATAATATTAAAACGTAAGAAGATGATGAAACAAACGAAGACAAGTTGCATAACGTCAACATAGAAATCCACGATTTCGGCTATAAATATTTAGAAAAACGGCACTTTTAACGAGATAATCATGACATTGGATGCATGACGAAGCGAATGAACCCGAAACCCGTTCGAAACTCTTAAAATTGCACATTTTGAGAAAATTTTCTAGGACGACAATGAGAATAAGCGAAAGAGTGTGGTCGGCATTTTTTTGAAAAACAAAGGTGTTGTGTTAAATCGACGCAAGTTTTGAGACAGTTGGGTTCTGAAAGCCGTGGAAAGCACATCGAATTCACGTCGGTCCGATTCAAAATTCATAATTATTTTGGGACTTGTAATTTTTTTGTGGTGATCGAGCATTCAGTTAAGAACTGTGAACGTGTAGTAAAACGGGACGTATTCGTATTGAAGACAGAAGAAGTTTATGTTATTTTGTTAGTGATTTTTCAATGGAACATTCTGGAAATTTATGGGATTTTTCCACGGAAGGAGATTAATTGAAGAAGACGAGCCGCACGAGATTCAACAGACCGACGGCAAACGCACGCGAGGAGGCGCGTGTACATCGAGGGAAGTGGCAACGGCGCGGTTCTTCAACAACAAACGCAGGAAAGTGGCGCATCAGCAAACGTTCGCGACGTAATTCATGAATCCAAGCTGGTTTCGCGATTTTTAACAATAATGTGAACAGTAATGGAGATTACGGAACTGAATAGTCAAAAGTAACATTAATCCAGATAAGAACGATTTAACAAATACTAAGCGAGGATAATTAATTTCATTTTTTGTGTATTAGTATAGAATAAGTACGTACGTACGAGATTTTTGCACAATATTAATAAAATTCAATTGCTACAAGGAATTCCTTTAATTAATTATCATTCATGATCAGCTGGTCAATGATAAATAAAGATTAGCATAAGAATTAATTGTGATTTATAAAACAGAGCGAATCGTAACAATCACGCCAAGAGCACCTATATTAAAATTTACATTGTTGCCGCAGTTAAAAGAAACGCTGATTAAAGTTTTTGTTTTCATGTTTAAAAGGAAACGCCGTGTTTGATTTCAGTAGCATATTTCCTGGAAACTGTTGTTGTTTTGAATGTTGTTTTCAGCCTGGTCCGTACGGAGGCACCCACCGCCCACGACCCATAAATTTTTGCAATCACGGGATTTAGCAGAGTAATATTCGGTAGTAACGTCAGATAGATAGAGAATCCAGAGGAAGTCCCGTGGTACTTTTGCATTGGCAGCCCCGTGTGGGGCACAAAAGGGGGAGTACTTTTTGCAATATGTATATATAATAACGGTTTGTATTCCTTTTAAAATACAGACAGTTATTTGAAAAAATTTGTCTTTTAAATGATGGACCAACTGAGAGAAGGAAATAATTTTTTATCCCAACAAAACAGCAACAAAACGAAATGCTTCCTTTCTTGTATGAAATATTCCTGTCAGCGATTGAGCTAAAGTGTTAGGAACATAACTAACCCTCAGCGCCCTGTCGCTGTCGCCTTCGCCTTCGCCTGGGTCTTCCGGCGGGGGCAACGCGCTCCGGAGCACTTCGGGCGGCGCGGCGCGGCGCGGCGCCTGCGCCGGGAGCGTTGGCTGCGCCGCTGGCTCTCCGCTCGTAGCATTGAGGGCGTAAGCCGCATCCGCCGCGTGGGCGACGCGCACAATGCGCGCCGAGGGCTGCGCGGGGGCGGCAGCCGGCGGCGGCGGCGGAGGAGGAGGGACGGGGAGAAGGGGTGGAACCGGGAGAGGTGCAGGGCAGCAACCGATGGCATCGCAAGTGCCTAGTGGTCGGGAGGCCCTAGGGTTTTACGTCCGTCTGTTGGCAGCATTTTCGAAACTAGCGAGATCGCTAGGTCAAATTCAGCAGCTGTCTGGAGAAGAATTGTAGCGGCCGGCTGCTCTGATCGGTAGTTTTCCGTGGTGTCCCCGATCAACATCAGGCGAATGCCGGAGCAATACCCTAGCAAACGGACTACGGACTCCGCGCGATACTTCCTTCCTCTTCCTTGTCCTGTCTCTCCCCTTACACACAGTACACCGACATTCATTACACTACCACACATGCCGGAAGACCGGTCTGGAGCTTAGAGCTTGTTCCGGCTGAAGCTGTTCCCCGCTGATGGGAGATACCTAGTTGTGGGAAACCCCGCTAGTTGACGGTAGTTCGGCGCCCTAAACTAACCTCCAGAGGGAGCAAGATCACCGCCACCTCCCGAGCAAAAACATGCACTACATTTTCGGTACTATCGACCTTAGCAGATGACGAGCTCTAAATCGTCAATCAATCAATAAAAAGAGAGGGAGGCGGATGCTGGCGCTTGAGATGGCGAGAGTGGTTTTGGCTGATGCGACAAAGGAGGTAAGAAGCCGGGGGTGAATGTGGGGACGAAGCGGGATGAAGCTGGTGACGGGGCGGGGGCGGAGGGGGCGCGGCAGGTAGCGGGGGTGGCTGTGGGGATGGGGCGGGATGAAGGCGGAGGCGGAGGGGCGGCGGCGGCGGTGCGTGGGGGCGGCGGGGGCGGCTCACGCGGAGACGGAGAAGGGAAGCCCCTGCGGACACCGCAATTTGTGATACGAATCGCTAGCATCAATATTCCACGCGGGTGTTCGCCTGCGCTGTTGATGCAAATATCTCCCCTGACTGCCTCGTGTTGATGTTATACAAATGGAAGTTACTCGTAATGAATGTATGCATTAATGCGATCAGAAGAATTTTACTAAAAGCGACTAGGCACAACTGCATCAAACAAGCAAACAGTAGGCAGAAAAGTACAAAAGTCGGTTTTTGCAAAACTGAAATTGTAAGTTCCTATGACACGAACGTTAGAAATTATGCTTTGAATTAGATTACGAATTACTTGCAAGTTTTTTTTTCATTTTTCCACGTTGCTTTCTTTAAGGATATATATTTTATGTGTACGTACTTCGTAGGTGAATATACGGGTATGTATTGTATGCCTATTTTTTAAGTCAACTATTTCAATACATATTTAAGAATAACAAGCATGA
This sequence comes from Acheta domesticus, assembly GCA_031308135.1. Classification (NCBI taxonomy): domain Eukaryota; kingdom Metazoa; phylum Arthropoda; class Insecta; order Orthoptera; family Gryllidae; genus Acheta; species Acheta domesticus. The sequence goes on along the minus strand of JAHLJT010009355.1, from coordinate 6,140,600 downwards.
AATTGAATAATTGAAAAACATGATGTTTGTATAGGGCATATCCCAAGAAAACTAAGACAAAGAATGTCTGAACATGAAAGAAACACAAAAGAATTAAATCAAACACTTAACTCGGTCTCGAATCATTCGCTTGGAACAGGACATGTCAGAGATTTTAAACAGGTACAGATTGTAAACCAAGATCCAAAATGTGAGAATTGTTTCCGAGAAATTACATATTACGTGCAAACAAACTTAAGCACAACGCCCGATTCTTTCAATGGAAATTATGATAATTTACAGATGCTAATTAATAATAATGAAAATTAATTCATAGGGAATCAACTCACTGAATGTCCCCTTCTGTCTCAACCCAGTTGTTTTTATCCCTCTCCCTGTTTTTTCTTCTTCCCCTCCCCCTTCCTTGATGGTTAAACCACATCTAACGGACTCAAATTGTTGACTTTTAGAGATGTTTTTGTCATACAGAAACAGCTGGAATGCATGTACATCTCACAGCTATTCAAGTTATTGTATATATTGTAAATATATTAATCTTGTTTAATTTTGTTATCTTCCGACTTATATTACTTATACAGGTATGTTACAAACAGATTATATAACTAATACAGCCTTTGTATACTTATACTAGAATATAATAAAATACTTTCAAATGTAATACTGATTTTTTTTCAATTTTAATGGCTTATGATCTGTATTTAAAAGTAATTTAAAATATTTTGAAAATTATAATATTTGTCAAACAATCTTCTGTAAATCATTCCAGTATTGTAAATTAATAACTCTTTTTTCTCTAGGTTAAACCACAGGTCTGCAAATGGATAAAAGAGTCGAAACAATACCTACTGTTAGTAACTATTTAAAACAGAAAAATCTCGTGTACAAAAATCTGAATGTTTTTAATGGAAATGTAACTTTTTACTTTCCCGTATACGTAAGTATAAACGGAGTAATATAGGAAAAGTTATGTAATGCTGCGCAAAAATATTGAGAATTCACATATGGCTTCGTATAATGTTTACGAAAGTTAGTTTACAAAACTGGTGTCGCAAGTTTTAACAACATAATTTGATATTCGAAGAAGTTCTAGCGAATTGCAGCTTTTACAAATTCAGTTTCTAAATGCTAAGGGAAGATTCGGTTTGGAATTATTGCAAGTGCATCCTGCCCTCACTTTTAAAAGCAGGTCAGTTTGAAATTCAAGAGAATTTAAGCTAAAAAATTTATATTCGCAAAAAAATTGTATGTAAAGTTTTGTTTGTAATTGACCACTAAATTTCTCTTTAATAAACGACCAGATTTTTAAATCAACAGTGTCATAAAAACATGCATTTTTGATTGATACGAAGTGGTGATCGGTAAAATTTAGTTATGGAATTAAAATATATTGAACACCACAATGAGAACAAAAATTATCCTATTTTTTTAACATAGACCCCTCCCCAAAAGTTTATGAAAAGCAGGCTTTCCCTCAAATTTTCTATGTCCCTAACACGAGTATATCTTGAAAAAGTTCGTTGAGGTGGCCTAGAATGAGGAAACGCGCGACGGCGAGGGCGGGGGCGGTGGCAGCGGAGTGGTGACAGCTGCGAATCGCTGTTTGCCGCTCGCCCGCCCGCCCGGGGGGATCGATGTTGCAGGGCAGATAGCGCTGCAGGATCAGGGCAGCCGGGGGAGGGGGCAGAGATACAGAAGGGGCGATCCAGCTGGGCGCGCCTGGCGTGATTGAAGAGGTTACTGAACAAGCCTTTTAACGCTCAAGCTAGTTTTCTTGCTATCCACGACTTAAAATTGGTATCGCTTTCTATTAAGAAAAGTAACATTAACTGTCAGCAGTTTTTACATCTGACAACAGTGGTACATCTTATAACGGGGCCTGGAATGTAGAGGCGTATCTAGCTATTCAAGCGCCCATGGCAAGCATAGAATTTGCGCCCCTGTCAGATACTTCAAATTAGGGGTGTTGTTATTTGTTTTAACGGGTATACTCTAAATAGCGCCCCCTGAGTGTGGCGCCCATGGCACGTGCCATGTCTGCCGCACCGTAGATACGCCACTGCTGGAATGGTTTGCTCTTATTATGAAAATGGGAGGATATAGTTATCTGAAGTTCTTAATATCGGCGTCGCACATCTAACATCTGTGTTGAAAGTCTAAGATTCGTTAATAGTCATTAAATCGGATAATACATGAAATAGCTGTCGTCTATTCATTGCATTAGTTAACCAGCGTGATGTTTATGCGTTACAAGCTCCGTGTTGCAGCGATTTCTGTAATAGGCATGCCCCATTACTATTAACTGAGATCTCAAGAAGGGGAGGATAAAAAGAAGAGAAGGACTGGATGTAAAAAAAGGAAGGGGGAGAAAAGATGGAAAAGGGAAAAAAGAAAACGAAATAATAGAGAAGACTGAGGAGAATGAGAAGTACAAGAAAACACGAAAGAAAGAAAAAGAAGGAAATAATGGAGTAGAGGAAGAGAAAGGTAAACTGTTGACGTATCCACTTGACATACCACTGTAGGCTATTCCCTAAACGAAACTTGAATTGAAGGACTTGGGGAAGAAGTGACATTACGAGACACATTTAAAACATACTTGTGGTATTAACAGTTACCAATATACTAGACCTTTAAATTGTTTACATTTTTCTTGCTTAAAAATCTTCGGTGCCTTGAGACTACAGCAGCAAGTAGAGTTAAAATCTGTGAGTAATTTCAGCCGTAAAATTAATGCCTTACGTCACTCTTAATTTTCCTGATAAATGATCAGCCACTGTTGCGCTCTAAATCAGGGAATTAAGTGTTTTCAAATTCCGACGCCGTCTGTATCTTCTCAGAGGAGGCACGGAGCGCCGCTTGCACACTCAAAGTTAATTTGTGTGTGGAATGCGCACTTTACGAGTTTTGGTCACAAGAGGCTTTAAGAGAACTGGACCTCACTCGACATCTAAACAACTGTCGTTATTGGTTCCCCAATTACTCGAATTTACAAATTTGCGGTTTTGTCGTTTACCCTCCAAACAAAGTAGACTTGCCGATCCTGTGGACGAGATCGCAACGACAATAGTGCCGTAGCGATCTCGGGCCGAAAGATCGTGGGTTCGAGTCCCACCTCGGGCATGGTTGTGTTTGTGTTCTTTCTTTCACCCCCTCCCCATCGCCACCATGTCGTTTCATCTAGTTCATAGTTACCCCAACGCTAAAAACTATAGTGGTTGCAATTACCTAGATGTTAATGAGACCTAAAGTAACACACACACAAGCACACAAAAGTAGATTTCGTTTTCTGCGATGTTTGCAATAGAGATAGTTCACGACCGGACGCGTCGTGAGGCGCAGGCCAGCAAACGACAGGGACGCCTGGAGGTTGTATGTGCAATAGTGAAATAAATTTCTGCTGCTTGATGAATCCTTTCTTCTTGCTATTTCTCTCACATTTTGATAACACTTCTATTAATGTGTTGCGGTCTAGAAAGTTTCCCATCAGTGGTACTGACCAGGTACTGATTGTTGTCGCTGGTCGCATGAGAAGAAACAAAACTGTTTCGAATCTGGTCGTGGGCAGGCATCGCGTAACGCGTTGAGTGCGAATACTCGTAGTAATAAGATTTGGTTCTTACCGGGACGCTTCGTGTAGTTCCAAGTTCTATCGCATCTCTTTCTGTTTCTACATTGGAAAGTGCGCTGACAGATTTCGCTCCCCTTGTAGGCAAAATTAAGAACGATTCGAAACAAAAAATCCGTGTGAAACTTCTGTGTACAATCGAAGCAGGTCCCACAAAATACCTAAGAAATTTTTTTCATCGTTCTGAGCACAACACGGGATGTTGTTTTATGCCGGAAATGACTCACATTGTTGATCTACTGGGTTATGCCCATCATCTAATGAACAACGTGTGTTGCATTAAGTGAATTGTGAATCGATACGCTGAGCATTCCAGGTAAATGACACGAACTTTGTGGAAACCGAATGAGAATATTAAATTTAATTTCAGTGCTGGATGTTTCAATTTATGTAATTTGCGATCACCTTTAATATCATGGTGTAATTTCTCTAATCCCACTTTGTCATCTCATTCCAATTCAATGGTACGTAACCGTTAAATGTATTAATCAACCTATAGATTCTATTGAATTGATCAACAATAATTTATGTTTAAAATATAATTGGGAATTATTTTTAATTTTTTACACCACTTATTTAACTGAAAAGGAAATACGTGTTGATAGAAGTAGAATTAACGAGATAATTTTATGATATAAAAAAGACGTTTCGAGTAATGGATAACACAACTCGCAGTTCATAAAAGCATCCACGATATCAATATAAAATTGTTTTATAATAAAAGCAATATCTTTGGAGAAACAGTTGTTTCATATCATTTTTTCTCAAACTAATAGTATTCGTGGAGAGAATGTTAATTAATTAGTATCTCGCTCACTCGTTCCCCCACTTTTTCCATAACATCTTGGATTCATACGATTGTCGGATGTAAAAATACTTCAAATTAATTCGATGGAAATTTAAGTGGACGCTGTGATATTTCGAAAATTTATAAAGTCATTTAATAATTTTAGGGTCCCTGGACCTTGGCCCTAGCTGTAGCTTACCTAACTTATTGGTAAATCCTCTCCTGGTCATCGGATTCTAGAGTGTGTATTTTTCCCCATTGTGGCCTCACAATTTTTGCTTATCTTTGGAGTCTCAATTCAATGATGCCTTATTTTACGTGGCTAGGCTCCGGCCATCACGTCTTCTCTTCTGAGCACCACGCAAATTTCGCTACGAACCTTTCATCATCTAGCGGAGAAACAACGTATCACTCGGGCGACGAAAGAGGCGATTGACATTTAGTTCATAGGATTCTTTAAGGATCAAGGATCTTTTACACGCAGCAAATCTACAACATGAGACAGACGGGTTTACTTCCCCTCGGAAGGAAGGCGTACGAAGGACTTTTTCGGCCTTAAAAATCCACGGCTTTGATTGGGTTAGAACACGCAAACTAGGGTGTAACAGCCTGTTGCGCAAACCTCGCATGCCTCCGAAACCGCCGATTTTCTCCACTATCCGACGTCAGCAAACCACCCACAAAAGAGGAGAGGCCTCCAGGGGTCGCGCCTGCAGCGGGGAGCGGCGGCGACGCCACGAGCGCCGAAGCCACAGGTGGGCGGCGCAAGACAAAAGCCGAGCGGCGCCCGCGCGCCTCCCGGGGGCCGTTGCAATTAGCACGCCTGTGCGCGGGAGGCCCAGGCTCCTGCGGGGCACCGCACGCAGCCCTCGGCCTCGCTGCCATCCCTCCTTCGTGCCCGCCCCTCGCCCCCACCCACGGACGTACCTCCTGCCTCAACCCCATATCCGCTCCGCTTCTGCGCCTGCCTTTGCCTCTACCTCACCTCATTCCACCCTTTCCCACCAATGACAGCCTGCCTTGCTATCCGACTCCACCCGACCCGACCCTATCCTACCCGACCCGACCCGACCCTATCCTACCCAACCCGACCCGACCCGACCCGATCCGGGTCGACCACCCCAATCCATCCATCCCCGACCCGATCCGACGACACCCGACCCGACTCGACCCAAACCGACTCGACCCGACCCGACCCGACCCGACCCGACCCGACCCGACCCGACCCGACCCGACCCGACCCGACCCGACCCGACCCGACTCGACTCGTCCTGCCCCGCCTTGTCTGCGAGACGTCCTGGTCTAGCAGCCGCCACCTTTACGTCCACCTTCATGGCCTCCACCAAACCTCACACCACTGCTCCCCCACGAGTCCTCAACCCCCTCCTCGCCCCGTCGTCCCTTCTGAGCTTCTCCTCCTCCTCCTCCTCCTCCTCCTCCTACCTCCTCGCCCCCGGGCCCGCCCTGCCTTCGCCCCGGCAATAAGCCTCGCCCCTCCACACCAGACGCCTCGCAAACCTCACCCTCCGATTACCTCATCTACCCACCAGTGCCTCTCCCGCCGCCGCCCCCTTCCCGCACCCGCGCCCGCCCATCCCAAATTCCGCCTCCGCTCACAAGGATTTCGCTGCACAGCGCACTCGTCTGAATCCAGTATTCGGCAAATGCAGCCACGCCGCGGCCCGCAGCTTAGTTGTTAAGGCGTCTGAATAATAACTGAAGGACCAGGCTTCACTCCACTGCAAACGTACGTATTTGCGAAAACATAAATAGTGAGGGGCGGTCATGAGTAGATACAAGCCGGGCTTCCGTTAAAAAAGTCTGACGTATGATTACAGCGCAGTGAAAGAAAAGAACGGTGCGAAATAACTAACGGTAAAAGAATGAAAAACAAGAAAATATGGATCCACAGACCAAAAACGTATTAAGAAGCAGGCAAGCAAATAAATCAAGAAAAATGGACACGAGATATGTGGGAACGTAATGTAGATAATTTGATAGCTACAACATTTCTTTGGGCACTTGACGTTGTTTACTTCCACTTTTATCTTCCACGAAGAATTACTCCTTGTTCTTTTCTTGCTTGTGAAACATGCAGACAATAAATATCTAAAAAGTCTTAATAGCTTTCCAAGAATTCCTCGAGGTTTATACAAAAGGAGGCCCCACCCTATTTAAATACATATCTTTTGAATGTTCCTTGGTGAGTAAATATGAATACCTTATTTCAGAACTCGAATATATCTATGAAATATTGAAACATAAATACCGTATAAAAGTTATTTATGATACGAATGTGTAAAGTGATCTTTTATTTTGCGAGCAAGAGTGGCTTTATCCTATAAGTAAAATAAAGTCATTTTCACCTCATGTGCGATCATCTTAGGAATTGCGCACATGATGAGGCTCGATCGACCGCTGTGTTGTATCGATCGCTGTGTTGACGTTCCATAAAGGCACGTATGTACAACAACATAACATCTTTGATATTAACATGCTTGCGGTTATTTTCATTATTTGGCGCATTTTAGAACTCTGTTGGTCGTAATTTCATTCGTGAATAGTCCTATTAATACCACTCATGCTTTGCAAATTTTCAGATAATTCCCCTCCTCCCCTTCGCGAATCGGGGGATTCAGCGACAATTTCCAAAGCACTCGTGGTATTACCTAAAATAAGGCATTAACTAACTAACTAACTACCTATGATAAACATTTTTCAAAGCTCAGTATGATATTTCCAAAGACTATTGTTGAATATTAATTTGGATATAAAACTGGACGAATTTAGTGGAAGTATTTTCCATTACTGGGTTTATTTTTCAAATAAATATCTGAGTCTTTATTCTCTGAAAAACACAAGTCAAGATTTTGTTTTATATTGCTTGCATTTTTCTTAGAATTTTGTTAACGGTTGCATTCAGATGATTAAGTAACACCAATGATGAGATAAAAAGCAACATTTTATTCAAATGTCGTCAAGATCTACATGCAAAGGTTTAGTTGTTTTCAATGAATTCTCTAGAACTCAGTCGATAACGTACAAAAACATCACCTTCCATTCGAGAAGAGACTAATCTGCTTTGTTCTCAATACCTTGAGAATACGCTCGTTGGAATAATCCCTTCTAAATTTGAATATTTATTAGAACCGATCTCATTCATGAAAATCAAATAAAGTTCTCTAAAAGCTGTGTAACGGATACAATATTAACTTTTTTAATCTTAGAAAACTCAATGAATTAAATATATTATATTTATAAACTGCAAACTTGTGCTATGTAAAGCTGTGTACTATAGACCTTACAAGTATTATTTTCTCTAATAAGTAACAATGCAAGAATTGATTTGATCTATTAGAACATATCCTCGTTGATTGATTAGTTATTTCTTGTTTTCGGGCACGGATACTGCTGCGGTCATTTGTCGTGTAGGAGTAGTCATTTGTCATGTTACTTTTCGAAGTTGGCTGTGTTATCCCTCCGCTAGACCGTGAAAAACGGCGCCGATGCATGCCTCGCCTTTTGGGGGTTTCTCCGTCTAGATATCTTCTACCGACCAATGCACTGCCCCATTCGGAACAAGCTCTACGCTTCCGGTATATTCGGTAATGTGTAAGTGTAAGTATGTATACAAGCAAAGGGAGAGAAAAGGACAAAGAAGAGGAAGGAAAGATAGCGTGTGGTCCGTGACCCGTTTGTTAATACTGCCACAACAATTGCCTAGTATTTATCAGAGAAACTAAGAAAAACTACTATCCGCTAGAATTACCCGGCCACTAGAACTGTTCTATAGACAACGCCTAAATTCGACCCGGCTGTCTAGCTAGTGTTCAAAATCTGCCACGGTCAGAATTCGAACCCTATGACCTATTCGGAAATGCTGTGGAGGCAACATTTGTTGCACTAAAAATCTCAGTCAGTAACAGTTCCTCAAGTGATGGCTGTGATCAATGCTGTGGCGTGACCTAATCCCAAGAGCCACCAGACGAGACAGAATGTGATGGGAGACGTGAGCACACTCAGCTCCCGCATAAATTGTCTCTAAAAAAGAGCTTCAAATTTCGCATTATTAGGAGCGCTTATACGCCATTTTCTTAAAAACGGCTCCAAATGTTTTGAAGAAAATTATCATTTAGGACAAAGTTTATTGTACTTTAATATTCTATAACTAATATTTCCGAATATTTCCGTTCTATCATTAGGAAACCGAAAAATTAATAAAATGTCAAAAAATCTACTTTGGGCGGCGATAAATGGCAGCTGGCAAGAGTATGTGACAATTCCGAAAAGCTAGCACAAGGAAATAGACAACTTTTACGGGAAAGCCTGTGCCATTCTGTAGCACCACGTGTTTTCTGCCGAACATTCACCGTTTTTCGCGCAGTATTACATAACTTTCCTTATACTATGGGAATTACTCCGTGTATACGTATGTATACGGAAAAGTAAAGAATTATATTTTTACTTCAGTGTATTTCATGGATGTATATCGGGAGAGGTGGCTCAGTGCATCAATTGATGTCACTGCGTCATCAGCTGATGTACTTCTGGCCGGGAGGTCCTAGTTCGAATATCGGCCGCAGGATTTTTGACACTGGCTTGTCAGCTAGGTCGACTTTGGTCGCTGACTGGAGGATTCTAGCGGCCGGCTCTGATCGAAAGTTTTCCGTGGTTTCTCCGATCAACCCTAAGCGAATTCCCTAACAAACGGGCTACGGATCTTGCGCGATCTTTCCTTCCTCTTCCTTGTTCTATCCTCTGCTCTTACCTACACACTTACACTAACATGCTCTACACTTCCACACATGCCGGGAGACCGGTCGGGAGCTTAGACCCGGAAGGAATATCACCGCCACCTCACGACGAAAAAAATGCACTACACTTATGGTACTCATGACCTCAGTTGTTGATGCGCCCCAAATCACTGTCAATCAATCATGGATGCATACGCGTCATTCAAATATATACGCATGTATGCGTTCCTATGCTGCGGGGCAATATTCACCGGAAAACACAGCGCAAATTGCCTTCCTGACCTTATCAATTACTTTCCATAACATTCTACGTTGCGGTGGCGACGGTGTAATGACGAAACTTAATTGACCAACACTCGCTCCGCTCTCGCCCGTGGCACAGTGGCCCGCGCGCCCTAATGACGCGTCAATTTTCAGGATCCCGTTTCCATTTTCCAAAATCGAGTTCCTCTGCTATCGATGCGTGGACGTGGAAGTTTGCGCCAATCCCGTCGATTATTTTTTTTTATTTTGACCCAGCGTAATTGTTAATTTAATTTTGTTATATGATTGGTTTGGCAAGGGAAAATCGTCCTGGTGAGTGACGCGACCAGAATAAGCAAACAAAAGAGATGACGAGGTGGTGGGGCGTCGATTGAAATTTAATCCTGTGTCATCAGTCCACGCGATAGTGCGCCTGTTCTCGCTTTTTCGGGAATGTATTGTGTGTAACTGATTGAAAATGTTTTCCCCAATTTAATTTATGCTAATCTGATTCTTATTTTGTTATTTTTTCTATTAATAAAGTGAATTAGTTAATGTTATTAATTAATAGTTCATAACAATATTGTACAATTTACACGAAAATCACACATCGATTCTGATGGAGCAAAATGGAATTAATTATCACTCAACATATTATTGAATATCTCGTAATTAAATTTATATTAAAATGAATACTTCATACATATATACTTTATATAAAATGAATACTTTATTTTAATCAACTAAAACTTATCCATATATTTTTGTTTAATTCTGAACCTCAAACTGTGGCACGAGACTTATGTTCGAGTGTCTGTTTTCCAAGAGGGCTTAGACTGATTTTTGTTTATTATTCTTTTTGAAACTCAAGTACTCTTTTGTACTGAACAATCATCAGAAGTTAATGTTCTTTGTATATCAGCGTTATAAACATTTTTTCTGTTGTAAGAAGTCGTTCATAAAAATACACACGATAACGTATTAGCATTTTACGGCACGAATGATGTCGTCATCACACATTTTGCTAATTGCAGCGACACAATCGTGGAGAGGTGGCGGTAAACGGAGTTTGCCGCATCTTTTTCACGCACAGATGTCAAATTCCCCAGACGTCAGAAGTAGTTTCGCAAAATTAGGATCGATTCTCTTATAAATTTATAATGCTGTTATACAAAAAATAGCGCATGCAACTAGTTTATAATGTTGGTTTATTGCTGTCGTTCAAATTTGAAAACTCGCTCCTAACGTCGCCGGTTATCAAAACATGCACTCGTGAAATTAAGCTTAACATTATAAACTAATTGCAGTAATTGCTATTATTATTTCACATAATGAATTCCTTAATGTAAAATGTCATAAAAATTTTAAAACCGGTGAGATTTTTACACCATGTTGCAAGAAAAGTCAGCGTACGACATGTGTACCATGTGTTACACAGGATAAACACCAAACGAGGCAAAAGACGTGACTGGGATTGCATGATCACACAGATCACACCCCGGGTGGGAGATTTAGTTACTGGAAATCTGAATCTGTTAAAACGAGGCGAAATTGCAAAACCCACTCGCGCCGCATGGCCCGTCGCATCGTGGCCATCGGCGAGCGCAGTGCGCGGGCGCCGCAATTACAACCTCATCTGCGTCCGCCCGCGGGCAGCGCGCCGCCCTCCGCCCTCCGCCCACGCGACACCCGAATTCGCTCGCCCACCAGCCCCGCGCACTCGCCGCTGCTCGCCTGCTGTCACGCACGGCCTGCCGCCTAGGCCGGACCGGGAGATATGGCTCAGCTCATCAACCTGATGTCACTGCAGTCCCTCTGAGCGGTCCTAGGTTCCAGTCCCGACGGCGCGCGGCGGCAGGATTTGCGACACTAGCTTGTCAGCTAGATCGAATTCAGTCGCTGTCTGGAGGAGAATTCTAACGGCCGGCTGCTCTGATCGGTAGTTTTCCGCGGTTTCTCCGATCAACCCCAGGCGAATGCCGGAGCAGTACCCTAACAAACGGGCCACGGACAGCGCGCGATCTTTCCTTCCTTCTTCCTCTTGCCCTCTCCTCTCCTCACACACACACACTAACATGCACTACACTATGCCGGGAGACAGTTTGGTGCTTAGAGCTTGTTCCGGCTGGGGCGGTGCCCCGCTGGTGGGAGATACCTGGTTGAGGGGAAAACCCCGCTAGTCGACGGTAGGTCGGCGCCAGATCTCGCCATCCAGCGCAGAATCACCACTTCCCGAGAAAAAACGCACTACACTTACAGGACTAATGTAGTTGACGCGCCCGGAAGCACGAATCATTCAATCAATTCTACGGCCGGAAGCCAGCAAGAAAAACCACTTATGATAAGCTCAAAGCTAAAACTTGTTGTGAAGTTAGCCAGAATTATTTATTTATTTATTTAATAGGTAATTATTACACATTTATATATAATTACAATACATTTTAACTATGTGGCTAGGCTGAAGGCTTTGAGCTATTACAATATCAACATCCTAGCATCCTAACCTTTGGAATTCTGGCATTCATTCCGTATGGTCTCTTCATCGCATCAAAGCCGCGGAAAGGAGACCATAAGATACGGCTGTGGAAAAAAACTGAAGGGGGAATAATCTGCCGTCAGAAGAGTAGTACATGCTCATCTACTAGATTTTTTTCTAAACTATTTATTGATTTTCTGGCGTGGGCGTCTTCTCCATACAATCTTTGGCCTCCTCCAGCCCGTGAAATCAAACAGCACCACAAAAGATCGCTCGTACCACCGCCTCTCTGCGTACTCGAGGAAGAAAAAGAAAGCTTAAGTGCTTCTTTAATTAGCCAGAATTAGCTGTGTACTCATTTTGCGAGGGCATGTTTTTTTTCGGCCCTTAGAAAAAATTGCGCAGCGTGACGCCAACAGCTTCAGGCTGCCATTCTTGCGTTCCCTATTCTTCATAATACTGGCTGACTTCTCGAAAAGATTTAGTTTCGCACCTTTTATACGTGGTTTTTCGTGCTGCCTCACGGGCTATCCGAGGCGCAGTACTTTAGAGATACGTTTCTAGCGTGGTGCCTTCTCACACCTCTAAGTAGTATCACATCACCCATATTGTGTTCACTTCTCACCAATCTTCGTCCTTCATAATTGATTGATTATTTTGAGATTCCTGGGGACGCCAGTTGCTGTGGTGTTTGGTGCCGTTGGTGTGTTGCATGTTATAACCCTACTCGGTTGAATCTGAAATTCGGCGCTGACCTATACGTTGGCTCCCTCCAGTAAGTCCGCCAGTGGCACACCGCCCCTGCCGACACAAGCTGTAGCATCCGACCAATCTTCCGGCATCCGGCATGCGGTGTTGTGTTGTAGATGTGTGTGTGCGTGCGCGCGCGCGTGTGTGCGCGTGTGTGTGCGCGCGCGCGCGTGTGCGTGCGCGCGCGTGCGCGTGTGCGCGTGTGTGTGCGTGCGCGCGCGCGTGTGTGCGCGTGTGTGTGCGCGCGCGCAAGTTCGTTCGTGCCTGCTTGCTTGAGAGGGGTAAAAGAAGAGGAAAGAATGTGGCAAAATGCTAGCGAGCAGTCCGTTGTCCATTAAGGTTCTGCTCCTGCGTTCACATGGTATTGATAGAAGAAGCTACGGGAAATTACCGATCAAAGCTGCTGCCCATCAGAATTCTCTTCTCGACAGTAACTTCGATCTAACGCTAGTGTAGATAACTCGAGACTGGAACTGTAGAAACTCTCAGTCAGAGGCACGGCATATCAACAAGAGATGCCTTAAGCTATTTCAGTGGTTTCATTCTTCATGATCATCGTATCATCCTTCGTGGAGTGGAGATAACTAATGAAACAT
>JAHLJT010009355.1:6085604-6127269 GCA_031308135.1 Acheta domesticus | reverse complement strand
TTTTCATGACTAATTTTTCAAATTTCTTTATTTGAATACATAATTGCAAATAAGGCCATAGACATAATTTTACAAAGTACTGTTGGGTGTAGGACCCTTATCTCAATCGTGGTTTTTGTTCATTTTTTTAAGGATCCTGTGAGTGAATGCAGATATTGCCCTTCTTTTCCTTGTAGACAGTAAATACAGATTTACTCCCCCCATCAACGTCATACTTAGTGTAGATTCTGTCGGGGCTCGTAGCAGGTCAAGCGGCTTTTTTACTATCTAATAAATTAAAATAATTATTGATCAAAATATTTGTACACTCTTATTTATATTGAAATAAATGAATACGATTTAAAGAAACCTTTCAATTACGTCTTTTCTATTATAAACTTGGTGATTATTCGGCGTTGCCCAGATATCTATTTATGTATCATATTCCTCTATCAAGCAGCCTGGCAGTGCTGATCATCTCACCCGGTAAGTGTGACACCTAAATGAATTGCAAGTTGCATCAATTCTATTAACATTTTATGGTGTAATCAATTGAAATATTTTGGAATTGTGAACCCCTCCTACGTTTTTTTTCGGCTCCTTGAAGGTGTTCATGCAATAATTGAGAGAGATCTCTCGAGTGGTTCGAAGGTTTGTTGGAACTCACACACTTCAAACACATCCCTTCTTTTTAATTGTTCGTCATCTTGATCCCATTATGATGTGTAGTATTAATTCAGCTATTGATTGCTAGGATCACGTAATGGTCTTTGTATTACTCGTTTTTATTATTTTATGTCATGTAATCAATATATCCACATTCTCAGTATTATTTTTCATTTTCCTTCTAATTTTCCATCGTATGTATGCATTAGAGACAATCGTGCTGTCAAATGCCATTTTTCGCCGGAAATTCTCCCCGTTTCCTTCTCTCTTGTTTCTTGCTACTATCCAATCCTATTTTTTTTCCGTATCCGTTGTCTCCGCCCACACGATATTGTCCGACACTCTGTCCAACTGCGCAATCGGCGACCTTGGGAGTCATTTATCCGAGGTACGTCACTCGACAGCGAAGCGACGGCTCCGGATTAGAGCGCGAGTTAATGCAAGTCCCATTCAGCCTGAAAGCCTTTTAAACACGGCTCCGCCTCATTCGCGGGCTGCTCCCGCCTTGAATTTTCTGACCTTCCCTTCCTCCTCCTCCGAGCGAGCGGGGAAACACGAATGAAAGAAACCGAAGAAAAGCGCAAATAAAATAAGAAGTCTGGTAGTTTACGCTCCGGATATTTGTTGACAAAGGAGAGGAAGCCGCGCATTATCAGCGCCCGCGCCGGAAACGGCCACCGCTTTCTCGCCTCCTGCTAATTAAATTCGCGCGCAAATAAACAGCTTTTCTGTCCCGCGGCCTCAGTCAACCACAGGGACCTCCCCGCAACAGAACCGACTCTTCTCAACTACCGCAAGAATTCACGAAGACGCAAGGGCTGGGGCTCCTCTGCACTTGCTTTTGAAAGTTGGTAACAAATGCGACAAAATGGTAATGAAACGTTGTCCATTTTTGATTCGGAAATATTTAAAATACAAGAAGGGATACATCGTGTATATATGTATACTGCATGCAATAAATCCTCAAGCCTATAAGAAGCCTTTGAGTTATTCTAATCGTCGCCCGAGTGTGACCTTCTTTCACTACTAGATGTCGAAAGGAGCGCAGCGAAATTTGTTTGGTCAACCTGAAGAGCAGGCCTGAGCCTTGCCACGTAAAAATAAGGCACATTTGAATTGAATATCGGAAATTCATGTTGTTTAAGTTTCAGGAAGCACTTTCGATGATATTTTTGCCTTTCATCCTTTAGCATGCCTCATTTCTCCAGAATCGACTCTTTACCCTAAAACTATTACATATTTCTTAAATCCTATAAGCGTTGTTGTATTTTTCTGCAAAACTGTGCGTAGATGTATTTCATCAATATATTGGTGAAAAGCTTCCCATCCGTCGAATAATCTTCTCAAGTTATATTCATTTTTTGATAATGTTCAGTACCAAATCGCTCATTTCCAAGCACACATAAACCACCCACCAAAGCGTTTGCTATCTTCGCATGTACAGGATGAATTGATGAATTGAAGATTGTACAACATATGAAGGTATATTGACATGAGATCGTTTCAGAAATAAATCTCACGAGAAGACAACTTTATTATGAGATGCGAAGACATCGGCACGATGTAAGAGAATGTAGAAAACTAATATTGTTACATCTAATCCATGATACAAAACGAAGAATTTATGAATTATATGAACGAGATGAGAATGTTGAAGTGGAAGTTATATAGATCGTTAATTTTCAAAATACAGTGTGTCTTTTTCTCGTTTTACGATAGCGCCCTTGTAAACCATCTTCTCTTGCCTATACTCGTTGGGCATGTCGCAGATAACGATTTACAGAAATGCTTCTTTAAAGTTCCCGAAATAAAACGAGAAAATGTAGCTCATTAACTCGTTGAGCTTTTATAACGTGCCCTAAAAATTTAAGAGCCGTAAGTACAACACTCCGTGCTGTCAGATCCAGTGAGAATTATACAGCGGAGTTCTCTGCTAACTGCCGTCTCGTTGGCCCGAAGAGAGCGGTGTCGTTCAGACCAGCTGTTTTCCCGCGACGAATGCCTCTTTCAAGAGCGCAGCGCGACCCGCGGGCGCAGTTACAGTTGATGAGGCGTAACAACGAACGCCTGTCCTCTTTTGTGTTGCAAGGGCACTTCTCGAGTTCGTCGACAACGCGTCCAACGTGTAAGATTCGTTTCTTCCATTCCTTCGAACCAAAGAGTATGATTCAAACCATAGACTGACGTTTTGTACATTTTATGAAAAACGTTATTGATGTCACATCTGTAACAAAACTGAATTTTCTATGAACCGTGACTACTTGTTGAATTATAAATTTTGTATGGACTGTATAATTTGTTGTACTATATACATTGCATAATTTTTGCAATATGTGAATTCTGCTCCATTTTTTAAATGTAGCAGAAAAATCTTCGAATGCAAACTAACCCAAATATTACAGCAGATGCTTTGCGCTGCCGATTACCCTGCGGAGTTTTGAGTACTTAAATACTTTATGGTTTACTAGTTCATTGCTGTGTGTTTACAGACCTAAACAAAACACATAATGGTATACTTAATACCATTGCGAGCCTTTCTGATTATTTATGCCCTAGGGTCTTTTGAATACATTATGGCCCGCTCTAATAGCAACACAACACAGAACATACTTATGAATTCGATTTTTTAAAGTTAAGATGCAAGCAAATACAATAAATAAATGGCATAATGCTCAAATAAATAAAATATTTCCTTAAAAACCTTATTTTGCCTAATTTATATGGAAATTTCAATTTTGGAAAGTTCCCGTAAATTTATAATAGCCATCAATCACTCGCATTTCACTGTTACGTATCACCTTGTAGAGACATAATTATATTCTTCTTCAGTAGCAGTACTAGTAGTAGTACAAAATATATATAAGGCACACTGGCTAACATCACCGAAATGTTCTTTTTTGGTGTTATGACATATTCTAAATAATGTTTGACAATAGGCGCTCATAACCTAAACGTATCGTTTCATCAACCCAATTTACACTGTTATTCACGCTGGTAAATCTCAAATACACTTTAAACAATTTCACATATTTTTCAAGATTCTCTTGCGTCGTTAATATTTACATAAGCGGGGATTTGTAGACATTATTGTATTAAGTACATGTGCTTTAATAAATATCAAGTAAAGTTTGTTGAAAATGCAACCGTTTTCTGTGAAAATTTTGTAGCTCCAAATTCTGCCTTTTCAGAAACGCCTAAACGCCATTTTCTCATATCTCTCTCTCGCCTCTCAATCGCTTCAAATTTTTTCTTCAAACTTCTGGAGCGGATAGTGCTAATTTCACTCTTTAATATGACGTAAAGTTCATTTTGGGATATTTTTTTGTTTTTTCCAAAATTTCACAAATGTTATATTTTTTTAAAGGTTTCTCAAATCTTTAATATGCACATTACCAGCAATTTGTAAACATTATTATATTTATGAATGTAAGTGCTTCAAACGACTTCAAATGAAGTTTCTCAAAACTTTTCTATGAAAATTAGCTTCAAATTTCGCATTTTTAGTTGCGCTTAAACGCTATTTTCTTAAAAACGGGTACGAATTTTTAAAAGAAAATTTCCATTTAGGACGAGGTTTTTTGTGTTCATTATTATTATAAAATTAATATTTAATTCTACCATTAGAAAATCGAAAAATTAAAGAAAATGTCATAAAATGTATTTTTGGGCGCCAAAAGATGCAGCTGGGCAGCGGCCGGCAAGAGTATGTGGCAATTCCGAACAGTGAGCCCAGACCCAAGGGAAATTGAAAACTAATACGGGAAAGTCTGTGCCATTTGTAGCACCACTAGTTAAAATTTGAACACGATGTTTGTGTTATCGATGTCGCATTCCCACCACAAGTCGAGATTGGGAGGTGAAAGGCGAGGAGTGGCCTAGAAGGAGACGTCCTCAGAGACGGGATAGTTCCGGCCGGTCGAGGCGGGGCGGGGCGAGGCGGGGCGGGGCGGGGCGGGGCGGGGCGGGGCGGGGCGGGGCGGGGCGGGGCGGCCCTGGCCCTGCGTGAGTGAGAAAGGACGGGAAGGATGTAACGGGAAGCTGTGGGAGGCGCCGGAGGGGCTGGTGGAGATGGGCGGAAACCAGAGCTGAGGCGATGAAGAGGGCGAGGCTTTGACGGCGGGCGGCGAGGCTAAACGCCGCTGTCGATCATTTATCAGCGTCGACGTCGTCATTCGCGTCCCGTCGCCACTGAAACGGGGCCAGAAGAGCGGCGCCGACGCCTGAGTGGTGGAGGCTCACCACTTGCCCTTTCATTTCGCCTGCCTCGACTCCTTTACTTTTTCGTATGCGAAACGGAGGAGAAGATAAGTAATGTTGCAAAAAATCGATCTCGAGATTCAGACGAAGTACGGGTTTTGCAAGTGTCTGATACCAAATAGCGCTTTAGAAAGCGTCCAACTACTTGTCCTTGCTCTGCAAATCTGTCTGTTTGTCCATCCGCCCATCTGTTTGTCCATCCGCCCGTCTGTCCTTCCGTCTTTATGCCCATCCGTTCGTCTGTCTGTTCTTCCATCCGTGTCTGTCCGTCCGTCCATCAGTCTGTCCATTCGTCGTCTGTCCGCCCCTGTTTCCACCCATCTGTTTGCAACTGTCTTTCCGTCCGTCCATTAACAACACTATAGCTACCACACAGGATTTTGTCAAAATAAATATTTTCCAATAAAGATGTTGCAACTCGAGTTCTCTGTGAACTTGAAACGAATCTCTTGATTTTTGGGATGCTTGATATGACGCTCATTTTTTGCTTAAATATAGTAAAGTGCGCTTAAATGTTTAAGAGAGTGTAAGGTTAGAGCACAACGCATTGACAATATTTGGTACAATTGCTAATTTCTTTAACGATTTTGAATTTAAAACAATAAATATTTGTACTTCTTTAAACATCTCTCACGTGAATATATGCATTAATTGTATTTTTCGATACGAATGTTTCAAATAATTTTATTAATAAGGTTTTCGAAATCTCAAAAGTCTCACCTTGTCGATATCAGGACCCTTAAAACGAATTTCCATGAAAATCTCGACATCAATTTTTGTAGCATTATGCAGTTTCTTTCATAATACCAATAATACAGGAGGAAATAAAAGTAAACAAATATATACATATATAATTTTTGCAGCCGTCCAAATACATTGTTACACAATGTGTATTTTGAACATGTGTTTTCCGATCCTGACGCGAAGCTATGAATCAACCTCTGTGGTGAGAAGACGTCCGTCGCGCATCGCGCCACATGCTGCTGTCCGCCCCCGCCACGGCCCCCGCCCCCCGCCCCCTTCCCCCGCCCCGCCCCGCCCCCGCCCCGCCCCGCCCCCTTCCCCCGCCCCGCCCCCGCCGCGCCGGGCGTGGACGAGCCGAGTGGCCGCCGCCGGAGTCTTAAGTGGCGCTTTCCGGAGCCCGCGGGAGGGGAGGAGCGCCTTGGCAGGCAGGCCGGCGAAACAAGAGACCTGTGACGCCCGCGGCGGAAGGCGGGCGCTGGACTGCGCCGGAGCCTGCGCTTCCCCTTGAAGCAGCCCTGTCGAAACGGGGACGGGCGAGGGAAGCCACGACTCTTCAACACTCTAGGGAACTTTTCTAGCAACGTTTCTACTGGCTTACAGTTGTATTTTTTCGCGAAGTTGTCTTATTTAAAGAAACAATTTGGTATGAAGAATGGAGTGTTTATCACCATCGCCTTCCACAAAGTTAATGTAGATTAACTTAATAAATGTAACTTCAATATCTGCGTACGTTTTCTTGGGTTCTGTGAGGCGTGAGTCAGTGTGACTATGTAATTGCCTCGTCACAGAACCATCGTATAATCGTTCTCCATGTGGTTCTCCTTGTCAGACTCTGTCCGGTAACCCACCAGTTGGGCCCCTGACGCGTCGACCTTCGAGCAGGATTGAGTAAAGGAGATCCTTCAGGACGCTCTGAAATCCACGTATAAAAGTCCGGCGGGAAACTGATACCTACCGTTAGGTTAGGCCCTGGATCTGGTGATACTCTCGTCAATAGCCTAAAGGTGTCGGCAGTCAGGAGACGGGAAGGGGGCCTCAAGCCACCCTCATCTTAGTTTGCGGTCCATGCTGAGCTCTCGGATTCGTCGTGGCAGTCACCCGAATCTCTGGGCAAAGAGGAGGGACTCGTCCCGGAGCATCTAACTGGCTCATTTCGGTACTAGCCTGGGCAACTAGTGGCTCTAACACGCAACACTCACCATGCTGGATACTCGGATTGACTTGAAATTTTACCAGCTTCTTCAGCACCTTTCAAAACCCGTACATACAATTTTTTACGTGCTATGAAACACGTAAAAAGCAAGTAGTATTTTTGCGACAATTAGTATTGGGACCTTTCTTGACCTTACCGATCGTGGAAGGGCGGAAATCGCTGCTGGCCGCTGGTTCTTCGGCCGTTACACACTGCGCCTGCACTATCGGCCTGTCGGCAAGGTCTGTTACTTGGAGGGCAGACGGGGTGACAAAAACGGGTGTTTACTTCGCAGGTGCAGGTGGACGAGTAGGACGAGAACACATAAATGAGTAATTCGAATGCAATAATTAAATGCATACTGGCATTATTTACAGTATTTAAAGATTACAATGTGGTTTAATTAATCAGACAATACTTATTAAATAATAAATACGTAAATAAGTACATGCACAACAAATCGGTAAATAACTAAAAATAAATAATAAACAGATACAATAAAGAAAAGATAAATACGAATTCTTAAACGACGTGCTTGGAAATCTGATACCAGCTGATAAACGCCGCGTAACGTTCGTAGCGCTGCCGAAGCAACGGCTCGCCATCTGCGGGAAGCGCGAAGGTCACGAAAGGTCCTGATACAAAATGCCTATAAAACACTATTTAGAATATTCCGCAGCACTTCAAAATTTGCGTTTATAGGTTTTGCATGGTGTTCTATCAGCTGGTGAAATTTCATGTCAATCCGAGTATCCAGCACGGTGAGTGTTGCGTGTAATCAGTCAGGCGGCCCCGCCCAGGCATTGAATGAGGAGGTGCGTGCCGGCGGGATCCGGATACCATCCCGTCGTCATATTTATACGGCGGCGGGGGTGCGGATAGAGGCAAACGCTTGTGCCCACCCCGGGGAATAGTGGCCCCTGGTGGAACATAAGTGGCTAATTATAAAAAAAGTTCCAAATAATTATAGACAGTCATAAACAAAATATATTTGTTATCTTGACAACGTTATGTATCAATTTCAACTATAGACTGTCTAGTTGAAATTGATACATAATACCACGTGTTCCATATAAAGTGGTCTTTTTAATGAACCTTACATCCTTTAGAAATATGACAAATCTTCAACAACATTCAAGCTCATCCTTCATCAGTAGTCTTCGTAATCCTGCACTTCATCACATCAAGATTATTTTTAGTTTTAAAGTTTTTAAAATTAATGCAAATTTGTAGATATTTGAAGATTTATTATTTGTAATTTTATTTTCTTATAGATTGTGATGTAATAAAATTAATGACCTGATGATGGAGACATAAAATAGTCTCCGAAACGTTGTCAAGATAACAATATATTTTGTTTATGACTGTCTATAATTATTTGGAACTTTTTTATAATTCAACAATCAATGAGACAGTCTATAGTTTGAAATTGATAAGTAGCTAATACTGATCTGAATTACCCAAGATATTGCCAGTCCTTCCCATTTTATGTATTCAAGCGGCATATACATATAAGCCTTATCCGCCCAGGGTGAGCATTGAACAGTAAGGGGACATAATGATTAGTGACTCCTGTCTTCCCCCATTTTAATGGTGACGGACGAGGATGGGATGGGAAGGGATGTGAAGTGGAAGGATAGGAAAAAGCAGTTTGTTAAAGATGGAAACGCGTATAGAAAGGTGGTGAAAATTGATATTGATATGGGAAATCACAAATCGTTTCGGGTGATACGCGCGGTCAAAGACTATTAACCCTCCTAATACCACAGATTTTTGTCACACTGAGTACCACTGGGGTCACTAGAGACCCCAGTTCTTTCGGAAAAGAAATACAAAATAGTGGTACATTTTTACACTTTTACATCATATTACATTTTAGGCTTCCTCTTAACTATCATTGATATGCAAACAATAATTGAGAACGCGAAATTTGCATAAACAAATTATTTAAAAAAATGAATACATTAGGAAGTACACTGAAAAGGCAGAGTATTATGTAAAATTAACCGCAATAATCAAAATTTGTCGTGCTAAATATTTATACACTACTTGCAAATATTTCTTGAAGAATTGCAAAATTGCTACTTTACAACTGGTACACTTGTCTGTACTTTTCAGATCAAATGATCTTCACAAAGGGGGAGCGATCCCGCTTTTTGTTCTGTGATTTTGTTAGACCGACTGTTGTGCACAATTTTTTAGTCACGACAACAAGCTGTTTTCTCAGTTTTATTGAGTTCTCTTCTCTTGTAATTATTTTCTCTCTAGTTTAAAGTAGGATGCAATCAAATAATGAATTCATTCATTACATGAATGTTAATAATATTACAGAAGAGAATCATTCGCCATCTTCTACTCATTTTTTTAGTTGTGTTTGTTCTCGCTAATTTGTCGATCGTGTCTATTCCTGATCTAATTTTACTGTAATTCATTATTATTAATAGTTTTGATTCTTCCTTTTTGGTTATTTCTTTCGTAGAATGCTCGCCTCTAAGAAGTGACACACCATTTGTACTAGGACAAGAAGACATAATCGAAGTTCTTTTTTGGAATCCGAACAAAGAAAAAACGTTTTATGGTCCTGCGCATTAGTGAAAACCTCTTCCATTCACACTCTTGTTTTCCTTATTGGTCCCAGTGTAATGCCTATATTTTGAAAATCTCCTATATCTATTACAGGATTTAGGCTAGTAATAAATCTCTTAGATCTATTACTAGATTTAGGCTAGTGAAGAAGTTGTCAGTTGTTCTGCTCCTCCCACTTTTTTTCAAAACTTTTCAATACATCTAAAACAACGCTCTTTCCTTGATTTCACTAGGTTGGTTTGCCTGGCGACCTGTGTATACTTGAAAATTCAAGGCATAACTAATGATATTGTCATATGCAACCGATAACCTGAAGCTATATTTACCCAGTTTTGAAGGCATATTATATTGCTGAAAAGGGCATTTACGTGGAAGTTTACAAGTTGTTCATCAACTGTGATGTTGCTGTGTGTAATGTATGCATCTTGAAGCTATTTGCCCACATTTCAAATATTTCTAATAGGAGACAACTTATCTGGAACTCCGTACGGTGCAGATGTTCTCCATCACATCGAATGCACCTAGTAATTTGTGTGGAACTATTTCTAGCCATTACTTCAGCGAATATGGGGCTACGTTCTTCCTAGTTCCATAAGTGCATTGTTGCTTGATTGTCGCCTTTGTATGCACTAGCTAGAATCCCAACGCATACAAAGCAATTCAACTAAGACATTTCAACTATATCCATTTTAACCATACACAAAAGTTGCCTCTTTGTTGGTCCACTTCAAAACTATATCAATTATATTTTGTTTCATAAATAAGTGGAAGGTTGATTGTACCCACATTTTTCTTTGCATACTTTGTGGGATCTGGTCTTTTTTCGTGTAATGTTACGTCTTGGTACTCTTCTACACGATTCTCTTTCCATGTCCTTATATCATACTTATTCCTTATTTTTTATCTATATATGACAAACAAAACCCCAATAATTTTTTCTCAGTACAAAGGAAAAAATGCATACAATTTTGTAAAAAGATACAACCCATGCATGTAAACGCCAGTATCTAATATTCGTCCTAAATATGTTTCACTAATTTGGATACAATTATCTACTCTTAGCCTCCTCTTCTTGGGATGCATCTATTTCTCCATCACTGTCAAGCATATCTGATAGTCGTAGCGAACCTCACCAATGGTATTTTCTGAAGAACCAGTTTCAAGTAAAATGCGACATATCTCGTCAGATAATTGCTCCATATCAGGAATGGTAATACAAAAACAATATTACTCGAATAGCATAAACCAAAAACAAGGCAGTAATTTCAATTAATATCAACCTTTGGATGTTACAAAAGGTTGTCAACATTTACTATAGCAACAGAAAAAAATAGCCATCACTTTTACAAGAATTAGATGTTGGGGTCATATAAGACCCCACTGGTACTAAGTGTGGCAAGTACGAATATTAATGAAAGTAACAACAATGTAAAACATTTGCATATCCAATATGCGGGTAGACAATGAATCAGGAAAAGTCAAATTTTTCAGATTTTTTAAAGTATTGGAAACTGTAAAAATTATTAGAGAAACATGTCGTGGGGTCACCAGAGACCCCATGGTATTAGGAGGGTTTAAAGTTGTTATTGCTAATGAACTCTTGAATGCGACTTGTATTATAGACTCTCCCTCCCTCCTTCCCCCCCTCTCTCTCTCCCTCTCTCTCCCTCTCTCTCTCTCTCTCTCTCTCTCTCGTATTCGAGTGTTAGAGTGATCCCCCGCAAATAGAAACGAAACGGAATGTGAAACAAAACGGGATTCATTTGTACACGATATAAAGATTAATCCACGTCATTTCGCAGATTTTAGTTAATATTTTCAAAGTTTCTTAGTTAATATGTACAAAATATGCACACATATTAATGGATTATTAGAGCATACAAATCTCTCTGGTAATGAGTCGAGAGCGGGAAAAATATGTAGCATTAAACGTCAAAATATGTACATAAATATGTAATGAAAACTGTCAGAATATGTAATAAATACGTAAAATCGGATATAATATGTAATATTAAAATTATCTAATTAAAAATCATAAACATAGCAAAAAATTACATTTAGAAAAACTGCTCGTTTTACAACACACAACTTTCTCGTCAGTAGTTAAAGCGTAATTTATTATAATCCATGACCGTTGTTTAGCAGCCAGGCTAATCGCAATAGAAGCCATGGCACAAACAGGCCAGATCTACGACCAGCAAACATACACTAAAGCATCTTCATCGAAATGTCACATGTTGGCGATCGCAAATTTTTTCTCAGAAATTAAGGTTACAGATCACAAAACGCGGTGTCAATGATATTTTGGACACGCAGATTTCCCAATGATGTAGAAAAATGCTGATAAAAAGATATTTTCATAAAAAAAAATGAAATTAAATTTAAAAAAATTGATAAAATAAGAAAATATATTGTGAAAACATCAAAATATGTAATATAGCACTAAATATAAATGTAAAAATATGTCGATATTGTGTTAGGAGCGCTATGATTCGGCAAGATTACAATTTTGAGAACGGTAAGTAGAAAGACAAAAAGTTTGTAATTACATGAAAATCCGATCTCTAGTAATGAGTGATGTGGCGACTGACGGGAAAAGGGGTGGAGCCACAGGTAGCATTTGCGGCTCCGGACGCGGCGTAGTCGCATGACGCAAGGACTGACGCCTCCAACTGTGAGTGCAAACACAAAGACTGCGCACTCCGCACAGACGGCTGCCAATCAGCCGCCCTCGGGACTTCACAATTTCCAAATCGCCCAGATCTGGATACAGTGCTCTCGTTCAGATAAAGTGCACAATGTGACGTTGCATTCAGTTTAAGTGAAATGGCGTAGCTGAATAATAGCAACACTCAATTTTTCTTTTCTTTTTTAATAGAATATTCAACAGCAACAGATGTGCTTTTCCATTGTCCAAGTCTATTCAAAACGGAATTGTTCATATTATTTTTCACACCCTCCGATTTCTGAGGTATTGTTCAATTTGGATTTATCTATTACAGCTTTTCGAAGAATCGATATCTTTCGATTCCATTTTTAAATGTTTAGATTCCTATCTACATGTGTTTAGGAGCACTGCAATTGTTTCATAAATAGTAAGAAAAAGCTCTGGCGACATGAGTCAATTCTTTACTGTCACTCGTACATCGTTAAATATTGCCATATGACATTAAAATAGTAGGTAGGAAATGCGACATATGAATGAACCGTTATTTGAAATAAAAGGGACAATGGACGGAGATGTTACATTACTCGTTCGAAACTTCAGCCTCGGCTCCTCATGTCGCGGCTGGAAACATCGCACACGTGATGTTTCCGTCCTTATAAAGTAAATTACAATTACAAAAATTCTTGGGGATACTGTAAGTCCCTGTAACATTTTCAAAATTTCCTGAAAAATGGTTGCAAATTTTTAAACAATTTTTTTCCTATTCTAGAATAAATTGCATTTACAAGTATGGTATAATTTCAATTTTCAATAAAAAAACCCTGAAATTCTGGAAATTGCTCGAGTTCAAATTTATTTCGAACCTGTCATACATCTCCGATTTTATAGCCATATATTTCCATCTGAATTCAATCTACCGCTCAGTTTAAATCCGTAAATGATGTCATGCACTTTCTAAACAATATGAGTAAATGTTAAATAAAAAACACCAACAAGAAGAAGTTTTATAATGTCGCGCATTCCCATTAGTTTTAAATTGTGTGTTGGCTTTCCTTGCAACATGATTTATTTAATATTGTTGTGTTTCGAAAATGTGTATTTCTAGATAGGGAGCACCTGTTATTAATTATGATTTGTGATGTCTTTTGCGTGAAACCATGGTGGATATAACATGGGAAGCATGTACGCAAAACCCTAATTTATTTTAATGTTTTCACAGAAAAACAGAAAAAATATATGCCAAATTGGTTTGCACCTGGTTGTAAGTTAGTCTACAACAATATTTAGGGAAGTGAGGAAACAATTTCACAAGAATGTCTAAGAACCAGTGTAACATGTTAATGAAGGCAACAGCCTCAACTGGGGTTGTTTACATGATAGGGTAAAGCCATAAAATTAAAATGAAATTGGAGCTACTGCCTTGTTCCTTCTTCAAACGAAAGATACATTGTCCCTCAGGAACGAAGCATCCTACTACTTCTTAGGATAATAATGTTGAGACACCACTTTGAGATGATCATTTATTTCTAAAACGTATATAAGAGACGAGTTGTATTTTAACGACAGTCAAATAATAATATCTCATCTTGATGCCAATGCCAAATATTATTCTTGTACATTTATGATTGTTTCGTATATTATCTGTGAATACTTTGGTATTGCAATATATTTTTCACCTTTTCATTCATTTCAGATTCAATACACCCAATAAAATAGAACAACACCAAAGAAAAGTCTCGACAAGTGTCATTTTTCGCCACCACGCAACGAATACTCACACACAAATTACAAAGTAACGAACGAACCTGAGAATTCTTTTACCAGAGAACGCTGCGCACTCGCCTGTGTGCTTGCTAGGATAAGGGCACCTAAGAGTAGACAGTGCCTAGGAATGCACTATCCAATTTTCAACAGTTGGTTAAACTTCTTCGTTTGACACATTTGTAATTTTGTTCCGTGTAATGTAAACATCTACGAGCCTTTCAGGTGGAAATCATACGTCTAGAAAAAAGGAGATGGTAAGAATTAGTTTTTGGCTTCCTTGATGTAATTTTCTCATTCTGTTTTCTCATGTTCTCATTTAAGCTCTGAGTTGAAAGTAAGTACTATTGCTACAAAACGATCTATGTATTTCGAAAGAGTTTTTATTGCAACGTTCATTTCAACTTCGACATGTATCCCAATTGAGATACCTTGGGAATTATTGGAAACTATTTAAACAACTTGTATTAAAACGCAGTATTTCGTTATTAGAGCTCTCTTAAACGTTTAAATTTAGAAGTAACGGAACCCTTGCGATTTACTTTGCACACAAGGGAAAACTGTTGTTACAACAAAAAAGCACAATATATACACAGTAAGGAAAATCAATCCCTCCTAAAAATATTGTTTCATCTCCTTACAGTACTTATTCTGTAAGACTAATAAAGTGAGGGGTGTGTATCAAGTCGATTAAATGAAAAATATTGGGAAAATTGCTCAAGAAATAACAAGAATATCAATCATTTAGATCTCCTTGCCTTTACTTTATATTTGGATCATTAGTGTTGAATAAGAATAATTACTGTTGAATAATAATACTGTTATATAAGAATATATTGTACACAATTTTTTGTTTTCATTTATTAAAACTCAAAAAGAGTGCATGAAACGTAAAAAAATAAATAAACGAAACATTAGAGAATAAAATAATGGTCAACAAATCGAATACAATATTGCTTTCAGCTCAATAGTACCAGTGATTGGAGGGTCTCGTGTTCGATTCAGGCAACGCGCTGAACATTTTCTTGATATATTCGTATTTAATGTCATTGAGTTTGTGACGTCTGTCAGAATCGAATTCGTGGCTGACTGCTCTGATCAGTGATTTCCCCGATCATTTCAAAACGAATGCCGGAGCAGCACTTTATACACGTACCACGTGCTTATCTTCATTCCCTTCCCTTTCCTATCATCCATCACTCCCCCTAGTCCGGGCCGGGGCGTCACCGGAGAGAACGTCCCATACTTCACGCTCCGTCATAACCGACAAATTATGCCCACGAGGAGGCCTTGTGCACTCTGCAACGTCGCAAAACCAATAAAAGAAGAAAAGAGTGAATACAATGATGGTTGTTTCTGAGAGCTCTTCGTGTTTATTATTTGCTGGCTGCCTTCAAGGGAAGCGCGCCCACATTCATCCACTTTCACCCAAATTCATTAACGCCTGAGGACGTCGCTCCTCTGACGACGACGCATTTTGCCGCACGTCACATGCAAACGACAACGCCAGACCCAAAACTTTTACTATTCCCTGCCCTCCAGCGAACACGCGTCGCGGGCATGTCCACATTCCAGCCGGGGACGCCCCCACGCGGCAGATGGCGCAAGCTTATCCGCGCCGCCCGACCGCCGCGACATCTCCCGGCGCGGGCGAGTCACGTCGCTAGGAATACGCGCGCGCGGGAATGCTACAGAGCGCGCGCCGAAGGCCGGGCGGCGCGGCGAGGCGAGGCACGGTGTAAGATATATGGGCGTGTCAACTAGCCGCCTTTGGGGCAAACTTTCTGAAGACAGTTTGAGGCTAGTTCCTCGCTCGTCCGTACGATCGGATTGGGTCGCGGTGTAAGATATACATCTTAAGATGACATCTTAAACTGTGGCTACTACACAGTTTTACAAAACATTTCCTACCTATTTTCGTAACTGTTTGCTCTAGACTTTACCAGTTCCACCGCGAAGCGACAAATCACTGACTTGAAATTCGAAATCAGCTGGCCACAGAGCTGTCGAATGGACGACGACCAATGACGACCTCGCCAAATGAGACCCAAAGATCGCAGAGCTCATATGCGAGAACTGTGAGAAGTCGCTAGGAATACGCGCGCGTGTGCGGACGCCCACGGTGGAAGATACACGCCAAGAGACCTGTCAGGAACTTAGAGCTTGTTCCGGCTGGCACGGTGCTCCGCTGGTCGGGGATACCTGGTTGGGGAAAAACCCACCAGCAGACGGTATGTCGGCGCCGGATCTCACCATCTAGCGGTAGAGATTACCTCTCGAGTATAACGTTCACTACACTTACGGAATGAATGACCTTAGCGATTGACGCGCCCGTAATCACTAATCAATTAATCCGGCTTTTGGATTTAGGAAAACGACGAGAACCAGAAAAAGAAAAGATAAAATTGGTTCTGGGATGTAGCGGGTGGGCTGTTCTCACGGTGTAAGATATATAGGTGTGTTCACTCCCAGTCCAAAACTGAAGCTTACGTGAAGCTAGTGCTCACAGTTCTCGCATATAAGTGCTGCGATCTTTAGGTCTCATTTGGGCAAGGTCGTGATTGGTCGCCATCCATTCGACAGCTCTGTGGCCAGCTGATTTCTAATTTCAAGTCAGTGATTTGTCGCTTCGCGGTGGAACTGGTAAAGTCTAGAGCGAAGAATTACGAAAACGGGTAGGAAATGTTTTGTAAAACTGTATAACAGCCACAGTTTAAGATGTCATCTTAAGTTGTATGTCTTACACCGCGACCCAGACCGATCGTGCGCACCGTACGGACAAGCGAGGAACTAGCCTCAAACTGGCTTCAGAAAATTTGCCCCAAAGGCAGGGGTGAGGTGAGAGGCCGTGCAGACAACAGCGCGCACGCGCGAGAGCCGGCGATTCAGCGCTGGCGCACACGGCGGGGCACTGGTGTCCACAAGGGCGAAAATGCCTCGTTTGCGATGCGTTATTGCAGTGGCGTCAAGGTCTTCTACTCGTGGCAGTGGCACGCGTCGTGGCACCGTAGCATGCCGCGAGCTTCTCTGCGTAACTAGCGTCGGAAAAGGGAACTATTAGTAACCCCGCCGTTTTACAATAGGGATGGCGTTGCCTCTGGTGGCGGGATGATGAACTGCGCGGAGAAGCGATTTCGTCGTTGCACTCGTGGCACGGACTCCCGCTCGTGGCATCGACCTTGACAACACTGCGTTATTCATGTTTCTTTAGTTTCTTTACTATCGATGGTTGAGTGCACACACATTAGGTATCTACCCATGATCATTTTTGAGTTAATATCATTTTTGGAAACCTCTCGTTCACACCTACCTGGTGTGCAGAGATAAAGTATGCACATAAGAGAGATTTTCTCCAGAAATCAAACATTGGCGCTCCAGAAGTACGTGCACCTTTACAAACTTTCAAGATTAGTTTTCACGAAACTAGGAATTCTGGGCACTGCACTAAGCCATCGTTATGATCTCAGTTCTCGTCCCTTTGGAGAAGACGAGCGATGTGATGCACAGTGTGAATGATCACACATTAATCGTGGACTAAGAGGTAAAGAAAAGTCATATGCAATTGGAACTGCCGCGAACCTTTCCCTCCGCAAATTCCACCAAGATCGGCCGGGATATGAACCTCGGTGCCTGGTGGTGGAAATCTGACTACCGGTTGTCCGTTTTATGTTCTATGCTTGTGGAGATAGTATTGATTCCACATATACGACGACAGGAATGAGATGAACGTTCCAAAGGCTGGAAAATGGGTACATTAATAACTAGTGGCTAATACGCTGCTCAACCAAATCACACCAAACGGTTTACATTTTAACCATACAAACTAGAATGTGAACTGAACTTTGTAAAATATGAAAACGTTTATAACATAGCAAGAATATTATAAAAACTTGTTTCATAACCCAACAAATAGATAGCAAATATTTAACGATTTTTCTCGGACCCTTGTTATCACATGACATCAGTTGAGTAAACAGTGACGCACTGACCGTGAGAATTGAGTTGATACGCGCAGTATGATAATAAGCGGATTAACACAATAAGGTATTTGCAGTTTTAGAAGTCGATAATGATACATTGTTTTTGGATTTTTTCGGAGTTCATTGGTATCTAATGAAACTATATGTGTTCACAGCGTCGGAGTTTTCCTTCAATTTGCACGATCGTTGGAAATTAGCGAGATAGATGTGAATAGCCTCACTTGTTTTTTCCTTCAATTTGCACGATCGTTGGAAATTAGCGAGATAGATGTGAATAGCCTCACTTGTTTTTTCCTTCTCGTGTCTCAAAGTCAGCAGAACTATTGTGACATGTAATTCGAGAAATCAATAATTATTGTTATACTCGTGTTAAGGTGCAGAGCTCTGTAAGAGACGATGCAGGAGAAGCGATGTACTCCTTGCAGGGAGATATTTTGTCCCTCCTCCTGTGGATCCCATCATGAATGGAAATCACAACACTGGAAAGCTCGAAGTCTCTTGAGGGTAAACATTTTTCTTCGAAGCACATGCCCGCACATCTAGCATCGATTAACCTACCATACTTCTCAGTCGAAGACAGGTAAATATCTTCCTATTATCTACTCAGACAAGGGGCGGATCTGATTCCTGAGGTAAGATTGAAATGATTTTTCAAGTTAATTATATCATTAATGTAGCGATCTCATTATAACTGTTCAACCGTTTGTGTAACTGAGCAAAGTAATACGTATTGAGATATACATATTCGTATGTGTTTACTCCTCCAATCTCCATGATATTCCCCAACTCAAGAGTTATTAGGTGGCTTCTACTTTTTCGTCGGCTTAAGCGACCGTGCCTCCCACTGTGTGGCGTGGGTGGGGTGGGGTGTTAGGGTGGTGATTGCAGAAATAAAAAAATAGCGATCAGAGCCGCCGACCACTACAATTCTCCTGCAGACAGTGACTGAATTCGACCTAGCTCTGTAGCTGTCAAAGGTAGACGTAAGGTGCTAGAGGTGGACGTTAATTTTTAAGTTAATGGCACTATTAATCGCATTGTGCCTCAGGCATCAATTGATGTCACTGCAGTGCCTCTGAAGACCGTAGGGTGCGAGTCCCAACGCTGGCAGGAATTTTGACCCTGGCTACATAGCTTGGTCGGATTCAGGCACTGTCTGGAGGAGAATTGTAGCGGTCGGCTGCTCTGATCGCTAGTATTTTGTGATTTTGTGATCACCACCCTAACAAACGGGCCACAGACCGCGCCCGATCTTTCCTTCCTCTTCCTTGTATATCTTCTCCCTTATTTACATTCACTAACACACTTGCCGGGAGACCAGTCGGAAGCTTAGAACTTGTACCGGCCGGGGAGATACCTGGTTGGGGAACACCCCGCAAGTTGACGGGTAGGTCGGCGCCGGATCTCGCTATCCAGCGGCGGAAAATTACCCGTAAACAATAATAATTAATCCATCAAACAACCCACGACCTTCCCCAAACCACCAGTTCTACTTTTCCGTCGACTTCAGCGAGCGCGCGTCCCACTGCGTGGTGAAGGTAGGGAGTTGGTAGGATGCGGCGTGACGTGGCGGGGCGGGGCGGGGCAGAGTGGGGTGGGGCGGGGTGGAGCGGGGCGGGGTGGAGCGGGGCGGGGTGGAGCGGGGCGGGGTGGAGCGGGGCGGGGTGGAGCGGGGCGTGGCGTGGCGGAGCGGGGCGGGGCGTAGCGGGGTAGCGTCTGCGCAGCCTCCGCGGAGGGTCGGGCCTGTTGGCGCTTTCGCCGCGGGCGTCATAGCGTCGCCGCATTCCGCGCTGCACTGCATCCAAAGCGCCGCTCGCCCCGGGACGCCGCCAGATTGAGAGCGGAGGCGGCGCCTGTAGTTTTCCCCTCAGCGGCGACGTCATACCGCCCGCTGGCAAAAGGTATGACGTAGGTAAATAGCCCCTCTGTTACATTGCAGCCACGAATCGACTTAACGCTGACCTTTAAGCCGTGTATTAAAGCTATTAAGGTGGAAAATATCCCAATAAAGGAAAAGTACAATGAATGTCCGGGGATTAATACAATATTGTATAGCGAAACTTTATTAAATGAGATGATAATGTAAGCCGTTTACCAGTAGGTGGGCAATAGGTTTTTAACCATTTAAACAGTATCAAAGATGTTAAAAACAGTCAAGCTGAAAGAAACGTTTTGATTCTGCGAGGTACTGCTAAGGAATATTTCATTAATTTTTTTGAAGTATAAATTCAAGATGTTATAATTATTTATTGTAACAAGTACAATTATAAATGACATTGTATTGCTCTTTTTACCTTGTATTTGTTATTGAATGTTTTTTTAAATTTTTTTAATGTGTCAAAAACTGGACAATGTTTGTCTGAATTTGAGTGTAATTCTCGTTCCTGGTCTGAATCATAAACGCTATAAAATGTCCTTAAAATCTTAAATGCAAGTCAATATTTGTTACTTCTTCTCTTTTAATTTTTATTTAGTGATATTTTATTTCGCTTCCCAGCCCGTCAATGTCATTGTTTTGTAAATTTGTGTAGGGCAATGAAACATTCTATTGATTTTGTTTTAAGTTCTTCAATAATAATATTACAATTCCTATTTGGATACTTCTGTATTTTAAAAAATACTTTTAAGTTTTGGATAATATTTTGCTCGTATACTTTTCTTGAGGGAAGGATTCGCCTAGAAAATTTCAATGCCGAGCATTTTCGAAAATGAACGTGTCTGTAAATCGGAAGAAGTGCACACCTCAGTAGATTAAGAATGATTAAAGTTTTAGCTATAATTAACATTTAATCATCAGAGTGATCGCTGATTCGTACAAATAAATGAAAGTACAAATAATTGAAACTGTACGAGTGGAAACGTGTATGTGCGAGAAGAAACATTAAACCGACTAGCCGTTGCTTCTGCCGTGTGTTACGGAAAACGGCGTGTTGTCAGTAAACTGTTTATTTTCAATCATTGGAAGACGCACCTAGATACCTAAGAACTGACTCGAACGCAATCAAACGTTCGTTCAATGTTTTATTGTCAGTGTTGAGTTCTTGTTATTTACAAAATGCAGTCTTACACAATCGGTTCCGAAAGAAATTGTTTAAAGGAGTTGAATGGCTCGTGATAGCTTATTACGCAGCATGTTCCGCATCAATAGGCTGTGACCAGAACCAGTAATCCGAGATTCAGCACAACATAAATAGTTCTAATTTGTGATCGTGGCGTTGAAAGGGGCAGTAGACTATCATCAGATCACCGAATCATCATTTTATTAATCCGTAGTTGAGGAAATATCCAATGAAACTACTTACGTATCTCTCGCGATTCTTGGTTGGATGTCAGGTACATGCCACAGTAATAATTCAATGATGATAGCATAACATTATGGATCTCGACAGTTCGTTAAGAAAATAAATGGATTTTTTGAATTGCTTCTAAATAAGTGTTATAATCAATTAATATTACTCAGCCAAAACATTAATTTCTAATTTGTTAAAAAAGTGATTGACTATAACTTGAATTATTTACTGTCGAGAATCAATAAGATTTTGCTTTTTTAAACAATTAGAGCTTACATTCCCTCAAGCCATACACGCCGCTCCTACTGCTTGTTTCCTCAACGGAACAGCGAGTTGCTCCGATAATCGAAGTGCGCGCGTCCGCAAGAGGCGAGGCGACGCGCCCGGCGGCGATGGCGCTGGTGGCGGTGGCAGCGGGGACGGCGGCGGTGGCGGCGGCGGTGGCGGTGGAAGCGGTAGGTACGGTGGCGAAGTTGGCGGTGGCGGCGGTGGAGTTGGTTGTGGCAACGGGCGCCCTCGAGGCAGCAGGCGCTGCCGCAGTGCATTACGCGGCTGGCCGCAGACGAAGCAACCGGCACGGCGCGGCGCGGCGTCCCCCAGGGTCTCTGTTAGAAGCTGGGGGGTGAGAAGGGAGAGCTAGCGTCCTCCAGTACCGTGAAGACCTAATCAACTCTGATAGCATTAAGACTGTTTGCTTTGTCCCTGTTGACACTAATTGTCTCGCCCCGTCCAGTCCATACCAATCAATGACACACGAAGTAATGAAACAAGTAAGCACATTTTATAATCAACTTCCGCCAATCCTTTCCGAATTTGACATTTCATTTTAAATTTTATTAGAATACCTGTTCAAACAAATTTGAACGGATTTGAACCCATAACCGTTCTTTTTGCACAGAGCTGCAAAAAAATTGAAAACTTTTGAATTTTTCAGAAATTATAGTTAACATTTAAAATCGATCCTATCCATTTTTATCATTGTAGTTCTGTATATTCTTGCAAGAAATTTAAAGAAACAAATTGCAGCCATTTTTGAGAAAATGTTGAAAATGTTGGAGCTTCATGCAAAATACCTCCAAAAATCAAAACATCTGTTCCAAATTCAAGAGGTCTTGACATCAGATATATCGATTAGGAAATATCAATTTTGGTGAAATTCTTGTGTACGATTAGCCACCAGGGTTGTTCACGGGACGGACGGACTGACGGACACACAATTAGAGTGACAAATGTTTTGCCGTAAACCAATTTTTCGGAATGTCACAAAACGTCGATTCTGACTACACAACGTGTTAGAGGAAGTGATTTTCTACATATTGGAACTAGATTTATACGATTTTTAGTTATTAGAGCTCTTTTGTACGAATTTTTTTGGCGAAAAATTGCCACTTTTTGCCGCAGCATTGCAATACCTACTCTATATACGTAAGTTGTACACGAGCAATTAAAACTCTTAAACTTCATTAGCCCATTAACGCCCAAAGTAATTTTGTGCGCATAGCGCTCGCTCATCGACGTCGCGTCTCTGTAATCGCAGTGCCATTGCTCAATGCTTAATTTAGTTTATGAAAGCAAATTGTATAATCAAGATGGGTTCCATTGGGTTTTTAGACAATAAATTCCTGATTCATTGGAATATTAACGTTTTATAAAAACTTATTTATTCAAACACTTGTAAATATTACAACAATAGTAATATTACAAGCCTTTGAATAAATAAGTTTTTATGAAATGTTAATATTCCACTTAATCAAGAATTGATTGTCTAAAAGACCAATGGAACCCATCTTGATTATACAATATCACAGACCATCAGAAACATAAATTAATAGAAAACAAATTTTCATTGTATTTCGAATAATCTGAAAATAAATTAACAACTAATTCTATCGTTTCAATTACGTTTCATTTGCACTGGCGTATGAGAGGGCTTCTTCTGCAGTAACCTCTGGTTAAAATCAATACTTCTAATTTTAATAACCTCTGATTCGTCGCACTCTGGTATTTAGTCGTTAAGTTGGAGTAATGGCTGGTCAGCACGAAGGTTATGTTCCTTTCTGACTCATAAATCGTGAATATTGCGACTAATATTCCGTTGAGCGCTGAATTAAACTCAATAAATTATTTGTAATGGGATTGTTAATAGCCAATAAGCAGTTTGCAATAAGCAAACCAAATGCCTTATTTTGAGAACTTGTCCACAACTGAATTAATACTAAATAAATACTATGTTCGAAAATGAAAGAGCGAATGATACATATCTGCACTATAATCAACTCTAGAGGTTAATTGAAGATTTATATTGGGGAAAGAAAAGTTAAAATGTAATCCAAACTTAAGCATTAATCATAATGCTTGAATTGAGGGTACTAATTTGAAGAATTTATTGGCCATCTATATATTGGTTAGGAATGGATGAATGTTATGAAGTGGCCACGTGTTCCTAGAACAATGGCTAATGTATAGGAGTAAATGGCTTTGCAAATGAAAATACATTAAGAGTACGTGAACTAAATGCAGCAAGATAACCCTCTCAGGCAAGTTGTTTGCGCACAGAAACATTTCCACGACTCCATCAGCTCTTGCGAGACATTTTTTACAGTTGATTCAAGACCTTCGGATGGTGGGAGATCAGGAAAGGCACGTGAGTCGAGGAAATAGTTCTTCCTAATGATAATAATACCATCAAATAGAAAACGAAAGGAAGACTTCAGTCGCATGCCTATCTGCAACATTGTACAAGAAAACCTATTTTCGTATCACGTGCAATGAGTAAATGATTAAGTGAAGGTGACATTCAGCCCAGAATAACTTTCTGCTAACGCATGGGAGCTGAGCGTAATAGGTTGAGTTTTTCACTTTTTTAGAATACACATGTTAACTGATAAGATTGTATTTCTACGTGACTATATCTTCAAACGACATGACAATCACATTTGGGTTCACGAAAATCCTAAAGAAGTACGATACATAAATTTCGACGGATGTTCATTCTAAACTTTCGGGTCATTCATTCGTGATCATCTTGACCCTTATGTCTGAACCTGAAATGACTCACAAATCTAGTGTTTCTCAGAATTGACTTATGTTTCTCGTTTAATTTACTTCAGGATCTCATCCAACAAACTTGTGTGTTTCGAATGAGACTAAAATGGAGGTGTTTGAGACCGATGTTCATACAAAGTTTAATGCTTTTTTTGGTTTCTGGGAATCGGACCATGAAATATTTTATGCTTATTTATGTACTTCCTGTATTACCACGTATTTTTCACTTTTTTGAGCTACAAGGTATCTCAAAAATAGGTTACAGTATTGGAAACTTCCTCATTGCAAAAGAAGAAAATTGTTATACGTGCCACCACACCATTTCATTTATATTTAAGATGAAAAGCTACTAAATCAATATGTCATTGACATGACATCACTGACATGACATCATCGACAATGTAAACGAAACTGTAAAGTTTTACAGAATTTTAATGACTAAAAATCAGAAAGTTTGCCCTTGTGTTCCTGTGTTGCTAGTGAATGGTTATTTTATATATTACAACTGAAAACAAGGAATAAAACGCAAGTGACTATCTTTATAAATTATTTCCACTCTTCCTCTTCTCACTTTGATCTCCCTGCATATCCTCCTCTGCATATTGTCTTTGTGATTTTCGCTTTTTGTTTGACTCTCGTTCTCTCCCTCTCCCTCTCTGACCTTGGCTCCAGAATCTCCCCCACGTGTCCCGCATTTCATGTCCCCGCCTTCGTTCTGCTCCGCGCCTCTCTCTCACTCACCTTCGCGCTCAGCAACCCGCTTGCCCCGCCCCCGCCCCCGCCCCCGCCCCCGCGCCCTGGGCCCGGGGCTGCCTCGCCGGCGCCGTCGGCAGTGCCAATCTCCCGCCGCCGCTCAAATAAACAGAAGACAGGCGCGCGGCGGACGCACATTGCGAATCGGTGGGTATTCGCTAAAAATACACGTGTGCGCGGCGGAGGCGGCGGTGGAGGGGGCGCCAGGTACGGCCTCCGAGTTGCGCGGGGGGAGGGGGGCGTGGAGCGGTGCGCCCTCGGGCCGCACGACGTGTTGGGGGGGGGGGGCCTCTGGAGCAGACGTGTGGAAGCCAGGGAAGTTTGAACGAACATCAGAACCCGATGTTCGGTAACGAAGCTTGGGATGCGTGGAGCCATACGCTATACTTTTATTTCGCGGAATTGATTTGGCTTTTGGAGTTTTGCTACGTCATGCCATCAACAAACGTACCGGTGGAGGTGGCTGAGGGCAACAAATGTAGCCGTTGCACTATCCGGGAGGTCCAAAGATTAAAGTTCTGACGGTGGCGGATTTTTAGACTAATTGCAAATAATAATACGTCAAATTTAGTCACAGGCTAGTGGAGAATTCTGACAAATGGTCGCTCTAATCGGCCTTTTCCCCTGTATTTGTTTTCGATCAATTCCAGGTGAGTGCCAGAGCAGAACCTTAACAGGCCACGGTCCACGTGCGATTTTTCCCTTCCTCATCCTATCGCAAACCGGGAACGTACAGTTTATCCCGGTTGGAGTAGTGCCCCGATGGCGGAGATATATGGTGGGGTAAACCTCCGCAAGACTAGTGCTCGATTGCGTTCTAAAGGGGTAGGAATTTTGCTACCTCTCTTACACTACAGTACCATCCATTGCCAAGCCAGATCATTTAGAGAATTTAGAGAACATACTTTTTTGGAAAAATTCTGTACAGTAATCCCTCAACTTTCGCGATAGTTAGGTTCGGCCAAAAATCATTGTGAATGTTAAATTCGCGAATGTCGAGTCTATCTTTTAATGAAGAGCGGTGGATTAGGTTCCTGGATATCGAAAAATGTTTAAAAAGGGAAAAAAATGTGACAATCAATCACAGTAGAACAGAATAAGCACTACTACAAACAGAATTCACAATTAACATCCCAAAATGAAGAAATAAAATAATGCATGAAACTTATTTCAAAGTTGAAAGTGATTGCATATAGGATTTGTTTTTTTTTGTTTCATCACCCTCCACTTTGTTCTAATATCCAAATAAGGAAGAGTTGCTACTTATATTCTCTCTTAAATTTCGAAGGTATTTCCATGATCGGATCACATTCGAATGCCAGTTCCACCAGAGCTTGTTGATTTTAGAACGCCATCAACAGTTTTGACATTGAAGTTGCTCCACGACGCAGTTTCTGTCGGTTACTTCATCATTGCCGTCTAGATCTTCTTCATTGATGATTTCCCGAAATTCCTCTACAATGAGCTCATTATAATGAGAGTTGTACAGATTCTGAATTGCTATTTCTGTTGATTTGGCCAAAACCCTTACCTTCAATTTGACGCAACTGAATTCAATTATTTTACAATTGTGTTATTCTACTCGTATAAATGTGAATTAACATTTCATCTTCGAAATTTTTACAGAAAAGTGATACTTTGAGCTCCGACATCTGCCGAGTTTCCCAGAGGACGCTGATAAAAGAAATGAAATATGCTCGCTTTCAAAAATATGTAGATGCACTCGCGAATGTTGAAGTCTGGAATGTTTAAAACCCGTAACATTTCTCTAATCGCGAATGTTCGGAACTCGCGAATAGCGAATTCGCGGATGTCGAGGGTTTACTGTATGTTTTAGGTGCTAGTTTGTGATGTTAACCAACGAGAAGCCACACAGAAATTTTGGGGAGAAGCACTATTTTCCGCATCTGAACTCCCAATACATGCAATGATATTCAAATATCCGACAATTATTTGCAACATTCTCTCCGGCCTATGTGCGTGTACCCACACTTGCGTGCAATATGATTTTAATTCTTATTAGATTATTTTTTACGTACTACACCAAAGGATGAAAGAACCAGACAACTGTAGTATGTTTAAAGTTTGTTTAATTAGAACTTGCATACCAGACATTTTTAACATGCGTATGAAAATATTTTTAAAAACACTTTAAAGCGTTGGCGACGCCACATTCACCTAGTTAATAATATTTATAACGCTGTAAAATAAATACTATCTAATTCTCCCTTTTGTTTAGCACTCACGTTGGCACCATGCTTGACAAAAATTTTCCTGTATTGTTTGCGATTTGCACTGTTCTCTCACATCACGAGGCCGAGCCTTCTCTTGCTCCGCTACCTGACGCCTGCCTTCCCGCCCTCCCGTGACGTTCCGCCTCTTACATCGCGGCGCTTCTCCAAGCCTCTTGTTTCTTTTCAGCTTCCTCTTTCACTGACGCCCTGGCTCCCGCACTCCGTCGTCTCATTCTCCGTCGGCATGCTCCGCTCCCTTATATGGAGCATTGCTTTCGTGGATGCTGCAACTCAAGGGTGGCCAACTCGATCTGGACGAGTACCGACTACAAACTATACTATTCACATTGGCTAAACATTTCCTTATTGATATTGATTCTAATTGTGCTTTTTAATTTTCTGATTATGTAATGAATATTTACAATAATGTTCTGAAAATTATTTACTTTATTTGAACTGTACACTTATTGTACATTCTCGTATTTTTCTTTATTTACGACAAATATTAATGTTCTATTGTAAACTTTCTGAAGAAACTCAGCATTGCCTGCGCATTTATTTATCACAATCATGTGTTAGATAACCCTGTAAGGCGTTGTCCGAGGTTTGCATAAAGATGCTTCGCACTAACATCAATAATTCAACTTTCTTTAGGGTGTTTAGATGTAAATCATGAAATATCACCAAGTTTTTATTGAAGTCTGTTAATATGAAACTGAGTCCCTCCGCTTTACTTCGGTATTAATTTTTCCCAATCTAATAGACCGGAATTATATCTATTGTCGCTCTTCGCCCACTCCTATCTATTCTAGGTGCATCCCCACTCTTGGCTTTGCCGTACCCCATCCCCGAAAGACCGGTTTACTTCATTCACTTTCTATCTAAAAGAAATATAAACTACCTTTACGCACATATGTGCTTTTTGTGTAGTTTTATATCATATCCTTACAATAAAGCTCACAATCTGCCAGGGGGTTTGCACCAACGAAAGTATTTATATATTCTGGATTCATAGCTTTTTCTATTAATTTTATATTTCTTGTACCCTTAATGCATACACACGTAGATTCAATTAAGATCAATTTCCCACTTACATTTATAATGGGAGTATAAGTGAGAAAAAACGATGAAAGGCATCATTCCCATTTAGAAACAGTTCACATTACGCAATTCAATGTAAACAAACAACCATTCGCCAGGAGTACTATGCATTTCAATAGCTGTTTCAATGTCATTTGTAGTAATATTCTTCATTAATTAATTGTTTTACGCGTTATACTTCCACTAAATGCCTCAGAACTACACATACACAGTTTATAGTTCTCTGGGTGTCTCTTCACTTTTTTGATATTTTGATTTTAACAGTGTGTAAGCTACTAGAGGTTGGCTGCGTATATTCCAAAGCAATTTTGAATTTTTTAAAAAAAATGCTCATTTTACTGTAACGTTATGAATAGTAACTCCACTGTTTTGATTATTGATTTGTCAAAATGTTCGTGGACAAATTTGGAAGCATCACTCCAGCGGTACTACTTTTTTTGTGACTCATTCCATTATAAACAATTTCACTTTTATATAATAGATAGTATGGATTCTTAACCATTTGCCATAAATGTGTTGTTATTTGCGTAGTTAGTTTCTCGACAGTTGTGGAATATGTGACGTGACGTAATGGAAAAAGTTATTAGTTATGGGAAATCTCTGCAGGCTTTAAAAGCCGCATGTGGCCTGCAGGCGCCAGTTTGGTGTGGCTGCTGCGGCTCTTCGCAGCTTCAAAAGCCCGGGAACATGTTTTTGCTGCGTCGTATAGTACGATGAGCCCTTTGATGTTACCACGGGTCGAGATTTAACGAGCTCATTACTCCTATACGTAAATTATCTCCTATTGAATCATAGCCTTTATCGAAAATCGAATCGAGCTAGGCTTCCAGCAGTTTCTTCCCAAGTTTCACGTTTTCTCCCAATACACTCATGTTTCTCTTCTATTACATCTTGCAAGAGAAGAAAACTTGGAAATGTTTTCATTTATCGATAACAGCACTTTGAAGGTACTTTTGTTGAATTATTGCTAGTATCGTAAACATTTTTCTTCTTTCTTGACATTCTATCCAAGTATTCTTTCTTTCTATCTCTCTTCGTAATGGAATAACTTTTTCCGAGAGGTTATATTTTCAAATCCATGCACCTTTGTAAGGAATATTTTGATGTTCTCTTCTCTTCTCAAAATTGAAAAGAAAAATTTAAAGCTTTGTTTGTTTACAAACATATTCTGATAGCTGTTATAGCAAATAAGTAGTACATTTAAATAAACGTTTTTTCACATTTATAAAATTACTTTTATCGTTCTGGTTTTCACCCATTCATACATGACTCAAATCGTCCTATCGTATGCTTAGGAAAATCAGCAGTTAAAATGATTAAAAAGAAATAAAATAAAATATTGTGAATATCTCAAGAGTTCGAGAATAAAATATTCTAAGAATACTACTAGGTACACTCAATATCTCGTGATTTTTGCATTGAGCATTAAAATCAATACAGGAAGTTGGTCTCTAGGTACATTATAGGCTTGCGCTCTCCCATTTAATATAGGACAGAGGAAAGACTAGGGGAAAAGTGGGAACTAAAAGTTACTATAAACCCATGTTTTGGCTGATAGAATTGTTCTTCACGCTTTTAATAACAATACTTTGCTCACTCAGACAGTTATGGCGAATCATTTTGAAATGAAAACTTTGGAAAATATAGAGAGATTTAAAAAAATGTAAAATATCGATGAACATTTTTATAAACTTAGAGATTTATTGTTGTCGGTTTTTATTCAAAACGTGAAACTCTAATATCTATGACTGCCGCAATGAACAGAGCTGCGAATGTAAAAATCATTTACCAGCCTGCCTTTCACTCATCGTTCCTCCTTGGAACTTCGTAGGAACTCCGTAGAAACCAGAAAAGTAGCGTCACCATCAGTCTGAAGTGAGGATCCTGGACCCTTTAGTAGGGCCCTTTACCTGGTTTCGTCCAATAAATAACAGGTGAATGTGCAACACG
This sequence comes from Acheta domesticus, assembly GCA_031308135.1. Classification (NCBI taxonomy): domain Eukaryota; kingdom Metazoa; phylum Arthropoda; class Insecta; order Orthoptera; family Gryllidae; genus Acheta; species Acheta domesticus. Next base: position 6,097,063 of record JAHLJT010009355.1, on the reverse strand, counting down.
ATAAACATATACCGCCTTCGATTTTTCCTTTGCTTTCCTTCTCTCACTGCCTTCGTTGAGGTCGGGAGACGCATTTTTTCCCCATTCCAGATGACTCATAGTCTTGAAAAATTTAATTCTGCGAATACGCAGATGTCGAACAAAAACTCGCGAAAAATTGAACTGCCAATGAAAGAAGTCGGCCGTCTCCAGTTGAACCTGGGGCGGCAAACCATTTAAAGCACGCCGGATTGGCATCCGCTCTATTCTGTTCCGCTTGAATCAGTCGCGGTGCTTTGCCGGCCTCCCTGGGAGCGAAATCTGCTCCCGGCATGAACAGGATTCCCCTTGCTGCATTCTAGTGCTAGAAAATGCAAAATACGGCTACAAATTTCGGGTCGGCAAATATGTTCAGAGGAACTTTCAGCTGCAATTTACACATTAGTATACATATGTATGTACTTGGCAACATTATTCCCAGACGTGCGCTATTCACAGAATATTGTTATTATTTACATACTCATACATTGCACTACAATTAATAACGGTCTAGAGTCTGTTAAACATTTCAGTTTTTTTTACAAGAAAGACACAAGTCTAAAATTCCATTTTTTAGATATTTCACCAAGTTATACCCTACACTTGGCACTATCAGCTGTGACATTTCCTTTCGGCTAGTGCCAATCACATCGAAAGATAGAAGGCGTGAAAAAACCGTAAATTCATTACTATGCGCATCTATGTGGTGCTTCCTAAAAAATCTCGAATTTGGACTATTTTGGTTCTTGTAATAAATACTTCATTATACCAGAAAATCCCGATCGATTGTTTTTGCAAATTTGCTCAACTCCAAATTGAAGAGCAGATTGCCAATGTGACGTACCTCCATGAAGCACAATTTTTCAGGAAGGGGAAGTATTGATACTTAGCGTTGTAGTTCGTAGTAGAATTCAACGATTTTAAGATACAGTTAAACACGGGAGAAACACAATTTTTAAATAAAATATTTGGCAGTTTGACAGAGACGCATGTTAAAAATATATTGACACTTAAAAGTATGAAACAAACTGAAATGGAGATAAGGATAGATATTATTTCTGCTACTAGTTTTTTTAAAACCTAGTGACAGGACACTATTATTTGCAGACATTTTAATTAAATATACTTGACATTAATATAAAATATGTAAAAAATATTTTAAAATAATAATTGTAGCAGTCTATTTCATGTTTGTGGCTACTCGTATACTGGTTATTTTAAAATATTATGCTCGTGATTTTTTTAATTACACAATGAAAATAATATTAATAATAATAATAATAATAATAATAACAACTCTAAATCTGTATGACTATTCTATATAAATATTTTAAAGCATTAAACATGTCATTTTCTAACCACACTACACCTCACAACACTACATAGCACGACACTTCTTTCTCATTCTACATTCCCTTCCACAAGCCAACAATGTCTCTTGGGAAATAAATTCTTTGACTGCGGCCAGAGCGCAGAGGACGCCGGAGGCGGCAGGTCGAAGTTGAGCGGAGCGGTTGCCGGGCACCAAGGATTTTCTGAAGCCGGCTAGCCACCCAGAGCGGACCGCAAGCTAGCTGACCCTCGATTTTTAGAAAATCTCTGGAGTAATTAATTGAAAATTATAATTGAAGAGTAATTAATTAGTACTAAACGATGGAATATAGTTTATTGTGGTCCGCTATGAGTGGCTAGCGAGCTTCAGAGAGGTATTACCGACTCCACTGGACGAGCAGAGCGGGTGCGGCCGCAATGTCGGCCGTCCGTCAATCCGCGTCCGCCGTCGCCGCTCCGCTGCGCGCAAGCCCAACTCGGAGGCGCCGGGGAAGCCTTGTTCTGTTCCGGCTTCTAACGACGCGTCCAAACAAACCGAAGGGCGACTACAAATTGCGGCGGCAACGAGAGTCTGCGCTGCGTTTCCGGAGGTCACGCACCGCCCACGCGCTCGCAGCTGCGCCACAGAATCGGCGCACGCGGCGGCGATGGCGGCCGACAACGTCAGGCGGAAGCGATTGGCCAGCGGCTGAATACTGTTTTACAGTCGAGTAATGATTGACTGATTGTTCGTGATTCCGGGCGCGTCTACTACGGAGGTCATTAGTCCTGTAAGTGTACTTTTTGTTTTTTTCCTCGGAAGGTGGCGATGATCTTTTCCCCGCTGCATGGCGAGATCTCGCGCCGACCTATCGTCGACTAGCGGGGTTTTCCCCCAACCAGGTATCTCCTACCAGCGGGGCACCGCCCTGTCAAGGAATACAAAAAAACTTTAATAATAATTTCACAAAACTTTAACAATTTCACAAAACTCTTGCAGTGTTGCGAAACACAAAATTAAAGGCACACACTGACCAAGCGATGCTACCTGACTAACATAGCAAGCAAAAACCAAATGAATGTAACATTGAAAGGTTACGAGGCACACATGGCCGGGTTGTCGAACCACACCACTGTCACAGCACCACCGCTCCTACAAATCACACCGCTGTCCAGTAGAGGGTCTCAATGCAGAAATCGTGAAAAATGCCCTTCACCGCCGTGGATGCTTCATGCTCCCGGTCCACCATAGCTCCATCCGCTTGGCCCACACTCCACCAGCTCTGTCGCCCGCTGGCCGCACATGCACTGGCCGGTGCCCCGGGTTCGACCCCGGGCAGGGCTCAGAGGGGCGGGCAGCCGGCTAGCTGGCGGCGGGGGGGGCGGACGTAGGCAGGGGGAGAGATACGGGCGCGACGGCGCGATGGTGTTGGTGGCGGCGGTGACGGTGGTGATGTAGTGACGTCACCGGTGTCGGCGGCGAGGGTAGCTGATTGCAACCTGGCAGGGCGGCGGAAGAGCTGTCACATGCATCAAGGCGCGGGGAAACAATGATTTAATTAATGTCTTCATTCCATTTCATTGATTGATTGATTGATTGATTGATGAAGGATTTTTTTTTTTTTAAGTGGGACGCGCCAATTTTGGAATTGGCGCCCCCATGACACCCTGGTCTAGCATGGAACTCCCATAATTTAGCGGGAAGCACTCCAAAGAGTGCCCAGGTGGGCGGAAGTCGCAGGAACTTGTCCGCGCCGAGCAAAATGTGCTAACACGCCCCAGCCGGGACAAGCTGTAAGCTCCCGACCGGTCTCCAGGCATGTGTGGTAGTGTAGTGTATGTTAGTGTAAGTGTGTGTGTAAGAGGGAGAGGATAGGACAAGGATGGGGAAGGAGAGACCGCGCGCGGTCCGTGGCTCGTTTGTTGGGGTACTGCTCCGGCATTCGCCTGGTGTTGATCGGGGAAACCACGGAAAAGTACCGAGAAGAGCACCCGGCCGCTAGAATTCTCCACCACTCCTGAACCCGTGTTGCCCATCGTAGAGATATTTTTTAATTTCCCATTCTTCCTTAATGTAACTCTCAACGAGATGCTCCATAAGCTTGCAGATTACTGACGTAAGACTTACCGGCCTATAATTGCATAATTTAGTTTTGTCACCACTTTTAAAAATTGGTACGACAAAAGCTAATTTCCAATTTTCAGGTACTTTTGAATTATTCAAAAACACGTGAAAAATTCTAATTAGGTACGGTAATATTGCCTTTCCTCCTAGTTTAATTAAATCAGTAGAAATGTCGTCTGGACCCCTCGACTTACCATTTTTCATAGACTTTACTTTATTCCATACAACGTTTACTTCAATATTAAACTGATTCGCAACCGAAGACCCTTGAATAAATGGATGGTCCGTACTATTTTTGAAAATCGAACTGAAATACTTATTAAATGCATCCGCTTTTGCCCGATTATTAGTATTTAGCGTGTTTCCATATTCGCGAATAACTGGGATTTCCTCCTTTCCTTCCTCTTTATTTTCTTTCCTTCTACGAACATATTTATAAAAACCTGTCCAGTTATTTCCCTTCCCATCTAGAATATTCTTTAAATATGCCTCCTGAGCAATTTTCTTTTCGCGCTCCAATTCTTGGTCTTCTCTTCAATTCTTCTTCACTAATGAAAGGTTGCATACATATAGTGCCCCTGCAGTATCAGTTACATCTTCTGCTTCCCCTTTTTTGTCTTCCCTCTTCCTCTTTCTTGCTCACAAACACTTTCTCTACTTTCGTTCTCTATTGAATATCAAGTGTTTGTTTTTTATTTTGCAATTATTATCTGCAATTACAAGAGGCGTTGACAGATCAAAGAGTAGGTATCCGTGGTATCCGTGGTAGCGACGCCATCTTGACAACAATTTATTATATATCCGAAAATATTGCAGATAGGGAAAAACGATTTTCACCACAAGAAAGTGTAATAAGTAACGCATCCAGAATGGCAAAAAAAATGCAATTTTTCATTATTCTCGGTCACTTTTGAGTAGACATATACCTTAAAGTGAGAGACAAATTATTCATTAAAACTGCTAAAATGATCATTAGGCAATAATACTACAAAATTAATATTTTCAGTATAAGGCACACATTACATTAAGGCAGAGTGTAAGTGTTATCTCTACCTCATTACTTATTTCTTATTGAATGTAATTAGCAAAAAGTAAAATAATTATGATTTAAAAACATGTCGAAATTGAAATTAAACATTTATTTATAGCATGTAAATTAAGTAAACAACTGCAAAGTACAGACATATAACATTTATAATATGATACTTTAAATTTTTGAAACAGTATTATTCAAAAAACTATTTTTGTCTTTTGATGGTGTTGGGAAGAGTTCACGGTGATGAAATTTATAGTTTAAAGTATTAAATAGTTAAGGGTTTCAAAACACAGAAACCAAATTGCAACTTTTTACAGAAAATTAACAAAGTACAGATTAATTGTATACAGGATTGATAATCGTTTTTGTTGTCAATGGTACATAAATGTTTCGTTCATTTCAACCACTTTTATCATAGCTCTTTATTTTTTACTTAAATATTTTTGAGATCTACAAATATGTGTAAATATGATTCACAGTCATTAACATCTATTAAAAGTTCAAAAGTTTCAGAATGAAGTCTTTGGGCTTTTTAATTATTTCTCAGCAAGCCCATACATTTTGTAATTTTCATCTTTGAATAAGTTATTGAAATATTTGTATTTATCGAATTTTCATTATGGTTTATAGAGTGATCACTGACTCTTGAATGTTTGAGAAGCGAACGTCCTGTGAGCTACTCTGAGCAGCTGACGTCTATTAATTTACCAGGTTTACTCATATGTGCCAATTCCCTAGCGGCGGCGACTGAGGTGGTGACAGTGATGGTAGCGGAGATGGTTGAGATGGTGGTGGAGGAGGAGAAGGAGGAGGTGGCGATGGCAGTGGAGAAAGAGGGAGTGAAGTTGACCTTTCCCGACGCTAGTGGCGCAGAGAAGCTCGTGGCATGCTACGGTGCCACTGCCACCACTGCATGAACCAACGCATCAATGGCCAGAGCTCCGCACGTGGGCCTGCAGAGGCAGAAGGCGAGCCCCCTGCGTGGGCGGGCGGCGCTGCGCGTGGCGGCGCGAGGCGGCGCGCGGTCGCTGGAGCGGCGCGAGCGGCGCGACTATTTCGGCGCCGCCGCCCTTGGGCCCCGCGCCGGAACGCGATACGGCTCCCAGCGGACCCTCGCGCCGCGCCGCGTGAGGCCCCACGCGGGGCGAGTGATAAAAACTTTTTTTTTTATTTTTTAAATTTATTTCTATCTGCTCGACCAGGAGGTCCTACAGAGTTGTGAATACATATACATGATTCTTGGGGAAAAAATTCCTAAGTTGATAGAGTGTCTTACTCCGGTGTTAAAAATCACAGAGAGAGAGAGAGAGAAAAGGAGGCGCTTGGACAAGATGAGAGAAGTGAATAAAATTTAAAAGATAAGTTTATTAAATAGTCAGAAACACAAGGCATTTGAAGTTCTCGATGGATTTGACTGTTACGGATATACCAGGGGGCATTGAGAAGTTTTCGAAGGCATTCATTTTGAAACACTTGGATTGTGTGAATATTGATAAAACGAGAAACAAAGAAACCACTAAAAACTTATAAATAAACTAGGCAGTGCCCAAAGTGGGGAGCTAAATAGTTTTAAGTTAGATGTAGGTTAGTTTTAATTAGTATTTTTAAGATACTGGCCTCCACAAGGCAAATCGGCTGCAGAAGTATTGTATACCCTTAACTGAATAAATTTCCCTCCCACCAGGGTAACTGGAGGTGGGAAAATTGAAAAAAACGAGTGTGGCACCCAGCGCCTTGCAATTGTCCATCAAAACCGAGGACAAAGCTCCAGGGTGCTACTATAGGACGCGCTAGTACAGCTGCGGGTCATGCTCGCCAACTTCGCACATAAAAATTGATTGATTTCTGAGAAATACGAAAAGCGTCTTCTAAATGTTCAATTGTTCATAATATAAACATATAAGAAACTGATGAAGAAAGAGCCAACATCGACGCTAACTTTTGTAACATGACGCGCCTGCTTGCGTCTCGCGAACCTACGCAGCGTGACGCACGTGTGAAGTATCGTTGGCAGCAGTTCGTGTTTTAGTTCCTATAAGAAGGTGCTGTATGAGAGCGCGCCACTGTAATGGTTCCCACCACGGTATATGGGAGTTAAAAGGCCCTGGAGGCCCCGGCGGCTGGTGACGATGCGGGGCCCGCGACCCGCCGGCTACCTTCGCCAGGGCGCACAGGGCCTAGCCACCACGGACGCTTTCAGCGAAGTCGGCGCCGCCGTGGCGAACAGTGCAGTGTACATAGTGTATATAGTGTTATGTGAAAGTGCCTGTGTCAGCTATGAAAATAAATGTAAAAGGACCTTAGTATGAATGTATGAGTGAATGAAAAACAAAAGCAAAATCAAGAAGACTGCAGTAAGAAAGCCACAACAGAAAGAACACCAGTCGGCATTCATGTAAATCTTAAGTTGCCGGTTAAAGTGCCGGTTTCATCCATAGCTTAAGTTCGTAATAAGTAAGTTAATAAGTTAGTTAATAAGCTGCCCCTTTCTTTGTCGCATAAGCCATGCCGAGCTGCGGTGCATGTACCTCCTGCAAGACAATAAACGACCGCCTCGTCAGCGCTACTGGCGGGGGAACGTTTAAAACGCCGCGCCGCAAGTCTTCCCCCTCCGTCTGGAGCAGCGGGCTCGTTCCTTTGCTTCCTCAACAATCCGATTATTCCTCCAGGAACTGTTTGTTTACTCAGGTCTTTATTTTCATCAACAATATGACTCCGTTATGCTATTTCATTTCATTATCTTTTACACGCTCACATTGAATGATTATTGGTTTAGTGGTGAAATGTCGTTGGCATTTAAAATTAAATGATCACAGGTGTTGTCATTGCCAACATTGTTGGCAATGACAACACCTGTGATCATTTAATTGAATGATTAGTTTTCCGAAGAGTATTCGCTGTATACTCAAGGAGGAAATTATTTTAATGCAACGGATCCCTGTAGTTTGGGATAACAAAATATGAAACCTCAAATATTTTATCGTAGAAGTATTGAATATATTTTAATGAATATGATAGTTTGAAAAATGTGTTTAGTATGTACGAGTAATTATGCACACTTTCCAAAAAACTACGATTACTTTGGAAATTAATTTCAAATCTTATTTTAAATTGGGAGAAACGCGAGATGAGTAGACGGGAGCTACGCAATGCATAAATGAAAATGAACGCATGAACGCTGAACAATTTAAAACCGCGTTAAGTCAATTTAAACCTCGTTGATGTGACCTTTATTGTCAGATTACAGAAATCCCAATTGCTCTGTGAAAGTCTGTATTTGTTCTCACGGAAATGACTCTTCATGGCCTGCGGTCCCATGACGTATTCTCATTTATTCAAATGATTGACCGCTTATGTTTTCCTTGTTATTATCGCATTGACATCTGTTCAAGAGCGGCAGGTAAAATTGATATCGACCTTAGAAAGCCCCCAAATATTTGGGTAGCTCGCCGTGTTTGCTTTCTATTCCCTTGAGGAGTCGGACTTCGATCGCTTCCGAGCAGGGCGATCAACAGTTTGTTTCTCGAGCAAACGACTGAGGCGGTCGCACGCGCCCCGTGGAAGGCGCACGCCTCGCCGCGCGCCACCTGTCCCCTGCGGGCACGAGGGGCGGAGCGCTAATGACCACATCCGCCCGCCCACGCGGACCTCGCCCCGCCTCCGACCACGCCGCCACCGTCGGATTTAGCGGGCGCCCGCCGGCGCCGCTCTGCCCCACCCAGCCCAGGCCCGCCCCGCCCCGCCAGCACTGCCCGGCCCCGCCCAGTCCCGCCCGGCCCCGCCTCGCCCCGCTCCACCTCGCCCCGCTCCATCTCGCCCCGCTTCGCCCCGCCTCTCCTCGCCTTGCTCTGCTCTGCCCCGTCTCGTCTCGCCGCGCTCCATCCCGCCTCACTCCGCCCCGCCTCACCTCGCCTTGCTCCGCCCCGCCTCGCCTCACCCCGCCCCGCTCCGCTCACCCTCCTGACCCCGCCCCGCCTGGGCCCGGTCCGCTCTGTCCAGCCTTTCGCCGCCCAGCTTTGCCCAGCCCCGCCTCGCCCCGCTTCCTTCCGCCACGTCCCGCCTCGCCTTGCCTCGCCCCGCCTTGTCTCGTCTCGCCTCGCTCTACCTGGCCCCACGTCGCCCCGCCACGTTTCTCGTCGTTTCTCTTCGCTCCACACTGCCCTGTCCAAGCCGCCCGCACTCGTCCAGTTCTGCACTACCCCCGGAGTTGTACGTTCCTGTGTTAAATCATGTCCGTCCAAAAGAATTCCGCCACTCGTCGTCGGAGCAACCGTGCGCTGAGACCCATTGTTGGGGACACATTGGTGGAGCTATGAATTTAGAAGACGATTGAGGTCAAGAATACGCCCTGGTTAGTAGCGTACAATACGCTAGAGATCTCGGCTAAATGGACATTCAGTACTACCATTCAGAAACTGCGTATATGGTCCGCTGTAAATATCTGCAGAGAACTTTGGCTCTGTATTGCCAAATTACGTTTGAGCTCAAAAGAAATGAACTAAAAAATTAGGGAATTTCATACTTGGGATATGATAAGTTAATTCTCAGTTTGGATGTTAGTGGAAAAGAACGCTGCATTACCAAAAATTAAGAAATGCTAACACTTGTAATTACCTAAACCTAAATATTAAAACTTCAAGTAATATAAAACATCGAAGTTGACAACGGAAGGGTGTTGTTCTTTGTTTGCACCCAATCAATAAAAATTATAAAAATAAGGAAGATTTCTGATGTGGGTGAGAGCTTGAAACACACTTCAATCACTTGAAGTGGTGTCAATTCGGTTTCTTTCAAGGAAAGGGCAAAGAAAACAGATGGTAAGAGAGGAAAGAAGGCTCACGAGGAAAAGTAACAAATTGAATACCAGAAGTGGAACAGAAGGAAAACCGGTATGAAAAATTACTTTCAGACTAAAGAAGTGTTCTTACTGTGCAATAAACAAACTTCAACAACTTATAACAATTCACAATATTTTCCATATAAGTAAAGCTATTTAAATTGTTAAAAGCAATAGTCAGCCCCGATAGTGAATCAAACTCAGGTAACAATCGTGTCTCAAAGATATTTTCAGAGACTACTTTAACTAAAATCAACTAAATTTGACTAAAACAATAATTGACTATAACAATAATAACAATAATTTGACTAATAACAATAATCAAATTGTTTTAATCTACTAAAACAATAATTGGTTTAGTCGACATAATTTGAAAGTACAATTATTGTATTTTCAAGTTATGCTTTGAAAACAATTTCTTACAATTCGATGTATCCCTCTTTTGTACGTATTCAATCCTGTTTTACGCCTTTTGAACCCTTTGATGCCCAAAGGACTTCCCGTCACCCGGCTGAGAGTGGTTTCTCCAGATGCGGCTACCGGGATTCCTATCATTCTCCCCATTCATCGCGGCAGTGCGGCTCGGATGCACACATTACTCACTGCACAGTACACGCAAGCGCCGCTCGTGAGCACACATTACTCACTGCACAGTACACGCAAGCGCCGCTCGTGAGCACACATTACTCACTGCACAGTACACGCAAGCGCCGCTCGTGCGCCCATTGCGCCTTAGCGGTGTTCTAGAGGAGAGGAGCCATGCTACACCTAAGATGGCGCAGACGCTGCCCCCGTAAGCCTTTACGTCATACGCCTCATCTCACCCCTGTGCTCACAACTCACCAGGGAAGGAGAAGGAAGTAAGAATACAATTTGAGGTTCAAGTATGATAACGGTGTGTTAGGAAGGCAGACCACGTCACAACACACAGCCTCTTTTTGTGATTCAAACCTGTGTTTTCTTCTAGAAAGAATGTTTGAGGGAATAAAGTCCTCGTCTGTGTTGATGTTTGAGTACCAAATCATAAAAACCGTTGAATCTTTGAAATAATTTGTCCACAACTCGAGAAACTTCATTTCAATAAAGTAAATTTTAATATAATAGAATGAATAAAATAGCACTTGTTCTGAGGTATATCAGAGGTATTACTAAAAATCCGACTTATACATACACTGCGCTCGAGAAAAAAAATTGAAAAAAAAATGATCCCTTAGGAAAAGTGAGAATGAAATCTCAACGCTTCAGTTCCTAGAAAGCCCACGAACACTAATCACTCAATGACCTGCATAATTGAGGTCTACAAAATAATACTTTATCAGGGATGAAGGAATATAAGCAATTCTGACGATTTAACTCAACAGTACTAAACAATTACTAACATTTCGAGTAGGAAGTTCATGAAATGATCTGAAGATCTAATATACATTGGGAAAGAAAACTTGAACTTCAATATTTAAAGAAGTAGGACAAGTTCGAAACAAATTTAAACTTTGTCAAGATGTAACTCAAAAATTACGTGACAATGATTTAGAAAAAAATACGTTAATTGATTTAAATATCTAAGTAGAGAAATGATGAATTAACATAAAAAGCAACCTACTAAAGCCATAGCCGAAGTGAAAAAAATGAACGTATTTCAAAAGTTAAAACTGTTTAATGAAAATTATAACTACGCTATATTATTAAACTAACGTTGCTGTATTTATGCAGACAATTTAAAGAAACAAAAAAATTGAAGCCATTATTTATATAATCCTGTTGACATATTTTCTTCTGTCATAGTTTAACTAAAACATTCTCAAAAAACTATTAGTCAATGCAATATATAAATGGATTAGAATTTCAAGAAAAACCAATAATTTTTAACATGAATAAATCGAAATACGAAAGCGAAGAATACGTTTTCGTAGAATATTATTGTATTAGGTTTCACATACTTAAACTATATGAAGAAAGATATTCACAACCGCATGCCATTCTTTGGTTTCTTCTTTGAAAGCCGGAACCTGCACCTTGGGTTTTGACGAGGGGAATCTCTGGACAGCTTCCAGAATTGACGAAGGAAAAATATGTTGAATTCTTTCTCGCGTGTTCGACCTCCGTTCGGGCGTTCTCTGTAGGTGACCCACGCA
>JAHLJT010009355.1:6050983-6084604 GCA_031308135.1 Acheta domesticus | reverse complement strand
GCAGTGAATGTGTCTCCCAGCCAAAGTGAAACTAGTGAGCAACCCCTATCAACGGAAAAAAAGAGCGTCACAATGGGGGGGGGGGGGGGACAAGTGATTCGGATTCCGAGCTCCCAAACCAAAATAAAAAAAAAATTCCACTACAGCGAACAAGACCCATATTCAGTGCCAGTGAGTAACAGATTCGCCTCCCCTAGAAAAAACTAAACCGAAAATGAAAAAAAGAATCAGTTACGTAACAGAAAGTGCCACCACAGAATAATGAAAACATAAGAATATCCACCCAATCTATGTAAACAATGTGTCAAAACATAAATGAGAACAGAGAAATAAAATGCAAATAAACAAAATCAATTCCACAACAGACTACAACAATAGCCGAGCAAAAACTAATGTTTAAAACAATAGCAGACTTTAGAAACGCCATAAAGCATTTAATAAATACAAAAAGACAGTTTCACACCTACAAAGATCCAGCCAATAAAAAGTTTCAGTAATTTTCAAAAATCTTCATCCTTCTATAACATTGCAAGAAATTTACGAAGACCTCAAAACAAAGTGCACATCCCTAATCAGCGTAACCAGGCTCCACAAAAACAATATTCCAATACCGGTTGTAGCAGCAGAATTTGACGGTCACGAAAACATAGACTTAATCCTTCAAATTAACAGATTTGTAACTTAAGTGTAAAACCTGAAAAAAGAAGACGACCTAAGGGACCAATTCAGTGCTTACGATGTTTAGACTTTGGACACACAAAAAACAATTGTAATCACGCAATAGCTTGTATTTATTGTTCCGGAGATCACTATTCTGCAAAGTGCCCACAGAAAAATCTACCTCCCATTTGTAAACTGTGTACGGGGACTCATAGAGCTGACCTTAGAACAGAAGAATGCGCTTATTACCAAAAAATCGTGGAACCCATATCCAAAAGAGGAGAAATAAATAACTCAAAAACTAGTAGTAGAAATAACCCGCCACCAAGGCTATCTTCACAAAACTTCCCTAACCTCCCCACAACCAACAATATCCCACATTTCACTTTCACTCCAATCTCGTCACCAAGACATACCGTACGTAACCAGCCCTATCAAAACACATCACAACACAATATGCAAGCTAATAATAACACTAATACGTTCATACACACATTAATAAATTCTATCTCTTCCTATATAATAAATCTTATTAACACCATCATCCCAACAATAATTAATAATGTACAAAACTCACTTTCATCATTTTTTTACCAATAATAATGGCAGGACAACGCCATAAAGAAAAAAATAAAACTATTAAACTGGAATGCCAATGGATATTAATAACAAAAAAACAGAATTAACACACTTTCTAAATGACAAAGCAATAAATATAGCTTGCATATCTGAAACTCACTTAAAGCCAAGTATCTCTTTCAGAATTCCGGGATACAATGTAATCAGAAATGACAGACAAAACCAAAACGGCGGTGGCGTATTAATACTAATTCACAAATCTATCCCGTACATACAAACCAATCTTCCATATACTCCCGGACTAGAAACAGTATCAATCAAAGTCCCACTAAACAACAGGCTAATAAAAGTTATAGCAGCATACAACCTCCCAAAATTAAAATAAATCATACAAATATAATTGCATTACTTCAACAAAACACCCCTATATTACTTATCGGTGATCTTAACGCTAAAAATACAAACTGGGGATGTAGAACCTCCAATACGGCAGGTCTAATGCTACTAAAAACCATAAACGATCTAAAAATTCAATTAATAACACCACCAGAACCAACTCACTATCCACTAGACCCAAACAAGCATCCGGATATCCTAGATATAGCAATAACAAACACGCAAATAAATTTTCACTCAGTTCCTCATTTCGAATTAGATTCAGATCACTTACCAGTCGTAATTTCAACACACCAAACCTCTCCCCCGCACATCCCCACCTATGCCCTTCACACACAAAATATCAACTGGTATAAATTTAAAAATATTGTAAATAATCAAACTCCCCAATTTAAAAACTTAAAAACACCCTTAGAAATAGAACAAGCAATAGCACAACTAAATAATATGATTATTAATACAATTCAGTCACTAAACAAGGACAGATCTCTTAATAGTAATAAACCTACAAAAGACAAATTGCCTAAATCCATTTTGGACATAATAAACACCAAAAATAAAACAAGACGACTATGGTCTATCACCAGAACACCACAATTAAAAAAATAATTCAATTTGCTAAATGTAATAACTAAAAAAGCAATAACTGACTACAATCATTCAAAATATAACAATCTAATCCAATCCCTCCATACAAATAATAATACACTTTGGCAGTTTACTAAAATGATTTTAAAAAAGAAAACGCACATCCCACCATTGAGCACTCAATCAGGAAAAAAGTTCGCACCATTCGAAAAAGCAGAAGCATTGGCTTATCATTTCGAGCAAACCTTCACTCCAAACAATACCCCACCACACCCAGATCATAATAATATCATAAATCTAGCAACAACTCCAAGCTACAATGTTCCACACAAAATTAAGTTCATTTCCCCCACTGAAGTTAAAAACTTAATAAGCAAACTCCCATTAAAAAAAGCACCAGGACACGATAAAATAAGCAACATAATACTAAAAAATTTACCCACTCACACGATAGCCTACCTAAACAACATATATAATTCTATACTCAGAACAGGTTACTACCCAATAATCTGGAAAAATTCCAATATAATCCCCATAGCAAAGCCAAACAAAATCAAAGTATTGTCGAAAACTATAGACCAATTAGCCTTCTTCCATCGTTTTCAAAAATTCTTGAAAAACTAATACTCAAAAGATTAAATGCCTATCTGAGTAAAAACCAAATCAATACCTATGCACCAATTTGGATTCACCAGCAAAGTATCTACTTCACATCAGTTGCTCAGACTTTCCGAACACATTCACACAGCTTTCCAAGAGAAAAAACACACAATAGCCACATTCATTGACATATCCAAAGCATTTGACAGAGTATGGCACCCAGGATTGATTTACAAACTCCAATCAATAGGGACACCCAACTATCTAATACAAGTCATAAAAAACTTCATCACAGACAGAACTTTCACGGTAATGGTTGAAAACCACATCTCTAACCCGCGTAAAATAATAGCAGGACTGCCTCAAGGATCACCCTTATCGCCTACACTTTTCAACCTTTATACAGCAGACATACCTACTACATCAGACACACACACACAGCACAATTCGCAGATGATACAGTAATTTACAAGTCCAGCTACTCAACCAACCTCATCAGAAACAAAATCCAACAACATTTAAACAAAATAGAAGACTGGTCCATTAAATGGAAAATAAAGCTTAACCCGACCAAATCAGCAACAAAAATCTTCTCACTCAGGCCATTCTCCACCCCCGCCCCACTCCATATAAATAATAACACAATCCCATGGATACCACAAAACGAAACTATCAAATACCTTGGACTAAATTTCGACACCAGACTAAATTGGAAATCCCACATAACCGAAAAGATAAACTCA
The DNA here is from genome assembly GCA_031308135.1 of Acheta domesticus. Taxonomy (NCBI): domain Eukaryota; kingdom Metazoa; phylum Arthropoda; class Insecta; order Orthoptera; family Gryllidae; genus Acheta; species Acheta domesticus. Next base: position 6,081,038 of record JAHLJT010009355.1, on the reverse strand, counting down.
CTAAAATAAAGTTAATCCAACTAAATCCCTTACTCAATAATAAAAGTAAACTATCATTAAGCAATGCAATAGCCTTATATAAAACAATAATTAGACCGCTCATGCTATATGCGTGCCCAATATGGATAAATGCCTCACCAACAAACATAAATAGAATTCAAGTTATGCAAAACAAATTCCTCCGAATAGCAACAAAAGCTCCCTGGTTCATATCAAATAGACAACTCCACAAAGAATTGAACCTACCACCTATTACCCATCACATAGCCCACCTCTCTAATAATTTCTTTTCAAATATAAACTCAATACCCCAAGCCGCCCACTATAACCTAGCATCTGTCAATTATTTCCCAACCCGTATCAAAAACAGATTCCCACTAGAAGCATTTTTAAATATTTTCTCCACACAGTAGCTAAAATAGTAGGTGCTCCATGAGTCCCCTACATCAAATAGTAGTTAGTTTAGAAAATAAGTTAGAATAAGAATAGTTTTAAGCCAACAAAATGCATATGAAAAAGTAATTAATTACTGAAACTATGTAAATTTCAACAATAAGTAAATAAATTTTAAAAAAAACCATTAGCGCCTAAACCATTCGCATTGCGCATTACCGTAAGCTTTGTTGCAATTTACGACCCTCGAGGTTATTCGGTTAGTCTACCTTGTTTCACGCGCAAATATTTAATGTGTTTACTCAATGATATCTTCAATTGTTGACCTTAGACAATTGAGTTTTTTAACTATTATTTTCAGAGCTCTTATGAGTGTGATGGTTATTTTGTAATTACGTTTGATGACTTAATTTTGAAGAAATTAATTATAAATGACAGACAAGCGTTTACTTCCATATTTTGACGTCCTTACATTTTCACGCGACAGCCTATTTCATTATTGAAGAAAAGTGCAAACATCCAGCGATTGAAATGGCACAGAAAGTCTAAATTTTGATACGGGTGCAACCACATTTCTGTATGAATCATGGTTCCCGAGTAAGACGATCATAAAAACATTTAGTGCGCTCGGAACGTACATCTTATGTCGTTTAACAATATGGAATAATTCTAAGCGATTTTCAACAGACGAAGTGGAAGGAAAATAGAGTATTTATTTTTGAATTTCACTAATTAACTAGTAGTGCTACAGAATGGCACAGACTTTCCCGTATTAGTTTTCTATTTGCTTTGGTCTCGGCTAGCTATTCGGACTTGACATGTACTCTTGCCATCTGCAATCTATCGCTGCCCACACTACATTTTTTTGACATTTTCTTAATTTTTCGGTTTCCTAATAGTAGAAAGGAAATATTATTTTAAGAATATTAAAGAACAGTAAAACCTTCTCCTCCTGGTAATTTTCTTTGAAAAATTTGGAGCCGTAAATAAGAAAAGCATTAATAAGCGCTACCGTAAATGCGAAAATTGAAGCTCTTTTCACAGGCATCTTTTGCGATTTCGAAAATCTTCATGTAAAGTCATTTAAAGCATATTAACTCACATATAATTAATATAACAGTGTTTACAAATTGCTGAAAGTTTGCCTATTAACGGTGTGAGAAATCTTTCAAAATAACTACATTTTTTGTAATTAAAAAAAACAAAAATACTACAAAATGAACTTTACGTCATATTAAAGAATTTAATTAGCACTATTTGTTCGAAAATTTTGAAGAAAAAATTTGGAGCCATTTATGAGAAAATGGTCTTTTCAGCGTTTCTGAAAATTCAGTATTTTCAGCTAGTTTTTCACAGAAAAACGGTTGAGTTTTCGAGGAACTTTACTTGTCTTTATTTATAGCACATGTGCTCGTAATTACAATATTGTAACAAATCGCCGCTATATAAATATTATCGACGTGAGAGAAGTAAAAAAGTACATTTTTTTAAATTTTGGAAAAAACAAAAGAGTAGAGCAATATGGCCTTTATGTAATCTCACAGAGTACATTAGGCACAGTCCTTACCAAATGTTTAAGAAACAATTTGGATCCGTTTTTGAGAAAATCTTGTGTTTTTTACGTTTTTTAGAATTGCACATATTGCACGCAATATTTGCGCGAAAACTACTACAATTTTCAAAAACATGTACATGACCTTAACGAAAGAATTAATTATAGAGAACAAATTTTATATGGAGGAAAATTCTCTATCTTCAGTTTTCCTCATAGGACTATCGGTGTCGTGATGCTACCTTTCCGTCTTCAAAGTAAGAGATTGCTCTTACCACACGTATCATATGTATTCTGGACTGGGGAATGACTTGTTCGTAAGAATACATATCTGATTAACAGTTAATAATTGCCAATCTTAAATTTGCAATTAATGTTGTAAAACATTTAGGAATATTTTTATTCGACACGAGACCGCATTCACTGAAAAAATAGCTTATGTTTATCAAGTTGTGTAATCAGTGTGACGAACGTCGTATGAATATTTAAGAATTGGATTTTCTTGATGAGAGGCCATCGAGACTGATAACACTAACTTCTTTTATTGTTTCACATAAAACATACATTTATCTCTTTTTCCCATTCCCATGCAAGAAATTCAACCCCTAAACATTCAAAAAGGAGGTCAAGAGAAAATTTTGCCAGGTAAAGCTAACTTTGTTCATAAGAAATCTTTGTACACAACAAGCGCCAAGTAATAGAGCTGTGAAGCTCTTCGGAACTTCCAAGAGAATTGTGTAACGTTCAACTACTGGGAAGGTCCATTGAACTGGCGCAAGAACCGTACATGTGTTGCATGAACAGGTTTTCCCCTTCCTCGTAGGACTTCCCCGTTACAATGTAAAGAGAATATAGATTGATTCAGCAAAGGAAAATGAAACACACAAAATGTTCGTTACACGAAAAAAGTCGTTTCCCCACGATCTAAAATGTTCCACGTAAAGCATAACGTGGCATGACTGAAAAAAATGTATTTCTCAAGATGTGTAACATCATTATTTTATGCATTTTGTTTTGTCAGTCATTAAAATAAAGTAATCCATTAAAAATACTTAAATTACTTATTTTCTCAAGGGAACGAAGGAAGAAATGAAGATATATTTCAATAGAGAGACATGTTTTTCTAAAATTTGTTGGAAAAAATACATTTTTTAAAAATTTATTCTGGCCCTCAAGAAAATGTGCACAGATAAATCTCTTTCTCCACACGTCATATACAGTTTTTACTGTTTTTTTCACAAATAATGAATTAAATAAATAAATTAAATATACCTTGAATACAACACAAATATTCGTATACATTATATGAATCGAACCTAATTATATGAACCAGCGTAAGTCCATCCATCAGCAGCCGGCCGTCCGTCACTCACGGTTAGACCCTTTCCAGTGTCCTGACCGAGACAAACGAGGTCATTCGACGCGCCTCCATCTCTTTATTGGGAACTGATTAATCTTTTTCTTTGCGTAATTATACAGAAGATTCTAATAAATATCTCCAACAAATGATTTGTTTGGTTTATTAATCAACAAACATTTTGGGTTAACTTGCAGCACCTACAGAGGTGAACAATAGCTCATTCGATTCCTCTCAAAACAAAACAGTTGGCATGATTCTTAGTCTTTTTGCTTTAGAATATTCTGGAAGAATCCTAAAAAAGCAGTGTTTCGGTAGTTTCAGTACATCCACGAGTATCTTGGTGAAATGCTATGAATTACCATACTCTTTCCAACTTTTGCATTAATTGTTATTTGATTGGTCACATTGACGATAATAATTAAAGGCATTTTTGAAATCAAACAACATTTAACCAAATATTTGTAATGACACATTTTCACGAACTTTCTGTGCCCGGAAATGGACAAGCCGTTCAAATATAATATGTTTAAAATTTATTTTTATTGTGAACTTGCAAAGCGCAAACAAAACTTTTAAACATGAAATATCCACCGGACGCGTCACGGTCAAGCTATTTTAATGAATTACAAATATTATAATATCAATTTAATGAATTCACTAAGACATAGAACAGAAGTGAACAACTTCTGAATGAACACAAAACCATAACAATCACTCACTCTGTTGGACACAGGTGAGAAAACATTTTAAACATTGACCACAACCTTCTAATCACTTATTATCAGCGCTCGGATTCTGATGGCACGACATATTTTCATTGTGTATTCTAGAGGTAGCTAACTTTTAAATGAATGTTTATCACGTCGTGTCGATGATAGAACTGTTTAGTTACTGGATCATTTTAGTCATTTTTTGCCATTTTCAATCTTTAGGTCATTTTCTGGAGGTGTACGTCATTTTTGACATTTTTGACATTTTTAAGCCTTTTTTTTTCCTTTTCGTTTTTTTAGTGAATGTTTCATGGGTTTACAATGCCACACTAAAACAAAAGTTTTTACTGTATCATCAGTTCATAAAAAATTTACTACAGAGGACTCCGTTTTTCGAACTCTCAAAATAACACGGATCGTCGGTAACTTCTTCGACCTTTCAAAACTGACGGTTGGAAGATCGGGGCTATGAATTACATTTCCTCTTGAAATAAAGAGTTTATATTAAATATAATTCGATATAGATAAATTGTATTTAACATTGTAAAATTCATTAAATAAATAAACATATACATACAATTTTTTTAGTATTTTTTTAAAAACTTAGGTCATTTTATGTCATCTTATTATTATTTCAAGTCATTTTATGGGTAATTTTCAAAGAAATTTTAGGTCATCAGAATCCGACCCCTATCCTTTATCATGAGAGTGTCTGTCCAGTACAGGGGTGAGGCTTCAAGGTCAGTAGGTCTACAGGAAAAAAGTCTAATTGTATTAAGGTCGAACAGAAAAAATGTCTAATAAAAATGCGATCTACATCTGAAGTAAGTCCATGATTAAACGTCTACAGTTAAAATGTCTATCAACAAAAATGTCTTCAGCTAAAGGTCTATATGTCGACTAGCTAATGAGTCTAACAAAAGTACTTACTAATATGAATAACAAACTTTTCATACTTAGATCCTTTTTATGATACATATTTAAAATATTCATTTTTGCATGTAGACACCTTTGCCTGTAGGCATTTAGGCAATAGACATTTCTGCATGTAGACATACTTACATTAGACATTTTTTCATGTAGACTTGCGCGATGTGTGGACATTTATTATGCAGACTTTTGAGAGTAGACCAAGTGTCGTTAGACCTGAAATATTAGATAGTATTTACGTAGGCCTTATTTCTATAGACGTACTGACCGGTATCCGATGGTAGGACCGATGCAGACGGCGGACAAGAGTATCTGATTCGCCGGCGGGCAAAGCGATGGCAGATGCGCGGGCCTCGGCGACGAGAGACACTAAACGACGCCACACGGCGTCACGCGGAAGCTGCATCCTGTTACTGCCTGCCAAAAAAACTGCCTGCCAAAAAAACTGCCTGTCAAAAAACGCTTGGTAGCATGGGCACAAGAGTAAAATGAGCATTGCGGAAGGTATTCCGCGATCTCTCACTCGCACGTGGTTTAATCCAAATCAGGAAGAGTTATACAGTAAACCCTCGTTAACACAAATTGCCAGGGACCAAAATAATCGGTGTTTGTGGTATAAAAATTCGCGTTATCCGATTATTCTTGCAATTTCAAGAAAATGTGCGCAGATAAATTTCTTTCCACACACGTCATATACAGTTTTTACTGTTTTTTTGACAAATAAATATCAAACTGCATATCTGGATAAATATCAAACTCATTTTAGGTACTATAATTTCTGTTAGATGTAATTCGTGACTAGCCGCATGAATAGGTCTGGAAATTAATTTACTAGCATGTATTCTATTGATTTTATCAAACGACAACAAATATCGACATAAGTAGCAAATAAAATACTTTGTCCAAGCCATAGCATCATCCATACTCTTACCTTTTATTATTTTAAACTTAATTACATAGACGTATATACACATATCCGTATTACTATGTTTCCTTGCCGGATTCCAATTTCTTTTTCGACCTACGGCGAAATTCTTGTTAAGCGAGCACGTGCTAATGAGAATTTACTGTAATTGAATGAATGAGTGACACTTTCCGAGACTGATGACGTTGAAATGAAAATCGAGACCTCGTTCAAAATATTTGAAAATGTTGGATATTGATGTTTGTAAATTCGATGCTCCATATTTCTTAGAAATTGATATTTTACTGATAGATATTCAATTAGATTTGATTAGCCTGAAGTGAAATAGCTAGAAAGTCAGTTCAATTGACCAACACATTTTTTAAATTTTTTTACAGACATTTCCTTCGTCCATACATTCCACGTTCATTCATATCTTCTGCAAACATTATATATACATTTTGGCTCACTTGCGAACAACTATTTTTATCAGTGAAAGGAAAAAATTCGAACCACAGAAGAATCTGTTTACAATTTGGAATGTGCTCTTCTTTTCAATTCTCGAACTCGGGATATCCATATGAACTCGTGATGAAATATGCCATAAATCAATTTTTATATTCTATTTACGACATATCATTACAATTAATTTATTTACCATTTAAGAGCCGCTTTTAATGATTGTACGATTTTTCTAAGTGTGTATGTTCACGGGTGTGTTTATTGTATTGTGTGTTTAATGTAATTTATTTAATGAAAATTGTTTAATGAACAGTTTTGTTTGATAGTGCTTTCCAGAGTGAAACCGCTCTTCAGATCTGGTTCACCTGGAAGGGATAATTTATGTGCCTCCCACCACTTTTTATGTGGTAGCCTCCCTCCATCTTTCAGTCATTGCCCTGCAATGGCATGTATGATTGTAATCTGTGGCTTGGTGCAATAAGGATCAGTGTCAGTTTTAGTGAGTTTATTTGTATTGCCAATGTGTGCTTTAAAGCCCCTTCTTTCAGTGCAAGAAAGATCAAAGTCACAAATCTCCTAATTTTCCATTGATGTACACTGGCCTACTATTGTTTTGTCACTTTGATTGTCACTGAGATGGTCACTAAGAAAACCACCCATTCTGTAAAACTTTTAATACTGGTATTGTCCCTTCTTGCACCAAGACACAAACATGTTTATGATGCACTTATGTATCCAATGCATCAATGGAACCAGTATGGAATAAAAAATCTCAAATATTCATACTAAGGTGTCTTTGTTGTTCTCTTATCGAGTTACCAGACGTTTCCGCTCTCAATTACCTTGCTTGCCTCACGCAATTATATCTGTGAGAAGCCTTGTCCCCTGTGGCAAGGTACAGTACGAGTGGACCAAATATGTGCATGCCCCTGACCTAATGCGTTTTAAATTAACATTTGGGTTTTGATGTATTATATGCACATTTGGATAAATGTGTCGTTTCCAAGAATTATGATATAAAAAAGTGAATGGAGTGGCAAAAACTTACAGGAAAATGTATTAATATAAAGTAAATTGTCACACACACATTCGTTGAATATAATTTTAACGAATGTTACATTTTTGTGATGTCGTTGACACCCACATATCACAAATAACTCTCAAATATATAAATATTTTTTATCTTTTATATTTAATAGAAACAGTATTTTTCTTATCTTTGGGAGAGAATAATAAAAGTTATCAGACGGTAATGTTCTCTTGATAAAAAATTCTAGCTAAATCAATATTATTCCACTTCTGTTTTTGTCTTTTACTCACAGTATTTTGTATTGGTACAGCTTTCATCAGTTTCACTAAGTGCGTGAAACTCCAAAACGATCTTCTCATTCCTCCTTCACAGTTCCAAAATGTTTTCTTGTAATTGACGACCCATTTGCCAACTTCACACCAACGCACAAACACACGCCGCACACTGACGTAAGAAAACGTTTTAACTTGTCCACATGTCACAAACACGCACGGCGCCGGCACGGCCAGATATTTCGGCGAATCTCTTCGCAGTGTACTCTAGCTTAAGTGCCCGTGCAATGGAGCTGCCTAAAGTCACGCCTTTCCAGAAGGCGCTCTGTGCCCTCGAAGCAGCCGTCTTCGCCGACGCTGGGAACCACTTTCGCGGAAAAACCGCCACGCCTTTACCACGTGGACGTAAGGCGCGTGCAATATTTATACGCATTTCTCCGAACGCCCGTTGCGCGGAGTGTACCTGCCTGACGGGCGCGAAACTGTGTTCGCGGTTGCTCACACAACGCTTATTGATTCTGCAGACTAAAATATTTACGCACGGCCACTCAGCGCAAGGATAGAGCGGAGAGAGGGTCCGAAGTTCTTTGGATCGCGAATAACTCGTTCCTTCTGTCTCACACGTGCTCGTTCATTTTGGCGAAGCAATAACAGGCTGTCGTTCGATCGCTCGCAGCGACAGCGGTAGTCGACACAAACGCTTTTCATTTCCGACGTTTGACTCTCGCTGACCACATCAACCCGATGGTTCGCCTTCAACACGATCCGGTTGCTCTTCCGGAAAACTCTTGACGATTCCTTCTGTCGGGTACGTGAGCTGGTACCTTGCATCTGAGCAATTGTACTTATCCAGGAGTTTTCTTCAAATTTTCGGGTTCAGATCTGGAGAGCGCGAAACAATATTCGGATTGCGTGGGATTCTGTGGATGCTTCAAACTATCTTCTCTGGCTCTAATTCGCGCACTGGAGTAGGTCCTTGAACCACCACTTTGGGGATCTTTTGCGCCTGCTGAAACAGAACACGGGAGACAATATTATGGCTATGCGATGTAACAATAAACATAAATTCAAATCGTGACCTTGGAAAGTAAGATTTTTAGTTAGAAGAGAAAGGTTAAGGAGATAAAAGATGATAGTAAGGATGACAATTCTTCATTTTAATCCCAATAAAGTATTCGACGAATTTCATTTAACGATGGAAAATAGATATCGTTTGTGAAACATATACTTTCGATGAGCAAAATATGAAGATGAAAATCAACAAAATGGTTAAAAAATAATATTAGTTGTTTATCATTTCATTTGCAATTCCTACTATGATTTTATTGTAACTACTAAACTGTATTAAACACACCTACGTAAAATATTGCCTAATGCTCATAATTACTTATCAAGAAGCTTCTCTTAAACACCTTGCTAACAGCACATAAACAAAAGACCTTCCCAGTTAGGTGATGCCATCGATGTTGATTATAAACTACGACATCAAAGATTAAACAGCGTGCATGATATCAACACACGGATATTTGCTTTCATGTTTATTTTCATTCCAGCTCCATCTCGCACGTCACACAGTAGGAGACTTTTCTAATGTTAGACTTTGTTGTAATCAGTTGCGTATAGATATCATTAATCTTTCAGGCCATGAATCAGAACATCTTTGTAAACATGGAGAATATTTTTTTCACGTTAAGAGTTTGTACACATGAGGCAACAGAGAACCCAGTTTCTCCCTACGTATAAAACTCCAACGTTACGATATGTGCTGAAAAGTTTCGATGACGTCAGCGCCCCCACTTTCTTATATTGTCAAATATTCGTTTTATCGGAAGACGGAGGCAGATCAAAGAAAAAAAATAATGTGTCATATGATCATGACGTTATTCCAAAATGCAAAACAACACGTTGATTATACAGTGTCACTTGATACTAACGAGTGTTTAATAACCTACTGCAGTAATTCATAATGTTCTGCTACGACATGACGCAGAGGCACGCTGGTTCAAAGCTTCCGGGCCGAACAACATCCGGGCACGCCACCAAAAACGACGCAGTTGGTTGGAAACGCCACGGGTGACATCATCCTTCTCTTACAAAAGCGGACATTGAAATAGCGAAACAGTGGAAGAACTGCAAACACACCAAAGTGAACAACGAGTGAACGATATTAATGCGTGTTTACGCTATGTAGCAGAACAACGAAGAAGCCAAACGTGCTTGAAAGCTTCTCGTACATACGTGCTTGAAAGCGCTGCCCGAAAACAGCTGGACAGTATAGCCAAAATCAGCCACTACATCGCTGGAAAAGAGAAATCTATCGGTTGTCGATAAACATCCAAGAAAACAGTAGTATAACTCTGTTTTTAAGCATGGAACGTATGCTCTGGGAAGTATCGCTAGTAGCCAGAAATCTTAAACTACAGTAAATGTTTTATTAGCAGGTATAGTTCTTGATCACCTCTGAGGTCCTGATAACTCATCACTTTGACTTAAACCGTTTACAAGTCACTGCTACATAACTTATTTCTCACCTTAAGGAAAAGTCTTGCCCAAAACCTCTGTTCTCTTGTTTACGTTGCCAGTATGAAGACCAGCAATAACTACTTTTTTGTGTGCTGTCTTCAGGTAAACCACATTATTATACCGTGTGAGATGATAGTACAAGCAGCTGAAGTAAACGTTTCGTGTTTTCAGTCAGTAAAAAGCTGAGTTACGTAACTGTTCTGCTACTTACTGCAAACGCGCTTTCAGAAATCACGATAAGAATGCATCGTGAACATATTTACACACTATTTACCTGCTATTTAAGTATTGATCTCATTGCAACTCAAGAAAAGGAAATTTTGAGAAATTACAAATGTTTAATTCGACATTGAAAGTTGTATTGAAAAGTAGTATCATTCTATTCTTGCACCAAAAATTGTATTTTTTTTGGAAATTACCGATGATTCCGAATTATAATCCATTTTTAGTATGATATGTTTTATGTTAGCATTGTTTAAAGGGACATTTTTTTAAAGTAATAAGACAAATTAAAATAGTGAACCTAAATTTGTCACTACAGCCTTTGGGTTTCAAGTTAGATTATAGAATGGCACTTAATATTTTTCTGTTAGAAGGGGGTAGTAGAAGAAATAAGTTTGGGAATCCTCGATCAATAAAAACACACTTAACTCGACGAGAGTTCCCGGAAGTGGTAAACGATAGCGAGGGATAAACAAGAGGAGGGCTATAAAGAAGGTCAATAGAACTTGGGATGAAACTTCAAACAAACTAGCGTGAAGAATGATGCGCTGATAAACGAACTCTAGATCACGAGCCAGAATCATACAGAACCAAGTTGAAAGACAGATAAACCGGTTGAAAGTAGTAAATGCAAGTTGGTACTAGCAGATGTATTACTGGATCTCGTTTCAGAAAAACGAATTTTCTTGTGGAGAGTAAGCCCACATTTAAAACAAATAATGCAGAAAGACATAATTTGATTACAGGGAATAAAAACATTTTGTATAAATGCAAGGGACTGGTCTTGAATTTCTCCAAAAAGTTGGGAAAGTTTTTACAGACATATAATTGAAAAATGTTTGGGGTCAAGAAAACTCACAATGTTATATCTTGCAAATTTCGTGGCATCTGATAAAATGATTTACTCATGTATTAATTCGTATTATTTGTTGTCTTAGATTAATATTATATCATCACAAATTTTCCAAAATGAGTGATCAGATGACAAGATAATGACGTGAATTGCATTGAAAATGGGAGTCACACAGAAAGCCAACTGCTCTTCAGCACCTCATTTCTCACTCGCTTGGCTAATTTAGGGCTCCTCGGTAAATAAAACCCACGACAGTGTGATTGGATGTCATGACTGTTTGACTTGATTCATAAGTCTCATTATTTTTCACCCTCATCCATTCAGCCCTAAGGACTTGACTAACTTAACTCGTGTAGGTTTAGGCTGAAGTAAAAATATATGCCTGTAACCGTATATCTTTGAACCCTACATCACCTTTCAGTCCTTCGATCACTCGTGTATATAAGTGATGATGACTAGAGACCGGATTTTTATGTAATTACGTATTTTTTGTCTTTCTACTTACCGATCTCAAATTTGTAATCGTGGCGAATCGTGGCCGTCCTAATACTATATCCAATTTTTTCGTTACATATTTTTACATATTTAGTATTTTATAAAATATTTGACATATTTTGCTGTTTTCGCAACATATTTTCTTATTCTTCCTATTTTCTTCATATTTATTACATATTTTTTTATGAAAAGAAATATTTTTAAAAAAATGTTTTCCCCTACATTGTTGGTGAAATCTATGTGCCAAAAGCATCATTGACTCCGCGTTTTGTGACCCAAAACCTTAATTTCCGAGTTAACAATCTGCAAAGTCCTGGGTTACAATAGATGAAGCTTTTACTGCTGACGAAAAAGTAGTATAATGGAAAGTGTGCATCAACTTGTGCACTCCAAAATATTTTTAAAACGTTTGTATTAATTTCTAAATTTATTTAGGACATTTTTTCTAATTGTAATCTCTAAATGCTTTTTTTTTATTAGACGTTTTTTAGTTTTACATATTATATACGATTTTACATATTTATTACATATTCTTACTATTTTCATTACATATTGATGTACATATTTTGACGTTTTTCGGTCTCTAATGACGACGAGTCCTCGTTGGTGCGCCATACCTACCGTGTGGTGGTGCGGGTGGTGCGTGCCGTGGTGCTTGCCGTGGTGTGCGTGGTGGTTGTGGTGGTTGTTGGTGGCGGGGGCGGGGGTTGGGGGCGGGGGCGGGGGTGGGGGCGGGGCTCACCGCGGCGGTGGCCTGCAGGAGGCGCTGCTTGGCGCGTGCGCGCGACGCCGAGTACAACACCCAGAGCAGGTAGAGCAGCATGATGAGCGCCGGCACCATGAAGCCGGCCAGCACGGCGTTCTGGCGCGTGCACGCGTGGTACAGCCCCATGACGGCCGCCACCAGCACCAGGCACACGGCCGCGTACTGCCCGTTGCGCCGGCGCTCCTCCTGCCGGGCACGCCACGCCCAAATGCACTCTCACTTGCATTTAGGTAAGCAAAATCCTCATCGCAAAAGATTAAAAAGAAAGCTACCAAGAGAATTTTTCGATCCCCCATAGACTAGAACTCATGAGTCTGGATAACTCACATAAGCACGATATTGTATAATATCTAAAACTAGAATATTATATATGTATATATCTACTACTAATATATTTATCTTATGCGGCTGCAGAGGGCCAATGGCCAGGCTAGAATAAATAAGAGTTTTTTTTGTTATTTAAAGTCGCATCAACTACTAGGTCATTAGCGACCACTATTGGATTTAACGTTATGGTACGAGGATGAAACAATATAGTGATGGTAAGGGGTGAAAGGAAAAACACATACAACCATGCCCGAGGCGGGACTCGAACCCACAACCCCACGGTCCAAGACCACTGCGGCACTACTGCTTTAGCGATCTCGGCCACGGGCCCGACTTCACCAGAGATTATTTCGCGTTTTCCGGGCGCGTCGGCGCCATTCATTCCTTAAGGGCAGGGCATGCAGGGCTCGGAGGTGGCGGTGTTCCTTCCCGACACGGCGCCGACCTACACGTCGGTTGATTGATTTCTGATAATTCCGGGCGCGTCAACTGCGAAGGTTATTGTCTCGTCAGTGTTGTGCATGTTTCATCGGAGGATGAATGAACTTGCTCCGCTGGATGACGAGATCCGATGCCGGCCTACTAACGGTGCCGACCGGCTAGCGGGGTTTTCCCCAACTACGTATATCCCACCAGCAGAGCACAGGCCCTGCCAGGAGAAGCTCTAATTTCCTGACCGCTCTTCCGGCATGTGTGGTAGTGGTGCATGTAAGTGTAAGCGTGTGTGTAAGGGGGGAGATTGTTGAACCACCTCTCCCGGTAAACATTTCAAACGTTTAGCCCCAAAACAGACTGCCAAAATTTTATAAAACCTTAGCAGTTCCTTGTGGACTATCTAGATGTGAATTCTGGACCGTGTATACAAAAATTCGAAGTAGGATTCAGACTGCCGAAATGAAGATTTTAAGGGGTTGCATTGGTATCACAAGGAAAGACAGGATTAGTAATGCAGAGATACGTAACTACCTAGGAACTTATAATCTAAATGGAAAAATTGACGAATGCAGGAAAGCATGGAAAGACCACATTTATGGAATGGAGGACACACTAATGCCAAGACAGACGGCCAATATGACATTTTCCCCTTCACCTCACACGGGGTGACCCCAGCGCCGGAGTGCCGCTGGAGGCCTTACCGAGGGTGTGAGTCCGGAGAGCGGGGGCGGTCCGCCGTTCTCGGCGGCGGCGGGCGAGGCGGCCAACGCCGGGCGGCGGGCGCCGCCGCCCCCGGGCCTGCCCCCGCCGCCGCCGCCGGCTTGAGCGGCTCGGGGGCGGCGAGGGCGAGGGCGGCGCTGCGGGGCGCCGTGGCGGGGCGGTTGGGCACCGAGCGCCCGTTCACGGCCACCACGCGCGCATCGCCCGGCGACTTCTGCAACAAGCACGCGTTCACACTAAACCAGCGACAGGAGAAAGAGGACGATTTCCACGAGAGACCGCAGGCTTACGCGGCCGGAATCAGTACTTACTTGGCTATCCGGAACACGCCGCGTCCAAGGCACAGGGGCCAACGTTTCGGCCGTTGCACTCTCTCCGCATTGGCCGATCATCTGACCAACCGGCAGACGGGTGAAGAGGAAGTTTTTTTTAACTCGGGCGCAGTCCATCTCAGCGCAATTACTACGCCTTGATGAAGGTTGCAGCATGGCGGCCGAAACGTTGGCACCTTTCCCTTGGACGCCGCATGTCCCGGATAACCATGTAAGTACTGATTTTTACGAGATTAAAAAAAATACATAAAATTTTAAAACAAAGCAATGTATAAACTTCCTCATAACAATATTGTCTAAAAATTACTTCACCTGACGATTTTTTGTTAAAGAATGTCATTACCATAATAAAAGATTACGTGTAAATTGGAAATTATTTTTTAAGTCGTTCCTACATTTTTCAACTTCTTTTTATTTTTAACGTTTTGGTAATTGTGTCGAAAAAATAAATATATGGTTTCCTTCTTGCAATGTCTTACTTCACTCCCGAGAAGTTGGAAGATTTGGAAACTCCACAGGAGTCAGTTTCAGTTTACTGTATTTCAACGTTGATGACTGGCATTTTCCTATCGTAGACGGAAAATGTTAAGAACGACCATATATGGTATCGCTGTCGTCATGTAAGATTGTTTCAATTCCATTTCTCTCCAGGAATTTAAGGAATATTCTTCTGTAAGAAGACACTTCAAGAAATAAATGATAAATCTCAATAAGTGAAAAATAGAAAAATTTAAGTATAGGCTAGGACGAAGAAACGTTAAAAATTGTCATAAAATCAAAATTTGTTCCACACTTTTATCCTCCTGGAAACCCTGATAACTCGTGCAGAGAAATGTTCTGAAATATAAAAAAGAATGAGAATAAAAAATTTTAGAAGATAAATAAACTATTGTGTGTTTTTTGCTCACTAAATGCTTTTATTTGTTAATATAATGTATTAGGTAATTAAAATGTAACTATTGTCTTCATTAAATTTAATTATTTTGAACAAATAACGGCGATCGTGAGGAAGGCGGGAGTCTGAAAAATCGTTTAGTCTTTCAAATTCGAATTCCTCTCTAGCAGATTTACTGACGAAATCCCGTCTTGAATTTGAAAAATGTCATTATTTTCCTAATTTTATTATCCAATTCATCATTTACATACATTTTAGTCTTTCTTCATGCCACGGTACAATTTTCACTAGGGAGTACATGAAGAAATATTTCCGAAGAAAGTAATTTTGAAAATATTCAATCCTTCTTCGTGTAGAAATATGTAATATTGATCAATACATTGCATTGGTTCGTCAACCTTCAACGAATATTTTCTTATCTAATTATTTTATTTATGTCTTTAAAGATGTATTCTGATCTCTTTACGAACAATGTGCAAAGAAAGAGAAAAATAATGAAAAAAGTAACGACAAATGTCCCTTACTACCTGAGCTTCTCATGCCTATCAGCTTTAACACCTTCGTAGCTCCCTAATATTCGTTATTCAAAAGTGTAAAAGCAACGATGACGTTTTTCTAAATTACGCACGTGATGAGCGGAACAAGTGGGCTGAACGTTCGCAGGTCCGCCTAGTTCTGCCTGCGTCTTCACACTCGCCCCTCGGAGAAGACATAAAGTGGAGAAAGCGCAGGAGCCGGAGATTTACGGTGTGGATTTATGGAGTCAGCTTTCGCACTAACGAGACAGGCGAAATTCGTTTATGACAGAGACGAAGAAATTTCATCTGCGGCGGCACCGCTCACTGGAAGACTCCACGGCTTTGGTTGGAATTCTACCTCGACGCTCTGTTATTTTCAATCACATTAAAGTATTTTCGTTGTTCTCGGTGAGCACTCATATCAGGTGAAACAAATATACAGGGGTCCGGGGAGGAAACGTCAAAAATTCGAAAATCAGCTCTTTAGACAATTTTAAGCATATTTTGTCTAATAAAGTACGTGGATATTCCAAACGAAAGAGCTCGGAGCTCCGAGCCAATGGACTCGGAAATGAAAAAGCACCCAATTTACACAATTCGACTGCTGCTTTTATTGCTCGCTTAATTTTTCTTTCTGAACAAATATATTCATTTCTTTTATAAATAATAAACAATTTACATGTTTCTGGAGTGTTTCTATGTAAATTTTTATCTAAAATAATTCAAACGAATATTGAATGCTTATTGGGGGTCAGCCATTCGGTAGTTTATTAGACAAAGTATGCTTAAAGTTGCCTTAAGAGCTTATTTTCGAACTTTCAACATTTCCTGCACGGACACCTTGTCTAAATTAATAATTAAATTTTTCCGGGGGCCTTTTGAGATGATGAGTGCGTGCCGAAGGAGACGGGCGAAGGCTGCGAGGCGGGTGAGGCTGCTTGAGAAATAAATGCCCAGGCAATCCCGAGTAATGAGCCAATTTTGTAATTTACAAAACGCTGGTTAAAATCCACAAATCGTACTCGAAGGTAGAAAGAACAGATATCGAAAATTGCTAATTAAATTTTCAAATGTGTTTGTGACATTTGCTTTTCTCGATAAATATATCTTCCAAGAATTCGTTAAAAAAATTTTCCAATAAAAAAAATATGAAATTTTGGCAGTCTTTTTATTATTTTCACATTCTAACAGATTTTATGAAGGACAAAGGATATTTTCCTTCAATCGCAAGTTGTGTAGTATTTTTTTGACATTGGTTTAATTCTAAAAAAGCACTTCAAGTTATTTATTTCTAGTTCAATTAAATATTCTATGAATTACTTCAAAAAGCCTGTCACTCAGAATACGTCACTTAAAATGAAATATAGAACATTCTACGAGCTCCTGCTTGGGTTTCTTACCTCAAGAAATTTCAAAGCGTCTCCGAAGAGATCCAGTCTTGGGTCGTCACAGAACAGGAGAGCGTTCAACAATTCAGAAGTACTATGAATAAAGCGTGACTGGTCAGCGAGACTATATCCAGAGCGTCAGTGCCCCGCCAGTGACATTTAGAGGGATGCGCTGCACCTTCCCCTGTTGAAAGAGTTGCACTGTTGCTTGCAGTTGCTGGGAACGCCGCAACTGGATATCCGTATTACAAAGTTGCAGCAGCTGTCATTCGTCGGTGCAGATGATGAAATTGCAACTTCCGTTTAAATCTAAAATCAGAAGAAATGTTTGTTTATTACTGAACAATTTGCTATTAAATATATATAAAGGGTTTAGGGCAGCAACAAAATAATCCACTCTAGTCACAAAAGGCTTCCTGCAATTGGAAAATGGCAGTACTTTTATTTTGCTCGAAATTTGTCTCATCTTGTTATTGCCCCATATGAACAAGATATGGGTTAGTAAGAAAGGTAAGTCATACATTCACTAAATTCGATATAACATTTACAAATCCAGGAAGTCCTTCTGAGGCTGGCAGGCCTTCTATGGCGGGGAGGCCTTCTGTCGACATTGCCCCAAGTCCTTCATAACTTTTAAAATGTGATCTAAAGACCACTATTCATTATTATTCAGTAACTACAAATTTCTATTTACCTACCAAATGAACACGGAGTTACAGCAATAATTTACATTGTTTCTTTTGAACATTCTAAAGAGAATATCATATGCAGAATTTCAACAAAATCCTGGGTATTCATGCATATTTGTATTCCGTGCGTAAAATTTGAAATTCTACATCCCAAAAGGATTTCCAGTGTTCGGATACGGCACAATGATAGAATCTATTCAACTACTAAATCTACAATATTTCTAGGTTAAAAAAGTATGACAAAATAATCACAATGCCGTGACAGAATCCAGTCTAGAGATTATTTTGTGATATACCAGAATATTACAAATTTTATTTAATAATATTAGCTGTACATGGGGTGGATAAATGGGTATGCAATATGGCGGTATACGGCCTTAGCAACGACAGCGCAGAGGTTGGCAAGGTCAACAAACTGTACACAGGCCTTGAAGATGTCAGGACGCTGGCTAGATAGCTAAAGAAGATAAGATGTGGTTGGTTCAAAAACGAATGACTGACGGGGTCGTGGCTACTTGGGTTCGTAAGAGACGCACGGGTTGGCTAGTGAAGATTAGACAGTCTAATTTTGCCGCTGTGTTTTGAAAAAATAGAATGAGGGACGCTTACCGAACCATAAAGGGTTAAAGAACACATTGAACAGAACATTCTGACTCTGGGTGTCGGGGAGTGAAGATCGCGGATTTTGATAGTAGACGACGTGGTGTAAAGATCGTTTGCGGACATTATATTAGGAAAGTGGGACTTGTATATTTTTTTGTGAGAGAAGTAATAGTTTTTTCGGACTCTGAGAATTATTTGCCAGAAGTGAATTCGCGAAGGACTTGCACAGTTTTTCGGATATTGCAGTTGAACTTTAATGTTTTACATAACCAGTGGGAAAAATTAGGAACTGGGAGCATCGAATAAGAACCGATAAATAGTTTATGCAGTGTGGACTGGACGTGTCAGCAGCAGCGCAAGACCGGAAGAAAGAAGCGAAACTTGGAACCAACAACGGTCAAGTGAGAAGCGACTACGGAGCGTCGGCAAGCAAAACGGTAAAGAAATACTGCAGTACAAAAGAGATAACGTATTTAAAAGGTCATGACCATAAAATTAATTGTTAAAACTTAACGTTAAATAAATTATTGAATTTTGTTCTTTGGAAATGAAAGGAGTTTTCATTTGTCAATCATAATCTTTAATTAGTTGGAAGCATATAATTATTACATTTCAGATTCCACGCCATACTGTATAGTTGGCAGATCAGGTAATCGGCTATCGAGGCGATAGCGAGTATTTGTATCCGGACCCATCGACCCAAGCTAGCTGGATGTTTATATTATTTTGTTTAAATTAGATGGGAAAACTTTGGTAGTAATTAATGTAACCTGTTTCTGGCGCCCAAATCTTAATATAAATTTGGAACAGACCATAATTACAACCACACTCTTGATGAGACGATGATAAAGGTATATTTCAATATATCACTAAACAAATTATTGTAATCACACTTGGAGCTAGGCCACTTATAATAATAATAGTTAGAATAATACAGATAATAATAATAACAAAAATAATAATAATGATAATAATAATACAGTGGAGTAGAGGCATACAAACTAGAACATCAATCAAAGAGGATAGGAAAACAAAGAAGAATTGATATAAAAATTTTATAGTGTCTTGTTCTGTCGACAAACTACTACTACACTTTTTGAAAATCTGTTCACTAAGACGCCGTATCAATAAAGACATATCAAATTAATAATAATAATAATAATAATAATATTAATAATAATAAATGCTACTTAACATGAAATTTGAGACACAAAAAATGTTAAAGAAATCGTGGAGAGACAAACCACTCCACGGACAATATTTGAAACGAATGGACAAGGGGCAAATCAATAAGGATCAATCATTTATGTGGCTCAAAAGGGGAAGAATGAAGCCAGAATCGGAAGCACTTGTAATATCTGCCCAAGATCAGGCGTTGAGAACACGACATTATGAAAAAACGGTTCTCAAAATTTCCCAAGATGATAAATGCCACATTTGTCAGGAACACGTAGAAACCATTCATCATATTGTCTCAGCTTGTCCAATCCTAGCAAAGACCGAATACTTGAAAAGACACGACAGGGTGTGTGGCAGATCTGTACAGCCCTCGAAGTTCCGAACACATGCCCGAAGTTGTACGAACACTCACCAAAACCGGTGACGTCTGTTGGATTGTGTACGATATTGTACGACCAACAAATTCAAACTGATCGCACGATAGCGGCAAACAAACCGGATATAGTCATCCGGGATTTGGAGAACAAATCGTGTTTGCTTGTCGATGTTGCTGTACCTTGCGATCAAAACGTCGTTACCAAGGAGGCAGAGAAACGTCTTAAATACAAGAGTTTGGAAATCGAGATCAGCCGAATGTGGGGCGTAAAGAACAGGTCGTACCGATAGTTATCGGAGCTCTGGGATTTGTTCCGCAAAATTTGTGTAAAAACTTGTCTAAACTCCCAGGTCATTCAAATGACTGGGAAGTGCAAGAAATCGCTTTATTTGGAACAGCCCATATTTTGCGCAAAGTATTGTAGAGGCACCGACAGTCCGTAGATCTACTCCTTAGGTAGCTGGTTGCAACCTGGAGTAGATTCAGCCGACACATAACATCTTTAGTAGTGATTTAGAGGAATAATAATAATAATAATAATAATAATAATAATAATAATAATAATAATAATAAAAAAAACATTTTGAGTACCATTTTACAATAATGGCAAAAAATGCTGCACTTGAGCTACATTTATCAGTTTCCAATTATGGCTTCATTCATTTCAGATACATTATAGTTTATCTTTATAGTTATTTATCTCGTCCATTCGTTGTAAGAACTGTCCATGATGTTGTTTGCACCTCCATAACGTCTTTAATTACAATTTTTCATTAACTTCTGTAATAACATTTTTAATAGTAATACATGTTTATATAATTAATATTAATTATTATCTTACAACACACATATTAACACTCCTTCGTGCAAGCACGATGCATTCATAGAGCTTACCTATTCAGTTGAGCATGATTGATCGGAATGCAATAAATTTTCGGCAATTTTGTTCTTAAGACTCTTGGAGGCAATTGCCTATCAGGCATATTGAATTAATTCCGCGCGAAGGGTCGCGATGGAGAGGGAACGGGAGGGCGCTTCTTAAGAGGACGCCTGAGAAATGACACGAGACGTGAACTGAGTGTCTAATGGCGCCGACAACTTTAAAGGGCTTTTCTCATGTAGAATACGAACAAAGAGCAAGAGAAAATATGGAATACCTCGTTGTGAATATCTTTAGATAATAATAATAATTATATTAATTATTATATTATTATTATTATTATTATTATTGTTGTTGTTGTTACTATTAATGCGTATTTTTCGTGTCATTAAGAACATAATTCAAGAAATGTTATGTCATAGTGATGAATAGAGCCTGGGATTTTGGCAAAATTCCTTTTTACTTTCTCGCCTTGCTTCGTAAGAACTGAAAGTATTGTAATCGTGCGTCGGAAAACGGTTTTTATGCAGAGAAAAAGTCTTATTGTCGAGCCCTGGTAACGAAAGTGGATAAATCTTATTTCTATATGTAGCAAATTGCGCCCTTGAACGCATAGTGTAGTCAGAATCCGCGTTTTGTGGAACCTTTACACAAAAAAACAAAACACGATTGATAGTAATCGTCTGTCTCTCCGTCTGCCTGTTGGCCAATGATAGTATCTAAAACGTTCAGATGATTTTTTTTCCAAAATGTATATTCCTCCAACGATTTAAAACGAACTCGATCCACCATGAGATACTAGCGGATTTTTTGTATTGGGGGTACTTTTCGTGGTCTCAATTACATTTTCAAACTATTCTCAAAAATCGCTCCAATTTTTTATTAAACGTTGACCTCGGAGAGCGTAAAGGACACTTGAAATAATGGTAAGTGTATATGTTTACTTGAAATGCCTAAATTTTTGAAAATTGCTTAAGTTAGAGTTTGTTCGATGTCTTCCCACAACAATATGAAGGTAGAGATTTTTCCTTTAGTAAAAATCTCTTCTTCAAAGACAGATAGAAATAAGATCATTTACAATATTTCGAAAATATGAGTAGTTTTCACACAATTTTGTGTCAATAATAGACAAGTTCTAAACTATTATTTAAAAAAATGGCTTCAATTTTTTCTTTTAATTTTCTTTTCTTATATTTCAAAGAACGGTAAAAAATAGTTGTGCTTGTTCCGTTTCGAAGAACTCTCTGTATTTTCAAAAAATGCAAAAAGTGAACATTGCAAAACTACAATATCGAAAATGGAGTTTTGGTGTTAAATGATATCTTTTCAAAAAAAATCAGATCATTAAAAAGGTCATGTTCTTTTAAAAAATCTACTAGTTTTTGCGTAATGTGTGCTTAAAATTTATGCAATTTATAAAAAAAATAGTTTCTCAAGACACGCAGGAAATTCCTTTATTTTTTCCATTGATATAACAAGAGACGTTTTAAAGACTAGCACGAGTCTTATTTTCTTTGAACTGATTGAATTTTCGAAAATTGGAAAAATAAGAAATAACGCGAGAAAGTGTGTGCTGTTCTCGTACTACTAGTTGTTGTCATTATTATTCCATTACATCACGACTAAAGATGTTATGTGTCGGCTGAATATACAATCTACTCCAGGTTGCAACCAGCTACCTAAGGAGCAGATCTAGGGACTGTCGGTGCCTCTACAATACTTTGCGCAAAATTATTAAGAAGTTTTAAGAAGTTTCTGTGCCTCCTTGGTAATGACGTTTTGATCACTAGGTACAGCAACATCGACAAGTAGATACCAGTCAAGATTTTTGTACTTCTCTCATTGATGCCGACAGACTTCATTCTCTCAGGAGGAATCCCATCTTACATTTGATTATGGTCTCTGGTGCCTTTAAAGGATAAAGCTCTCTACACCTTACATATGAAACGATCCTTCTTAGAGCTGGTGTAACACAAGTTCAAAGATTTTCAATAGAAAATCTAAAAAACAATCTGTGTGTATAATTAAAATTAGTTGGTAATGCAATTAAATTAAGAAGAGAAAAATAAAGATTGTTGCCTTCCATGTAAGTTCTGTTGTAAATTTTATTTCAAATACCTAAATTATTTTTATTACATACAACGAATTTTCATTCTACTTCCTTGTAAGTGACAATTGCTTAAGTGGCTTTTTAGCCCTCTACTTCAGCCAGAATAAATATTTTTTATTCCTATTTGAGTAAAAATATGCCATTTTGCCTGCCTATTTTAGGTATAATAAATGCCTAAACTTCCGGATTCTAATGATGAGACAAAGAAGCAATGAAAAAAAGTTTTTAACACTGGAAATGAAAACTTTGGGTACATGTCAACAAATAATAAAACATTGTTGGAATGGTTTTCTGCTTGAAATACACTCGATTTATGGTTGCTATTTCACGCAAAAGTTCGCTTTCATGCTTTCGCAGTAAAGAACGCCTTCATTGTTCTTGTCAGGTTCAATAACTGTTGGTTGGAGCGTTGGTCCCATGAACCGTGTTGGGTTTTCCATTGCCAGCGGCCGTAGACCGGCGCCAGGCGTCGCAATGCGAGCCAAGCGGCAACCCACAAGGGCGCAGACGCGAGCGGCTCCGACCAGAATCGTCTCGCCCAGAGGAATTCCAGCGTCTCCGAGGGTCACCCGATATAGGCGCTGCCGCACAGTGCCATCCGTTTCCTTCGGTTTCGACGGGTCAAAAAATTTACGCTGCCTTTGACCAAGATTGAAGAGATCGTAGTCCATGGGTGACATTACGCATGTCTATAGTTGAAGTTGTATTGTTTCCTTGCTGCGAGGCACGTGTTACACAAAAGCTTCTCATTAGATGGGCAGGAAATAAGGATTTGAGACTAATGAGAAAAGTGTTTTTGGAAACTACCATATGTCCTCATGTAAAATCTATAATATCTTAAAAAAGAATTTCCACCAATAATTTATTTGCCATCAACATCTGAACTCAAAAATTAAAAATGACGTATCCCAGTTGAAAAAATTAAACTCATTAATAGAATTCAATTATAATTCTATATTTTTGACATAAATATAGCGGCAGACACTAATTAAATAATAGTTTCTCCAAATAAAAAAGGAAATCAAATTTCAAAACAGTATCAGACTAATTGTATTTCACGCTTTCTAAGAAACATGATCTTTTCTAGCCGAGCTGCTAATCAAAACAAACTCGAGATGCTCTGAATTTGAATGTCTTAATCAATGTATTTATTATGTATTTAAAAAAATTACGTATTATTAGTTTTCACAGATTGCGTCTTTTTTAATGTAAGATATTTTGCTAATATGATACAAAAAGTAAACTATACCGTTTTTCTATATTTTTAATTCAGAGTATTTTGAAATACGTGCCGTTTGTGAGAGTAATTGTCTCTTCTCTCCTCATTACAAACCCCCTTGAGAAATGGATCACCTTTTTTCCTTCATTGTGATTTAGTCCCACGTATCTCTCTAGCTTTTCATTTCTGAGTTTCAGGATTAAAATTCCCGGTCGCCTACGTGAATTTTGTGATGGGTAAAACAGATTCTCAAAGAATCTCAGAGAAAGAAAACGAGGGTCTTCAGATATGCAAATCTACAGGCAAAGAGGACTCGCGACACATTTTCTTAGACTCTCCAATTTATCCAGCCTCCCATTTCACCATCACTCTCTCATCCTCAACGTCATAAATATTAGTATCATCTACACGTGAAATCATTCCACCATTTCAGATAGTATCTAATAAAGAAAATACACTACTCTAAAATACCAGCTACCAAATATTCGGAAAAAATTCCCAAACTCACATGTTTATACCTTCCATATTTTTTACCAAAATTGAGTTATTTTTTGTTTCCTAAAAGATGAACGTGTTTTTTAACAGCTTTTGTGAAATTAAAATCATCTCTACAACTTTTTTCACTTAAAAATAATATTTTAAATTTAAATATCATGAATGTCAAATCACGATGTGCGTTCTATTTCGCTATAAGATGAATCTGTTTACATGCTTTGAAAGTATGGATAATATTTACTTCAAAAAGAAAAAAAATATTGAAAGTGGATGATTGTTTTCCACAGCTCATGCCATTTTTCAAAAAGTTCATTTTCATCTGCTTTGGAAAAGATCCGATTCTTTTTCGCTTAGTTCCGAGCATTGTCTCCTCGACTCTTTAGGACAACTTACGTCTTTCAAGGAGAAACTTTTATCCAATTCCGATGCAAGGCATGATCATTAAAAATTAGTACATTTTTCAATTTTTATATGGCTCTTTTTTTTCTTTAGAGAAGTGTAACATGCAAATATAAAATTGGCAATACTCAATTTTCTCCTATTTAAATAACTCCCACAAGCCCTACCAAAAATGAGAGGCCCACTCTTGTGCTCTCTCCTTGTGCACTTGGTGGTTTCACAATAGTATACCAATGACGATCGGGGGAGGATGAGTAACTTATCTCTACGTATATTTTTTGCTATATTTTTGTTTCTGTTAGTTTATTAGTTTGTTTTCGCTAGTTTCTGTTTGATCGCTTAAGGCTTTACGAGTATTGTAGAACTCTTTTGATCGCCCCTCTCGTTGTTGTTCTCGAGGAACCGCAGTGGCGTTGGCGCGCGCCCTCGTTTGGGCCGCGCAGCCGCGCGCGCGGTCGCCCGCCCGCCGTGCCCTGCGGTGGGTCGACGCCCCCGCCGAGGGGGGCAGGGCGCCCCCCCTTCCCCCGCGGGGCCCAGAATAACGCCTCGGCGCAGCCTCCGCGGCTCTAGAAGAACCCATTACTCCGTGCATTACGATTCCGCAGAGCACTGCATGACAACCGCAACCCGCCATCAAAGAGTTCAGAGAACGCCACTTCAAACAGGCTGCACTCGGCGTCCCAAAGCGTGTCAGCGCCTCGTGCTTTCAATCAAAATAATCGAAATGTGGGGCATGTTGCATGGCCGGGAATTTGGGTAGCAAGACGGACACTGAAGTTGGTACTCTGGCTGCCAAATATTGACACTGATGGCTGAGTTCTTGAAATATTGCATATGTGTTGCAACGTATTGAAATTGTTCAGAGGGAAAAGTAGAGAATATTTATTGAATTAAGTTTAAAATGCAAGATTTACGACACATAATACTAAAAGAGAAAATGTAATTTTGCGCTACTCTAATATTGTGTAAATTATTATTTTCTTTTCTGTCTGTCTGCAGGCTGTGTTTGATCTTTATTTTCTAGACATAAAACTATTTTCTGCCCATAAAATAAAGACCAAATACAGTCTGACTAATATTGTATATAATCGAAGTTTGTTTTGAATGAAAGTGCACAATAGTAGTATTTGTCACAATTTGAAAAAAATCACTCAGTACCTCAGCCAACTACCCGGGAGCTTTTTGATGATTCAAGGAAACTTCATAATACTTTTGGAGAATATGTGCTGTTTTATAGACAAGTATTTTTATTGATTCAACCTTCAATGGAATTCCTCAGGTCAGATAATATTGGTTTTAATTTGGAAACTTTCAATCAAAATAATCGAAATGTGGGGCATGTTGCATGGCCGGGAATTTGGGTAGCAAGACGGACACTGAAGTTGGTACTCTGGCTGCCAAATATTGACACTGATGGCTGAGTTCTTGAAATATTGCATATGTGTTGCAACGTATTGAAATTGTTCAGAGGGAAAAGAACTGAAGAAATAAGATAGGAACTTCATTTCTTACGCTACATCCATTTGACAGCTGCTTAGAATTTTGGTTTACTTTCCACCATACTAATGTTTTGACTTCCAATTAGCACAATATTGAGCTCTGTGGATGCAGAATAGGGATTAGCAGATTACAGGCGAGGCCATTGTTGGGATTTCGAACCGTCGTTAATCTGTTCTATCAAAATAACGTATCTTTTGAATGTTCCTTCGGACGGAGCAGTATGTCGACTCACTTATTTAGCTGGCAAAATTGACACAGGCATGATCTGAAAATAGAACTTTCCGGTGTAGGTAAATTTGAGTTGAGCACCGGTAAACAAATAACAAAACACACATGATTGTATAATGGGAAGGTCTGGAAATTCACACACCTTAACGGTAGAAACACAAAAATATCTAAATATTTTTACAGGTTTTTCATAAAACTAGAGTGTTGTTGAGCTCCAAGAAAACAAATTAAAAGTCAAAAAAATTATATAAAGGAATTTGATTTTAGAAATGAATCCGTAGTATTTATAATTCAAAGGCAATGATTCACTATTCATTACAAGCATTGGATTGATATTGAACGAGAGGGGTGAATTGTCATTTTCTTTGCAAGGTGATACAATCAGTACAGATTTTAACTATGGAAATTTCATATTTTAAAACATTAACATTAATGAAAATTACGTGTAGCATAAATACACATTTGTCACATATTGTCATGTGTTTGTCAAACAAAATTAGATCGATTTCATTAGTGAATTTGACACCATTATTTCCGCTTATTTTCTTATTATTCATAACCATCTTCTTACTACTGTATATTCTTTAAAGAACTTTGATACATATAACGAAGCAGCTCATTATTTCCGCCACGCATGACGTTTTCTGGACATATTCTGGCGAGATATTAAGTACCTATCTCTTCATCATGTTGACTGCCTTAATAGCAGCTTGCCAAGAGCATGTGCTCCAGCAGCTGTAGCAGTTTGTTTTTGAGACAAGTGAAGGTAGCACTCACCTGGTAGTGTTGTCCTCCAAAAAGATCCTTTAGCCTGAATTCCTCCATCCGTAAATAACCATTCGGTTTTGAAACGTATTTCACCTTGACTGTCTTACCGCCGATATGAAAGATACATAGACAAGACCTTCTGGTTCATTAGGTTATAAAATGTTTTATTTAGGTTGTTATACCTTGGTGTTTTATGAATTGCCGACCTCAATTATAAAGAAGCATTATGCTACATACATTCATTATTAAACTTTCAAAAAATTGCGACAAAGTAGTATGAACTCTGCCTTAGTTTTTATAATTGTTATTTAATTAAAACTATAAATAAGAATAATACTATTTTATTTACATTATAAAATGAAACTGATCAATGAGCACATTTTTTTTGTACACGGACAAAAAAATGGCCACCATTAAATTTCCGGGTATAATAACAATCCTTCATTTTAATATCTCTTCGAAATGTTAACTACGTCCAAAACTGGATCAGAAAAACTTTTCTCAATGTCTTGTTAACATCTCCACTGTATGTTTGAAACAAAGTTCTTTTCAATTAGGAGTCTTCTCAAACAAGACAATGAAAGCTGAACATTTTGAGATATTGAGGTACAATACATTAAATTAATTTATGGCAACATTTATTTCTCCAAACATTGGCGGGTTTCAGAATTCACACAATCCGCACATATTTTCTACTTAGAGGAATTGCAACATTCTTTCTCCCGTCTGCTGTGACGACTGGTGTGAGATCTGCAGGATAAGAGAAGGATTAATGTGGAAATAATGGGTAACTAATTGAAGTGAAGCAGAGAATTAAAGGCAAATGAAAGGAAAATCGGGATTGCAGAGACTCATGTGCATGCCCACAAGTTTTACGTGCTACCGAAGTTGACAACACGCTGAAAAAAAATTACCTAAATACACAACAAATTCGGACGCTTTAACCACAACCTGAGTAGCTCATCTTTCCCCTGATGGAATACAAATTCAAAATATCAGTTTCAAATTCCAGGAGCCTTGACATTAGTAAAAATAATGGGTAATATATAATTTTGAAGAAAAATCGGCTGAAACGGTGTAGACCCTAGCGTTGGACCACGACGGAACGGACGGACGGACGTTTTCGCCGTCAGTGAGTTTACAGTATCAAGAAGCAACAAAACATGTGATTTTGACTACAACACGAGGTAGAGGTTTTTTTCCTAAACATATAGCAACAGGTTTTATTATCCATTGTTTCTCACTAGACACCAGCTACAAGAGCTTTTCTGGCAAACATTAGCCGTTTGCCGGCGCCACGATTACATAACTATTATCTTCTTACGAAGTTGTTCGTGAAGGCGAAAAAAGTAAAAAAAAATATCGATGAAAGGTAAAATAAAAAACGATCCAGAAACAAATTTTCAAATAGGTTTTCTCCACTGATACACTTACCACTCAGTGGGCAACCTGACCCGGCAGCCTACGGTTCGTCGGTCGCTCTCTTCCCACGCGCCAGCCACTGAAGACCCCTGTGGCGCGGCTAGATACGGGAAGCTCCAACGCACCCTCCGCCCGGACGCCGACTGGTGACGATCTCACGCACGCAGCGCCCGCGCCCCCGCCCCGCTCGCTCCGCCCCGCCCCCCCGCGCCGCGGGATAAAAATACGAACACGGGTCCATCAACACGCGGAATCGCTGTCCGGACGCGCGCCCGTCACGCGTTTTACGACGTCATCTCGGACGGCGCGAGCCGCCGCCGACATCACGTCACCGTGTGTTGCCTCCCCAAACAACGCAACTGTCGTTGAAGGATGGTTAGCGCATGCGCGGATTAGCGGCGGTTTCTGGAACATTTTTTTGGCTGGAATGTTTCCAACGTGGACGGGAGTGTTTCTCGTAAAGCATTTAAGTCGTCACGGGTACGTAAAAATTGATTCTGCGGACCAGGAAATGTCTGAAAGGTTATTATGTTATTGAGTGTCAAGAAAGACAGAAACAAAAGGTCAGTGATATCGCAGATAATACGAATATAAAAACCGACTCTGTCAAGCTGACACCTAGAAAGATCTGTGAAGTTATTTTAAAGCATTTACAACTAATATTTGAGAAACATTATAATTAGCTAAACATGTTGAACATTATAGTGAACATATAATGAAGTACAATGTATCACAAATCCGCAATTTACGATCTAAAGGCAAATACACCGTTCCAAGATCTTAGGAAATGTGAATATTCGAAAATGTAATGGAGTATTTAAAATAAATTCGAGGGACCCGTTGTCGTTTGAAATCAGAGATTTTCCGTCAAATTTGACCGAATTTGTGGCCGCATTCAAACGATTGTGCAAAAATCACACACTTTTTCTCCTTTTTCGATTTTTGCTGTTCTTTTCATTTTAGTAGCCTACTAATGTTACAATTATTCAAAATAGTAACAAAGGTGTTCAAATGTTAGCTTTTGATAGCCTTTGGATTATTTCAGAGTAAACAAACGTTTGAGGGAGAAATGAAATGATTACAGAGGCTCTTCGTTCACC